>ML780507.1:618804-730470 GCA_009831015.1 Picea engelmannii | reverse complement strand
CCCCCCCCCCCCCCCCCTCACGCCAATTTAGTACTCCTTGGTGATTAAGTTTATAGGTAATGGTTAAATCTTATTCTTAAACCTTATTAAGCATTTCATACATTTTGATTTAGTAGTTAAGTGTCAATGCTTCCATAGAAATTATCAGGGATGGATTTTGTCACTCTTTTTGGAAGCAAGCGCAAAGTTGAATAGGAAGGAAATGGTCTCTGTGACGAAATGATACGTTTTGATTTAATAGTTAAATGTCATTGCTTCCATAGCAATTGTCGAGGCTGGAATTTATCACTCTTTTGGAAGCAGGCACAGAGTTGAACAAGAAGGAAACGGTCTCTATGACAATATGATCCACAAAATCCTAAGTGGAAGACCATTTGCAGAATCACAGACACTAAGAGATCCCTTAGCCATAAGGACCTCTACATGTTCGTCATTAAACACATAAAGCATAACCAAGGGAGTGGATGACAGTTCTTTGTTCCAACTTCTTCTAGATATTTTCTGACCACCCTGTAAGGCTTATAACATGTACTCTTGGAAATCAAGGAGGTTAACAAGCTAATGAGTTGCTGCTGCTTAGTTAGAGAGTTAGTACGCTGGTTGTAGCAAGTTTGTTTTCTCTGTATGTGTTGGTTGTGGCTTATATCATGCATTGATTCCGATGTATGCAATACCCTACGAATCTAATGGAGATAGCTATCGGTTCTGCATATATCTTTATGTTTGTACCTTACATGGATGGTGTATTCCAGTTAAGCATTTGGATGAATACATTGCTTATGTGTTACATTATTAAGAATCTGCACTTAATGAAACCCGCAGATAATGAGCTCTTTAAGGAACTTCACATCAGTGATTTTTTCCCTCTTCTCTACACTATCCTTAATGGCAACATCCAACATGCCTGAGACCTTCCTTTGGAAAGTTGAAAATGTTGGCATAGAAGAGAAAGAAGGGGGAGAGAGGAGATTTTCCCAGATGCCAAATATGGTATATCCCTCTATTGTTTCTTTCTCTCACACACCACTATCCACTGAGGAGGGGAAGGTGGAGCGGACAAACATACTGACCTCGCCTAGAATGTACAGCAAGTCACAATGGTCAATGGACCTAAAATGTACAGCTTGTACAACTAGTCACAATAGCAATTGTTTCCCTCTCACACACCACTATCCACGGAGGGGAAGGTGGAGCAGACAAACATACTGACCTCACCTAGAATGTACAGAGAGTCACAATGGTCAATGGACCAAGAATGTACAGCTAGTCACCATAGCAATGTGAGTAACAAAGGCAACACCGTCTTGGAAAACGAAATGAAAATAAAGTTAAAAAATCCAAAAGGGCAAACCGATAGATGCATCACTGTTAGGCACTAGAGGCAAGCGGGGTCAGTGAACGTGTGGCGCTTTTGTAGCCCCACCAGTGTTTGATTCTTCAATAAAGTGGCCAATGCGTTCCCACAAAGGGGACTGTTGAACTGCCTGTTGGCCCTTGAGTTCAGCGGCGGGGTGGTTGTACAGCCTAAACAGGGTCTCGCCTCTTCATAGGTGGCGGATGCTCATCATTAAAAGTATTAAAGGGCACATCACTATGGAAGGAAAAATACAGCTACTACACTGCACCACTGAGACAAGGTCCGAGGGAACCGGGACTGGCCGCGTGTTATTTCCTTATTTTCCCATCAATAAGCCGAAATTTTCTACTAAAATGCCACACGCCAAAACAGTGGTCAAGAATTCGATCCACTGTATAGCACTCGCCTCAAAGCAAACGTTAGAATCGCCAGGTCATCAGCTCACAAAACCTTTATCGATGTGCACCAGGCCACAAACTACAGTAATTCTCAAGGCTATAGTCGCTGTAACTCTCAAAACACTGAATTCCACATCCAAAGACCTTAAAAAAGAAAAAACCACGGTATTAAACCTGACAGACCTGGATATGGTCGAGGACTGATCTTGCCGAGTTCAACGAAATGCCCCGTTCTGCGGACGGACCTCCGCATATTAACGCCACCCTTAGTACTTCTTCGCTCTTCAGGTTGCCTATTTCTTGACCAGTGCTTTGAACTTTAACCGCCGCGCGAGTATTTGGAGCAGAGAAGATCCTTTTATCGCCGGCTTTAAAAAGTAAATTTAAGCGATATTTGGCCGTGAAAGAGCTTGAATTTGCCCCGAAGGAGCTCAATTTGATCGCTGTGCTGCATTTTCCGGCGCCAGCAACCTGAGCTGACCTCGAAAAGCCAGTGATCATCGCAGACTGAGATGCCACCGCCATTGTGAATCGATTTCAGCAAACTAGGTAGTCAATTTCGGGGTCTTGTGCTGGAACCCTTGGCGGTTCAGAGTAAGCACATGTGGAAGAAGCGCGGAAAGAAGAACACAGTAGTTTTTCGTCCTTCCCGATTTGTTGGTTGAAGGCTTGCATTTTTTGAGATTACATTCTCGCTAAAATTAATGAAAATGGTGTAAGTGACACCAATTTTATATCTGGGAACAAATTCCAAGTTAAGAGATTCGTTCATTCGATTGATCATGGGATTGAGTAATTTCGCCATGTAGATATGGCCAAACATGGGCCCTGGCTTTTCAGGCCAGGGCTATTCCCGCCGGAAAGAATACTATCATTTAATAGATACAGCGGAGATATAAAAGTGGACAGAGTTAATTTTGTTGAAGTGGACAGAGTTAATTTTGTTGTTGAAAAAAAAAATAATAATAATAATAACTTGTGGAGGTGTTTTTCATTATGGTTTAAAGGCTGGGTCTCCGGGACGAAATTTGTAATGGCTGTTGTGCTAGACTGGATACAGTGAATGTAAATGATATATATCTCTAATATATATCGAGATAATTTCTCGTTGAAAAAAAAAGGTTGGGTTCAAATTTTTATGAGGTTATAATTTGTTGTGATAGGTTAGAAGAATAGGTGTTTCTTTTCCATTCTTATTAAATCATGAGTTATTGGTATATCTGATTTGTCAATTTTTTTGACATATTTTAATAGGCTTGATCTTAGACCTAGCCCAAATCAAACCTATCTATTCCTATGTTTAAAAAATAAAAAATAAAATTTGTCAGTTTTTTTGACATATTTCAATAGGCTTGATCTTAGACCTAGCCCAAATCAAACTTATCTATTCCTATGTTAAAAAAATAAAAAATAAAATCAATTTTTTATTTCAATTTTTTAATTAAATAAAGTAGTCAAACTGTATTAAAAATTTTAATAACATAAATTTTAAATTTAGAGTGAACTTTTAAATTGATGGTATCTTTTTTATTATTTAGATATTAATATTATTATTTTATTCCCATAGTTAAAAAATAAAAAATTTAATAACATAAATATTAAATTTAAAGTGAAAACTGTTAAATTAATAAAATAGTCAAACTGTATTAAAAATTTTAATAACATAAATATTAAATTTAGACTGAAAACTTTTAAATTGATGGTATCTTTCGATATTAATATTTTAAAATAATTATGTATTTTTAACGTGTTCTTCTTTTTTGGGTTATCTAATGTTATAAATAGAGAAGATAGTAAAGATTTTGTTAATTAATATTATAAATAGAGAAGATAATAAGTGAAATATTTTTTTGTTAAGTTAGAAGGTTAATTTAGATAAATTTAGATATAAGAGTTGGTGTTATATAGGTAAAAAAAGAATTTGTATTAGAAGGTAACAAAAACTATTAATTGATAGTAAGGATAATTATAAGAGAATGTGTGTTGACTTGTTATATTGGTAGTTTATAAGGAGGTAAACTTCCACTCTTAAGTTAATATCTCTTGTGGTCATTGTTGTGGCTAAAAGATATTACAATTTAACTTTTTACTTAAAAGATAAGTCAATATCTTTTGTAGTCATTGTTGTGGCTAAAAGATATTACAATTTAACCTTTTACCTAAAAGATATAACTTTTTTTTATAGTAAAAAAACCTATAGTAACTCACTTGTCAACTAACACTAGAGACAATTAACTACTCATCATCATTATTCAAAAAGTGCTAAATATTTTGGAAGCAAACAATTTTAAGTCATAATAAAAGATATTACTTAAATAATTCATAATTATATTATTTGAAAATTTATATATTAAAATATAATCATTATTTTTTTTAAATTCGGTTTGATGGTTAAGAATGGGTAGTGATATTATCTTATCAATCTTTAAATCCTTAAAAAAAAATATATTTTGTATTTTAAAATTATCAAAAAAAAATATTTTGTATTTTTTAATTATTTTATTTATATAAGAAAGTAATTTCAATTATTAATATTAAATATAAATTATGTATAGATTTCACACCATGACTATATGCCAGCCGTGAAGAGACCCATCAAGATGAATAATACACATGCGTGGCCGTTAGAATCTTGGTACAGATCTAGAACTTGGCTTCCAGGGCCGGGAGTTTGGTAATCCATTTATCGATTTTCTTTTCCACCCTGTGCAAGACAACTTCCCAAAGGGCTTTGAGCGAGGCCTGGAAGGCAAAGGGAATGCCCAGGAATTGAAAAACTTGGTTGGGATGGATCTAAGTCCAGTTTTGGTTGGCCAACCAGTCCAAGGTCGGAAGCTGGCTCTGTCTGAAACATGATGTTTTGTGCCATTGAATATTAGAGCTAGAGGCTGATAAAAATATGTCGAGACATTCCATAGTCCCAGGATGGGCGGTCTTCAAGGATAGTAAGAAAAGAGTCGTCAGCAAAATGCCCATTGATCAACTGACCTGACTACTATTTATTAATAAAAAAATCTTTATAAAATATTACAAGTTAATTATATTTCAATGTAATATTCTCATGTTTATTGCACAACAATATAAAAATCCTTTTATCATATAACCCAATTATTTTTAAAATAAAAGGTTTATATTAATTATACATAACTAGCCATTATTTGATGTAAAATATAGTATTTTATTTATTTAATAAATTATTATCAAAATATTTATTTTTTCAAAATCATTTAAAATTTGTATTCAATTTTATTTACAATTACAAACACATATTAAGTGACTTAGTGTCATGATCTCCTGAGCTTATGATTTCACTGCAAACCCTGACATGCTTGTTGCCTCACTCCTCATGGCTTCAGCCTCTAGTGGGGGAGATCTACCTCCTCCTCCTCCTCCTCCTGATATCTCAGCTTTTTGCTCTCTGGTCTCCTCTCTTAGCAAAATTGCCAAGCCGCCCCCCTCTAGATTTGTGAAAAAACTTAATGAAATCCCTAAAGTCCTAGTTCCTTCCTCGAACTCACACAGCTTGGCTCTTCGTCTCACCGAAAATGGTCTGATTGGGCAGTTCACATGGATTTGTCCCTCCCCGCGAACTATGTCCCTTTGGGTGGATAAAATTGGAAACCCCTAATCAAGGGGCAACTCTCTATGTCTTTCTATGGGCGAGGGTTTTTAAATTTCTTGTTTGAAGAGAAATCTGATAGGGATCTTATCTTCTGAAGCAGCCCTTACTTCGTGGGTTCTCGTGGGATGTATCTCAATCGATGGACACCTGATTTTTTGTCCAAAAAATGGCATTCCCTCAACAATCCTCGTCTGGGTCCGCTTGTCATATCTTCCTCTGCAATGTTAGAGCGATGACACAGTTCGTAGTAATGCCTTAGGTCGTTACATCGATCGAGTCGAACCACAAGATGGAATGCAAGCATGTGCCTGCATCTGCATGGAAGTAGATCTCGAGAAGGGCCTACTTGAGGCCATTCAACTTACCCTTGATAATTGGACCTACTTGTAGCAAGTGGAATACGAGCATCTTCATTTCAAGTGCAAAGCATGTCACAAGTATGGTCATTTTCCCAAAAATTGCCCCAAGGACAACACGAATCATTCTCCAGTTGAAGCAACTAAGCAATAGCGGCTCCCAAAGAAGAGAAGATCGACATCAAAGCAAGGTGGACAGTCTCAACCCGAAAAGGCCCATGTCATGCCCCAACCCTCCATCATGGTTCCTAGATCTTCTTCAGCTTTGAGTGAGGCAACTTTTGGCACACGAGGACCAACATCTAGCAATAATCAATATGAAGCACTTTCCAATTCTAAAGATGTTTCTATGGAAAATTAGGAAGATCACAAAGAAGGAGTGGATGCCCCCCCCTGCTTTGGGGAAGTGAACCTAGTATGCCCTCCCCAAGCTCTGAACCCACACTCTTCTCATGTGAAGGAAGTCATCGGTCTCCATTCAACATCCAGGCATAGGATTTGAATCCTGGTCATTTTTTAGGAAGGAACTAATGACGACTTTGCAATCATTCGAACAGAGATATTGCTCAAAACGCACCTATCAAGAAAGTGGGCAGAATGATAAATAAACACAAAAGAGAAGAGGTAGCAAATAAATAAAAGGATATGTGAACTTGGACCACGATTGAAGGCTTATTTAAGAAAGAGTTGAAGGTCACAAGGGGATAGGACGGATCCAACCCCCCCCAAAGGAGGGGTAACCAAATCTTCAAGTAAATGATGAAAATCAACTCTTGGAAATGCAGAGGCTTGGGGAGCAAAGAAAAGTTAGATTCTTTAAAAAAGTAATCAAGTCAAAAAGGCCTCAAGTCCTTCTGATCTAGGAGACAAAAAGGAAGGATACAAATGTCCTTCAAGAAAGTACCTTTATAGAGAGCAATAGAAAAGGATTGGTTGTTAGTTCTCAAGGAGCTTCTAGGGGTCTCTACACTTTCTGGAACACCAAGTTCTTCCAACTGGAGCAAAGCCAAGCATCTCAAGATTGGCTTTTGGTCAAGCTCACCCATCTGCCCTTAAGTAAGTTTGTGCACATGTTTAATATATATATATATATATATATATATATATGCCTAATAACTATCATGAGAAATTAGATTGCAGGAATTCCCTCGTGGGGATTCAAGATTTGGATTATGGAGTAAATTGTATAATAACCAGAGATTTTAACACCACTCTTCATCAGAAGGAGAATAAAGGAGGCTCCATTGTAAGAGATCCTTGCAGGGAAAGGATGGAAGATCTCATGTCCACCTTAGATTTTATTCATATTTCTCCTTCCAAAGGAAAATTTACTTGGTTGAATAGAAGAGTTGGTCTTGGTCACATTGCAGCTAGGCTACACAGATTCTTGGTCCACATCTCCTTCCCAACTGACTTCTTCTTTCTGTCCTCCCTTATCTTTCCCCAAGCCGATTTTGATCATCATCCCATTTCTCTCCTCCTCTCTGAATCCCAATATTTTGGACTCATCCTCTTTTGTTTTAATCCCCTCTCGCTTAATGACCCTTCCTTCTTTGAGTTGGTGTTAAGTTCTTGGAATCATTGGGTTTCAGCATCTCCTATTTTTATTTGGGAGCAAAAGTTGCAAGCCACTAAGAAGGCCCTTAAGGATTGGGCTAAACTCAAATTCAAAGCCCCGAAGATAGAACTCAAAGAATATTAGAAACAATTGGAAGATATTAAAAGTAAATTAGAAGAAGATAAAGTTGTTTAAGAGTTGTTACAAGAAGAACAATCTATTTTTCAGAAGTATGAGTCTACTCTTAGAAAGGAGGAAGAGATGTGGTGACTTAAGTCTCGTAGTCTTTGGCTCTAGGATGGCGATAAAAACACATCCTTCTTCCATCGTCAATCGAAGGTCGGACCATGGAAAAATAAGGTAAAAGAAATTAAGACAACATAAGGGGATATTATTTCCTCGTTTCAAGGAATACAGGAGGTGACCTTCAAGCACTTTGGAGATCTTTACTCCGAGTCTGGGAAAGTACGGACGGAAGTTAGAGAGCAGCTTCTGTCCCATATTCCCTCTCTTGTTAATTCGGATGAAAACAAAGTTCTAATCCACCCTGTCACATAAGAAGAAATTCTTTAGGTAATCCATCAGCCAGATTTAGATAAGGTGCCTTATCTAAATGGATTCGCTACTCAGTTCTATAAAAGGTGTTAACACATAAAAAAATGATTTCATAAGAATGGTCCAATATGTTCATAAATATGCGCGAATGGGAGGAGCAACCAACTCTGCCTTTCTTGCTCTAATTCTAAAAGAGGTAAATGACTCTTCTCAAGGTTTAGGCCAATCTCCTTATGTAATGTTTTGTATAAGATCATGACAAAAACCATAGCCAACATAATCAAAATGTTACTTCACAAGCTCATTTCGCCTAACAAAGGGGGGGTTGTCAAGAAGAGACAAATTATTGACAACATCGTCCTTGTGCAAGAAGCAATACATTCAAACAAGTCTAGGAGGGGAAAGGGATGATTATCAAGATAGACATGGCGAACGCCTTCGATAGAGTTCATCAAAGTTTCCTTTTAGAGGTTCTTTATAAGTTCAACTTCGGCTCAGATTTCATCAAATGGGTCTCGACTTGCATAAATAGTCCTTGGATTGCCCCTTTGGTCAATGGTCACCCTACGCCCTTTTTTAAAGCATATAATGGCTCGAGGCAAGGGTGTCCCCTTTCTCCATTATTATACATCTTGATGGTAGAGGCTCTTAGTAGAATATTGGATCATGAACGAAATATTGGCAATATCCAAGGTATCAAAATTGTAAGAGGAGTTAAGAAGATAAACCACTCCCAATTTGCAGATGACACTTTGCTTCTAGGAGGGGCCTCCATCGTTTTAGCCTCGCACTTCAAAAACGTTCTATATCAGTTCACGGAAGCTTCGGGGGGATGGGGGGTGGTTAATTGCAATAAAAGACATTTTTATGCATGGAATGTTAGTGCCAAAACTCTCTTTGCAATGGCTAGGATCCTTCAATTTCCCTTTGTGGTGAATTGGTGTTCCTTTAAATACTTGGGTATGCCTATATGTCTTCAATCCCTTTCCTCAGACTTGTGGCATCACATCCTCTCTAAAATCAAGGTGAAATTCCAACAATGGGGTGCACAATGGCTTATTCCAACAGGACGTCTATGTTAATTTTTTGTAACCTAGCATCGGTAATTAATTCCAAATACAACCGATTTATTGAATAAGAGCACAACTGGTTTATTTAACCAAACATTACAACATAAGTAAAAACTGTAACCAAAGACATTGCCCACAATTTTTTAGGTAAATTACCCTTGGAAAAAATAGTTATGTGAGATTTATTATTATTATTCTAGTCTCTCGTCTTGGGAAAATGCCCCACCTAAGGAATACAAAATCAACAAATAGCTAAGCCCTACAAACCTCAAGATTAGTCCTTCGATCTTACTGGTTGGTTGTTATCTCCCTTGCTACCCCTTTGCTCCTATACTTGGCCCCTACCCTGCACACTTGGATGAATGTCCTTCTCCACCCAATCAATGAGAGCTCACTCTCTCACTTTATGTGTATGTGTTGTGTCTCATCCTCTCACATAGGCTGTCTTTGTTAAGTACCAAAGATCTTAATACACAAACACCACAATAGATCCAAAGAATAATATAGCAAAAATTCTCTTTTATTATTATAGAAACGCTTGAGGTAGGGCAACAACATACAATGGATCCTATTATGGAAAGGATCCTCTCATGTTCACTTGCCTCTTTAAGGGGGCAACCTCCTAATGAGGTACACGCTCCAAATACAATACTTCTCAACTTCACACCCCATTACATTGCTTGAACCCATTTATATAGTGCTACCCGTTATCCCCCATTTTTAGGGATAACTAAGGAGATGATGTCTTGAGGTCCTCAGGTTGCAGACATGGAGTGTCAATAGATGGATTGACTTGTGATGTCTATTTACACAGATGAAGACCCACTTCACCACCACACTTCTCTGGTTCATTATGATGGCATCCACCACATCATCTTGTTTCCATAAGACAATGGGTCATGCTCCATGAGGTACATGTCAGGTATTGTGGTAAGTGTCACTTTAATACTCGAGGCATTTGAGTATGTTGCATTTAAAGCTACTTTTGATTATAGAACGTTTGCTTGGAAATTATGCTCTTTGCCATGTTTCACCTTGGTGGTTGACATTGTGCCCTAGTAAGTGGTCACCCTTCAGAAAAGGTTTGCTATTGGGAGTTCTCCTCGATGAGTCATCGTACCATTCTTGATCATACTTATCATTTCTCACACTTCTTCCTTTTCGTCTCCTCACCTTTTGGGTTTTTTGGGTGTACTGACCCAAGAAAGGATTGTACGTCGTGTCATGGGAAGAAGGGGTTGAAGGCCTAGAGGCTTGTAGCTGGAAAAAGATAAAATCCAATCATAAACCTTCTAGATGCTCACCCACGGATCTCGAGGACAATGAAATGTCTCTCATAAGAAATTAATGGGACTCGCGAAAAATAACAATTAAAAAAATGCCAACCAAGGCAGAGCATGTGTGGGCAATGTTTTTCATGCTTAGGTAGAAGTCCCACACATTATCTTCAACTTGGGGAAGCACAGTGTGCCCAGGGTAGAGTCAAGGTGGGCAATGTTTTTCATGCTTAGGTAGAAGTCTACTTTGGATTCAACCTGGAAACACTTTAACTAATTAATGGCAATAAATGGGCTTGGAAAAAGGTTGCATTGAAAGCAAAGGTGCAACGCACCCTCTACAAAGGCACCCATAAATGAGAAAATATGAACCCTTGTATGTCATGAACCCCATGCCAAAAAGTCTTATCCCCATCCACTTCATCTTCTTTGCATGACTTATTGAGGGTCCACCTAGGACACACTCCTTGACTTGAGGAATGACTTACCCAATAGGTCACCTTGACAACCCTCCCATACCTAAACTTTGCAAGTTGCACAGGGTCTTTGAGCACTTGTTTAATTTGAAAAGGTAGTTTTGATGCGCATGTTTAGGTGGCTATTGTATTAAATGTGATTTCACTTGCCATGATACATTTGACTCGAGACCCTTGGAGGGCGCATTCATTTGTCTTTGAAGGACCTCGCTTAATGGACATTTTGGAAGGAACAAGCCTAGTTTGGGCCTTCATTGGGGCATGAATCCCATAGTTTGGATGCCATGACCCACACCTTGGGAGCAGCCAGAAGATGGATGTTTCCTTTGGATGTAAGAGAAAACACCTTGAAGGAAGGCACCTATCCTTCATCTAGCCCAATGACTTACCTTTGGAGGCCATGTGCTACACTGTTTGGGCTTGACGTCACCCTTAGGGCTAGGGTTTGATGGTGGTGGTGATGTTTGAAGATGGCTTGGCATGATTGATGGAGAGGAAGAAACATTACACAGTGACACATGGCCTTTGGAGGCCCAACACCTTCTCCAACCACTCAACGACTTGCTAAGAGAACCAAAACGTCATCCCCTTAGGGCTTGGCGTCATCTTTTAGGGTTTAATTTGTGTAAAATTCAAATTATTGTTGTAAGGGGGAAAAACTAAGGAGGTTGGCCTCCTCATTTTGTGGTTTACCCTAATGTTATGTGGACAAACATTATATTGAAGTCTTGTATAAATAAGAAACCAAATCATTTCATTTTTATATAGCTCTCTCACTTGGGGAAAAACATACTTGCATGAAATTTTCGCCCTCTTTGGGCATTTGAGTTATCTCTCTCTCTTGTGTAATATTTTGGATGCTTATTGGTTTATTGTGGAGCTAGAGTGGTGCGCTACCCTTCTTGGAGGCTTATTCTTGCATGTGAATGGAATTTGCTTAGTAATCTAGGGTTTTATCTTTCTATCTTGCGGAATTCGTAAGGAATTTTCTGCATTTGTTGGTAATTTCTTCTTGTTTCTTGTTATTCTTGTCTAAAACCCTTGGAGGAGTATAAGGCCATACACCCTCCACCAAGTTTCATCTTAATTATTATTTGATAAGTCATTTTCCACAAGGTTGCTAGGAGGAGTAAAAGGGCTTACACACTCCTAGACTTACCTTTGTTGGATTCTCTTGCTCTAGGGAGTAAAAGGGATTACACCCCTAAAGAAGTAGTGGATCCAACTCTTACAATGACTCCATTACCCTATAGATTAAAAGAACTAATCTAAAAATTGCATTAGAGAAATAAAATCGTTGCATTGGTATACGTGTTTTATCGAGATATTTCGTTTGTCTAAAGTGGATTCAATTATATATGTTATTGGCTTGCTTGAGCTCCTAAGGAATCTAACTTGGATAAGTATTTCTTGATGCTATTATAAATTTATGCTACAACCATTAGGGCTGCAACAAAACTCACTCAAACTCTCTCTTTTACTTACTATTCCACCATTGAAATTTGCTTGGAAACCACTATGATTAATCTACTCATCATTAACTATATTTTGGGTGGTTTACTAGTTGATTTTGGCGGTGGGATTTTGCTGTTGTAGGAAAATTTTGCTACAACCACTTGGCTGTCATAATAATTTGTTGATAACATCATCTAACAATCCTCTATTGTCACTAAAGTCTTGTTCTATTTCACTAGAGTTAAACTAGTAATTGTTAGCTTAGTCTCTTACATCATTTACTTGACTTTTTGTGATATATTTTGCAGCCATTGTTATCATTTACTTGTTGATATATATTATTTTTTATTGCTGCAATATAGGACAAAAAGCTTCACTTGCTTATTCTTTTGATTATTTGGCTTGTATATCTATATTTTGTCTTGTCTCGGACATGTATAATACTATTTTGTAGGTACACTCCACTTCAGCTACCTACCCTTACCAACAAGACTCTTACCCAAGACATTTTCCACTCGTAATTCGACCTGTAGGGGTTTCACCTTCCATTATATCACTTTCCATCTCAATCCCCCCAGGGTCACCGGGATTCCCCCCTTGTGATGATTTTCATCATCACTAAAGCGAGGGGAGTGTCTATCTAAGGTGATAGTGGGTAGATACTATCACAGTTGTCCCACTTTTGTAGATTGGGTCGAGCTTTGTCCAACCTACAATCAGTGTGATAGCACTACCAACCACCTAAGAACATTATAGAGGAACCTTCTAGTAATTCCACTTACATTTATTATGTTTACACTAATATACCTAACTACCTTAGTGGGCCTTATTTAATAATATAGTGGATCTATTCCACCTTACATCGAATGGTCTCCATTATTATTACTATGGGCCCTCCGGCCCCCACCCCCCACTACCTCTCTAGCTACACTACATTCCACTCCCCTTATGAAATTGTTGTCCTCAATGCTTGTTATGAGGGTGCACAACCATTTACCAAGGTCCAATGGATAAGTGTGGATCATAGTGCTAAAGTTTGTTGGACATATTGTCATTGATATGTTGTCATTGATGTCAACAGTCGATGTCATTGTGATGTGATGATAAGTTGTTGTAATGAATTGTCATTGATGACAACAATATAACAGTTAGCAGAGAATGAAAATGTCAAACAATATGTAGAGAATGAAAATGTCAAATGGTATGTAGAGATTCTAGCTCAAAAGCAAGGACATTAATCAAAGCTCAGAAGGAAGAGGGCATTGTAGAAATGCCATCGGGATCGAAATCCCCACAGGAAAACTCCAAAGGATCCAAGGAAGAATCATGTTCATTGAGATAGTTTTGAGGAGTAATCGCATAGAAGACATAACACGAGTTGCAGAGGAATCTACCTAAAATCTCAAGAGAGGCAGCGTATTAGATTGCACGAGATCAAAGCATACATATATCCTTGGTTCAATTGGAAACCAAGTATAAACCCAAAATCTTAGAAGAGATGACACACAGGAGTCGTCCATTATCATTTCGGGACAGTCCAAGACCGTCAGATTATGGGGAAGTCATAGGAATTAGATATCAACCGACAGATCTAAAGCAGGAGCTTCGAGAGGTTTCCCAACCGTTAGATCTAGATTTGATCTAGAGTTAAGTATTAGTCGTCGATCTGGAATAGAAAAGGGGAACCGTCAGATCAGGAGACAACCAACTTCGACACTGACCACTTTGGTGAGAATGGGTTGAGAACATGTAAAATTACCCGACGACCAAAGTCCTGAAGTGGACACGAGTCGTCTAATCCAAGGAACACTTCAGATAATATACCGACCGTTGGATCGAGTAAAGTGGAAGGATAGGATAAGAAAAGATGAAGGTCGAAGCCTCGAAGTCCTGAAGTGAATGAGGACCATCGGATCTGGACAATACATGATGGTTGTTGGATCAGAATAGTGGTCAACTTCGGCGCTAACCACTTCGGTGAAAAAGGATTGAGAACATGTAAATTCACCCGAAGCGTCGAAGGATGAAGTCATTCTCAGCTGTCGATCTAAGATACATTTTGGGAGTTATGAAAATTGTTAGATCCAAGAGGAGAACATGTGCCACATGAGGATATCCACATCAACAAGACTACGTCAACAAGGACACGTGTAACAATCAGATAATGACAAGTGTCAAGATGAAGTTGGCATTTCAGGTATGCGTAAGTTACAAATCTAAGTGACACATGGAAACCATTTAGTCAGTGCCACGTCAACAGTGACGTTAACAAGTTACGTCACTTCGAGAGTTTCACCACCAGCAAATGCCCAAAGTCCTGAAGTATCGAAATGAACAAGAACCGTTCATTGTGCAAGTAAAATCCAACCATCCGATCGACTTCGGCGAAATGAACTCCGGAAGATTGAAGGGTTGTGAAGGAGAAATCACTCGAAGCGACGAAGGCCAAAGTCAACGTTGATCGTTGATCTAAGATAACTTTGGGAGCATTCTTAGTCGTCGATCTGACACATAGATCAACGAATAATCCCGACCATCCATCTCAACCTTTGATTAAGTCATAGTTGTTGATCAAAGTACAGTGGAAAGATAGAGTAAGCGTAAATCATGAAGTAATGCTAATCGTTGATCTACTTCGGGAGAATTCTCAACCAATGATCAAGCATAGTGGAAGGATAGCGTAAGTGGAGGTGTTAACTGACAACAAGCAGTCACCACCGCTTTATGACTTATTCTGTAGGTAATCACTCCGAAGGAATTGCTACTCCAGAGTCCAAGAGCCACAAATAGTCAAAGTTCCAGAATAAAAGAGAAACGTTCATCTCAACTCTTGATTAAGTCATAATCGTCGATTGTGATTGAAGCCTCTAGATAAGTAAGGATCGTCCGTTCACGGAAGATAAATATGGAACATCTGGTCTACTAGTGAAATCTGCTTCGGGAGATTTGAAAGGTTGCAAAGGCCTTGAAGTCCTGAAGGACGAAGTAACGGAGAACATGGTCCCAACACTGGACATATGGGGGCTAAAAAGAAAAGGGGAAGAATTCTAAAGCATGAAACATTTGTCTCGTGATAGAGGAATAAGGGCGAAAGAAGAGGCAACGCTTAAATTAATAAGCATGTGGTTCTGCGCCTATGGTCATATGAAAATGGTTTGAAGGAAGCGTCTCATACATAATTCATTTATATAAACAACTTAAGGTCTGTAGAATAATTCGATATAGATTAACACCAGAACAATACAGAGAATCGGTAAAAAGATTGAATATGATCTGTTGGTGAACGAAGGACGTAGCAGAGGCAGGAGAACGATATAATGTGTCGATCCATGTTTGTGATCAACTCATGAAGACAAAAGAACCGACACACATTCATGATTAAGAGAGTTAAATCATGAGCATTATGAATAAAGGATAAACGGAAAAATGACATTATTTAAAGTTTAATATTATCATTTAAATGAAAAGGTACAATGGTTCAATATCAAAAGATGCAATGATTCAAATTCACACCAGTTGGAAGACTATATAAAGAAGAAAGAATGGTGAAAATAAAGTGTAGTTGAATTTGTTGAAGCATATGTATTTATATATAATGGATTGAATGAAGGTTCATTCTGTCAGGTTGGTGCCTATTTACAAGCTGGGTCTTGTATGAGGATTGGATTCCTCACATCTCAGTTGGATCTGAGATCAACAGGCTGGGACTTGTTATGAGGGTTGGATTCCTCATTTCTCAGTTGGATCTGAGAACTAGAAGTTGGGTCTTGTAACAAAGATTTGGGTCTCTCATAGTTGCTTGAAGTTGAAGATATTCAAATATTGATCTTATGTATTCATTCAAGTTAAATAAATAAACAAAATATTTGTTCTTTTATATATTGGTTGAGAAAAATAAATAAATATATGTTTTTTAGTTAATTTATGAAAAGTGGAAAATTGTCCAAAGTTTTGTGTCATTGATTCACCCCCTGCTCTCAGTGTCAAGTGTCCATTTCAACAATTGGTATCAAAGCGGGTGCCTTCAACACAACTTAAACATTGGAAGGTAGATTCTAAAGAAATGGATGGACAAATTGTTATCTCCACAAATGAAGCTCCCTTATTTGATGGAACAAATTATTCATCATGGAGGGAAATCATGAAAAGATATCTGAAGTCAAGAGGATCTGGAGTTTGGGATTCGGTGGTAAGTAAGCCCTGGCACTTAACTACTTCAAAGAGCAAAACCAAAACTGCAAAGGAAGCAAGGAGAAACAATTCATTATCCTTAAAAGCAATCCAGGATGGATTGTCAGACCAAGTCAAAGAAAAGATAAGGCACTACAAATCTGCTAAAGAATTATGGCTCCAACTATAAAATGGTTATCACAATGAAACACAAGAAGAAGAGAAATCCTATCAAAGTGAGGAACAAGACTCAGATAAAGAGGATTCGGCCTGTCAGAATAAGGAACAAGACTCTAATGAAGAGGATTCCTAACGAAATAAAGAACAAAACTCGGAAGAAGAGAATTCTTATCAAGATAAGGACCACGATAAAGAAAAGGAGAATTCCAATCAGATTGAAGAACATAATACAAAGAAAAAGATTTCTAATCAGAATGAAATGCAGGATTTGATGCAAACCTCAGTCAACGATGAGGAAGACAACCTCATCAAGGAATTGAGGCATACCTCGGTAATCACTAAAGAAAAATTACATAATCTTAAAATTGATGTTGCGGTTGCAATAGGAGAGATTCGTTTGGAACCAGGAAATTATATGCATATTAAAGTTCCTATGGAGGCTCTTGACAATCTTGAGTACACAACGATGTGCACTCTAGAAGAGTTGGAGAAACTTCAACATAAAGAAATGTTGCTACTTCAACAGTTAGATCAATCTAACCATGATAACAAAAGAAAAGAAGTACTAAAAGAAACATAAAATTAGTTAACAGTCTAAACACTCAACTTGAGGAAACTAAAGAAAGTTAAGAAGACCTAAAGATCCAGTTAACTAGGAAAGAAAATGCTTACCACACGTTGGAATTGAAAAACATCAACTTCAAAAAGATAAATGAAAGTACTAATGTAGATCTAATGACTCAAATTGAAGAAGCTAAGAAAAAGGAAGAAGCCCAGAAGATCCAAATAACTAAAAAGAAAGAATCATGCCAAATGTTTGAATTAGAAGCCATCAACCTCAAAAGGATTTAACTAGAATACGAGGAAGAAATCAAAATATTGAAAACTAAAGTTTTTGATCTAACAAAAGATATGGAAGAATTGAAGACATATGAAAAAACTATTAATTGCAAAGAAGTCTTGGATGAGACAGAAGAAATAGTCATCAATCTAAAGACTCAACTTGAACATGCTAATGAAGTGGAAGAATCCATGAAGATTCAATTGACTAAAAAGGAAGAAACATGTCACAAGTTGAAATCAGAAATAATCAACCTTAAGAAGGTAAATGAATACAATAATGCAAATCTAAAGATTCAACTCAAGGAGGCCAATAAAAATGAAGAAGAAAATCAAATGACAGATCTCTCAAGCCAAAATAAAATCAAGAATGGAAACACCTTCAATGGCTATTGCTTTTCTTGTCATAACTTTGGCCATAAAGCAATGGACTGCTAGAAACTAGAGAAAAGATATACAAGAAAATCCAAAAACTCATTGAGATGTTGGAGATGCAATTTGTTGGGCACACAACAAATTTTTGTCATACAATGAGATGTTACAACTGTGATAGGTTTGGGCACAAATCCCAAAGCTGCAGGAGTTCAAAAAGTCAATCCTTAAATAATTCATTCAAGTCAGTGAGAAAACCTAATAAAAGTTGGAAGAAGAAAGGAGATGACAAATCTCCAAAAACACAATTAGAAAGAGAAGATCCAAAAATCATAATATCTCATAGAGAGACATGGAGAAGAAAATCTGAAGGAGAAAGCAAGAAAGATGATATTACACCTGAAAATGAATAAATTAACAATAAGAACATGATGGGTGAAGGTCCCAATAAAGAATGTGAAATTCAATATGAAATAAATCAAGCTCAAGAAAAGGAAGTGCCTATAAAAGAATATGGGACAATATCAAATTCTAATGATGTTATAATTTGTTAGCCAAAGAAAGTAAATACAAAAAGAAGTTTAAATTGGTTTATATAAAATCAAAGGATCATGCCAAGAGTTTTTAAAAAATAACATATGGAAAATCTTGACTATCTATAGATTAGTGGTCAAAAGAAAAATCATTGGTAGGGTTAGTTGTAGAATACAAGAAGAGGAAAAATAAAGGTAGTAGAGAAGTTCAAGGAGTATCATTCAACAAAGATCAATTGATAACAAAATTGGTATTAAATCAATTGGCATCAATCCTCAATTGATATTCCTGTGAAATATCAAAGAAAAATAAGAAGCAGATCAAAAAGATCAGTAAGATTCATACTCTTGTTCTATTTGACAAAGGAAAGTTAGTAAAAACTCAGGAGGAGTATTTTGGTTATCAAATAAGAAAGTAATTAGATTAAGTTTTGAAATACTTGATCACTACAAGTGGGTATCACTACAAGTTGGTATAAAAAAACTACTTATTTGAACACAAATATCCCAATGAACTGAGATAAGAAGTTGGTAAATTAACGGGGGAAGAGACCTTGTCAGGAAGAGACACCCCTTTAGAAACAAAGGGGGAGAGCAGTCAGAGGCAGAGAGAGAAGATTGACAGGGGGAGTCATTCAGTTATGGTAGGCATAACATGATTGCAAGGGGAGTTACCCAAGTTCATATTTTGGTCAACAACATGCAGACTGACAGAGGTTGATCATAAGGGGAGCAACCCTTTGCCATTGATGTCAAAGGCGGAGAGTAACTTTAGAGGAGAGAAGCATCATCACAGGGGGAGTTCGTGTATGAAGTTAGTGTGTTTCCCTGAATGACAAAGGGGGAGATTGTTGGACATATTGTCATTGATGTCAACAATCGATGTCATTGTGATGTGATGATAAGTTGTTATGATGAATTGTCATTGATGAGTTTTCATTGATGAATTGTCATTGATGACAACAATATAACAATTAACAAAGAATGAAAATGTCAAACAATATGTAGAGAATGAAAATGTCAAACAGTATGCAGAGATTCAAGCTCAAAAGCAAGGGCATTAGTCAAAGCTCAGAAGGAAGAGTGCATTGTAGAAATGCCATCGGGATCGAAATCCCCACGGGAAAACTCCAAAGGATCCAAGGAAGAATCTTGTTCATTGAGATAGTTTTCAGGAGTATGCAAAAGACATAATGTGAGCTGCAGAGGAATCTACCTAAAAGATCAGGAGAGGCAACATATTAGATTGCACAAGATCAAAGCATGCAGATATCCTTGGTTCAGTTGGAAACCAAGTATAAACCCAAAAGCTCAGAAGGGATGACGTATAGAAGCCGTCCATTATCATTTCAGGTCAGTCCAGGACTATCATATTGAGGGGAAGTTAGAGGAATTAGATCTCAACCGACAGATCTAAAGCAGGAGCTTCGAGAGGTTTCCTAGCCGTTAGATCAAGATTTGATCTAGATTTAAGTATTAGTCGTAGATTTGGAATAGAAAAGGGGAACCGTCAAATCAGGAGACAATCAACTTCGACGTTGACCACTTCGGTGAGAATGGGTTGAGAACATGTAAAATTACCCGAAGACCGAAGTCTCGAAGTGGACATGAGTCGTCCGATCCAAGGAACACTTCAGATAATATACCGACCGTTGGATTGAATAAAGTGGAAGGATAGGATAAGCAAAGACGAAGGCTAGAACCCCGAAGTCCCAAAGTGAATGAGGACCATCGGATCTGGACAATACATGATGGTCGGTGCATCATAAACATGTGGTGGGGATAAATGTATATTTAATATGGGTTACCTAATATGGGTCCAACATGTGAAAAGAATGAGAATAGGTAAATATAGTGTTCACCCTACTATAATATAGGGCTTTAGCATCGCATTTTTGCATCATAGATGCATTTTCAAGTCTGTTTGAGGCATTTTTTTCCCTGCATTCACCAGTTATTTGAGTTGTATTTGCATCGTATGACGATGTAAAACATGCCACACATAAATGTTTCATCCAGGTTCTTGTTAGCTTGCATCTTTTTTCGTGTCATGTACATCATCTTACATTTCAAAACATGACACTTGACAAATATGTGCATCATCATTATGCACAGTTGTCTCATTATACAATGAAAAACATAATGCACAATAATGTGTTAATCAATGTTGTGTCTTGTCTATATCCTTGTGCATCATTTTTAGCATCGTGTTTGTGTCGTTAGTGTCATAGGATGATGCAAAACACAATGCACATCAATGTTTTAGATTCTTGTACCACAAATGCATCTACTACATAATTTACTGTCATTGTATATCATAAAACTCGACACATAATAATGTGTCAATACATATTGTGTTGTATATGTGTCACTTTGCATCGAATTTAGTGTAAATGTATGTTATAATTCCTTTGAATGAATAAATTAGCATCGAAATTATCATTGTAATATTGAATCTTAACGTTATAATATCATCACAAAAGTTGTATATATGTACACAATTTACTTACTAGCTAGAATATTCTTATAGATACTCCTCCCCCGGTTTGCTAGAATCTACTTGTTGAAACTCTTTTCATATTGAATGGACTCCAAACTATTTCTAGCACTCCCCACCTTGACCACAAACAAAAAACCACTTTTAGATCCACGACAATAACATCACCTGCAATGGTTATGTTAACCAATGAAAAATACAAATGACACTAAGTCTCATACACCCACAATGCCTTACTACTAGTCACAATTTACCCACCCATTGGAGTTATTCAGACCCGATACCCCTATTTCCCATGTTAAATAAACAACCCAACAATCAGAAGTCGCTAAATGACAACATACCTAGGATAAATATTTAAAAAATCCTGCAAATGTATTTTGGTTTAATAATATCATCATTATGATTAGTAAATGAAAATCCCACATGAACTAGGGTAAACACTAAAATCATGAAAGAATAATTACCAAACGCACAACATACCCTGAACAATAAATGGCATCACAAAACAAATATGAATGAAGCCCAAAAAATGCCTTGCACATATGAAAATATGGAGGGAAGTAAAACAAAAGTTCGAAATGAGATACATGGACAAAAAATTAAATAGTAAAGAGAACATTTGTATGTGTAGTTAGTGTTAACTGTTAACTTAGGCTATAATCAAATATATGCAACATCTCAAGGGTAATTAGACTATCTATCTATCTATCTGCCATCTATTAGTTACCTAGTCATTGAAGTTACTAAGGAAGAACAATGAAGATATTAGTGATTATATATTTATGTACTCAGAAGACTCAAAATTTGATGTTTTTTTTATTATTATCATTTTACCATGTATATGTTTGATGTTGATATGTTTGTATGCCCATTGGTTGAGAAAAAAGTTGGTGATTTTTGTTCATTAAAATATAGCTTATGAATTAGCAACTTTGATTCATTAAAATTCACAAAATAATAATATGAAACCACCATATATTTGTATTAAATAAATCCACTAGGAGTACAATGAACACTTGACATTGCTACACTCCTAATCCTACTTGATCACCCATATTTCCTTCTCCATGTACACTACATCATACTCTGTTTGATATAGTGTAATGATTTCAATTGTTACATTTTTAAAAACCCTTTTTCCCATGGGTGTACAAGGAATAACAAACCACCAATTTTCATTAGAGACATTAAGATGTAATAAATCATGTTAATAGTGTTCTAGGAAAACATATGGTTTTGCTTGATATGTCAACACTTCGCTATGTATGTCAATAACATATAATTCATTAACTAGGTCATGTTTAACAAATCTCCTTTTATCAAAATTATCAAATCATTTTCATTTAAAAATAGCACATCTAAAGGACCTATAGTCCAACTCAATTATATGTTGATTGATGCCAACATAATCAAGTTGTTCTTGTATTGGGTTTCTATCTCCTAAACTTGCATGACTTGTTTGATCGAATGAAATGAACACTTCAGAGTCACACGTTTGTGTTTTGCAGTCCTAATTCTCCACTCTAAAATGACGACCATATGCCCACATTGCAATATATCTTCATACCTTCATGCATATACAAATTTGCATATTAAAATCAATAATTATTCTTAAACTTCTAAGAATACATAAATATGTTTAATTTCAATATATGCAGTTAATCTCATGACCTATCATATTCTATCCTTTGCATCCAATTCCTATGTTGAATGCATATAGTTCACTTTCCTTATGGTTTTATAATTTTTCTTCTTCACCCACATGTTTGCGCTCTTTGCAAGTCATTGAGTGTGTAATTATTTAGGGATTATAATACAAGGGTTTGACCTTATAAAATATTGTATGTCTTCAAGTCATTTTTTACACATCTCATCATACATCACCATCCGTTTCTTAGTAGCCTTCATATTGAATAAAATGAATTTATTCCTTCTATCTCATTCATCCTCATTTGCAATGTCAGTGAGCACTTAATATTATTCATTTTTTACAAAGAAAATAGTTATTCATTAAAAAAACAATCAGAGCAATATATATGTCAAATGAATATATTACCTCTAATAACATGTGTTTCAAGTTTCTCACCTTTTATTCACTCTTGCACAATATCTCCATCCCACATGATTGGAGTATCACATACACACTTATGAAAATTTATAGAATACATTAAACAAAATTTCCTTGCCACATGTGGACAAGTAAAAAAACCTTTTGTCCTTAGTCTTAAACCACAAAAGTAAAAAAATAGACACGTTACATTAATTGTTGATGAACCCAAATGAATAATTAGTAAACCAATTTAAATTATTCCAAAATAAAGATTATACCTAAGCATACTTCGAGGCTTGGAAAGTCATGGTTGTCCAACAAATCACTTGTACATCGTAAATGATCTTTCAAGTACAGGTCATGAAATATCATGCATCTGAATGCCATTCCACAGGAGCAACATCTCCTCTATCAATGAAGCCAAATTCTCTAACGTTATCTAGGCACAATAAGAGACAACATATGTCCTTTTTGCACAACCATCCAAGGAGGGATATTATAATTTATTAGAAGAATGGGTCAAACTGTATAATTTGTAGACTGTAAAGAGAATGGACTCACTCCATCCATTGTTAAGCCAATTCTTATGCTTGAGTTCTCACCTATAATTTTTTTAGGCCATGTAATCTTTGTGTTGAGGTTGTGGTTTATATATGTTAGGGGTTAAAGCGGTTAAGGGTGTCAAGGGTTAGATGTTATGGTGATTAAGACAGATTTATGCTAGTTTTTAAAAGTATAATGCAATGGATACAAAGGTAATAACGTAACAAATGATAGGCTAAGGGGTTAACTTAACCAAATTATGCCAATGTTGTTGGGCATTTGGCTAATTCCGTGCGAGTAAGTGCCTAGTTCGAATCTCCCTAGGTGAGGTGTATTAGTCTACAATGATGGGTTTACTAGAGATGCCATCCGCAAATTTGAGAAAGCATCCCTTGGATTTATGTGCAAGGTTTTCCTTTAAAAAATAACATAACAATTGTGCTTCGATCATAATTAACAAATACAACAACATCATGCTCAGTGCATTACATAAGTTAGTTGCTCCATCTTAGGTGTCATTATGCACATAGGTGTATTATTTTAGGGGTAGATTAACAATAATTAATTAATAAAACCCAACAAACATCACAAGAGCCTAACTTTATTCATTATTATAATTATAATTAATTTAATAATAAGAGCTAATTTAAAATAATTTATTAGTAGTAATAATTATTATTTTTAATTAATGAATACTATTGTATTTAATAACAACAACAACAATAATTAATTAACAATATTAACAATGATAATAGATTTTCCTAGTAGAATGTGTTCACTGGACTAATTATCAATTGTGTTTGTTTGATTAATATTAACAATTATTATTATGGTAGTGACGAGACAGGGGGAGGCTATTGCCATCCCTGAGACATATATGGGAAGACACATGGATGCCAATATGCTCCCACTCGACATGTGAGTACATTCACTGATTCAACAACGAAGACGACCTCATGTGAAGGAATAGGGTGGATTGGGGATAATCTTCACACTTCCAATCCATAATACTTAGTAGTTATGGTGGACATGATTGGAGGTAATAATTATCAAGCTGAGGTGACGATGGATCATTCTGTTACGCAACGTTCAAGAAATGACTGGTACTTGAGGTAAAAGCACATTATGAATTGCAGTGGAGGGGTCTTTGTGTTGATTTATTTCAAGGTATGTGACAAGAGTAGAAGCGCAACTATCCATCCTGGTCTAACTCTCATTCACAAAGGGTTTTCTCCAAATTTGGATCTTCAATTTCAACAACAAGTCATGCCTCCATCTCATGGCTATGAAAAGGGATACAAGTGGGGCCAATGTCACCCTCATGACCCAACTTCCTCTAGCAATATAAGCTCAGAGCCTCCCAACCTACAAATCATTCTCTCGAATAAGGAGGAAAATAGAGAATTTCGGCAAGTAACCCCTCTTTGAATTCAACAAAATTTGGAGTCAATTGAGGCAGTTACCAGATAGGAGAGAACCACCCTTCATGACAGGGAGGTGGATGCAGAAATAGGGGATTGCCTGCCAGACACATGAGATTCATGAGCGAGAGGCACTAAATATCTCAAAACAATAGATTTATACTAGCACATTAAAAATTTGTTGGGTAGAATTCTCATTGACAACGATGATGAGAGGGAATTCATGCAAGAGAAAATTCAATAGATGCAGCTCTAGATTCAGGACCTTAGAGCTCATATCGATACCCAAGCCAACCTAGGGGAAAACCAACTAGGCGAAGTGTCTCATTTGCAGGCACACCCAGGGGATAACCAGCCAGGGGACGCGTCGTATCAATAAGTTCTAGACTGACCAAAGGGGGAAAGTGGCCCCCCTCCCTCTAATGTTTCCTGAATGATATTTACTTTTTCTTACTAGAAATATCTTTTTCTAGTCTAGAAAAAGACAATGTTAGGATAAATAGAGATTGGGTTTCAGTTAATAGGTTTGCTAGTCTCTTTTTGTTAAAAAACTTGAATCAAATAGTTTGGATTGACATTATTTTACAGTGTTGTTGGTCTGGTTTCCCCAGTGACAGGCCAACAACATTGAGCTTTTGGTGTACATTTTCTCACTCAGTAATATAACATAATTAGCTCTGTTTACTGACAAAAATAAATAAATTATTAGGTACCAAATAATTGTTGCACAATTCAAACACGAACACATATCGCAGAAGAAATTATAATTGTGATTAGTGTAGGTAGGTGTTGACCCAAATCTATGTTTTGGGCTTAGCATGATATTTTACATTGCAAAATCTTCCCAAGATAGTAGGAGTGTTGCTGCAAGTAGCGTTTCAAAATCCGGTTCCAGTCAAAGAGAGTGGTAGTAGTCATGATCATTATGACTCTTGCCCCATCTAAGAGTATCATAGGGTCGCATTCACAGATAGTTCAAGAACATAGTGACTTATTAGACACTAGAAGAGTATCAATCATTATTTTTAGGTCACCAGGTCTTAGTGCATTATAGTTACAATGTTCAAGTTTGGGCCACCAAGAAGGGCACACCCCCTTCCTTCGCCACTCAGCATGAGAGAATTAGCATGTAGTCAGTAATTTCCATTGTAATCTTCCCTCGCTAGTTGGTTTGAGCACGGTGCCCATGAAAAATAGTTAGTATGTCTGTTTGTGTCAGTCATTCACTTTATAAACAACCCACGCTAGTCCAATTGAGCAGGGCGCCTTAGAAATAATAGTTAGTATGTCAGTCGTGTCAGTCAATTGTTGAGTAAACAACCTTCGCCAGTCCAATTGAGTAGGGCATTGCAAAAATAAAGAAACAAATGCTTTTGTACCTACAAATAAGACAGAGGAAAAAGTCTCCCTGCATAATATTAAAGGGTGCCCCTCTCTTACGTAAAAAATTGATGGTAGTTTTACGTATCTCATCAATTTTCTTCATGCATGTCGTGTTTTCCTTATTTTTCACTATGTTATTGCGTTTTTCTAGTGCACCCAGTTGTTGCTAGTGCACACTTCAGATCTGTTTTGCAAATCAATTGGTATCATAGCAATGATCTCAAAAATATTCTGCTTGCAATCAAGAAGCAAATAGAGAGGCCATCCTCAAATCTCATGCAATTTTTTTGTGATAGTCCGTCTTAACAATCAACGCTCTACTCAAAGATTTCAGTGCACCCTTCTTAGGGCCCTTCAACATGTCAGTCTTTGAGAATTCCAATGCACCCTTCTCAGGGCTTCCAACATGCCCTACTCAAGGCCCTTCAACGTCTCAGTTTTCGAGACTCCAAGTGCACCCTTTTCATGGATTTCAATGCAACATACCCAACGTCAGCTCAATGTGCCCTCTTTAGTTTTGCTTGCCTCACTTAGAGATCCATTTGGTGGATGAAAATCATGTCATCACATAGAGAACCATCTGTAGAGGAGTCCAACTCCACCGTGTCTACACCGGTTCAAGATTTATCTCTCGCTCTTCATGAGTTACTTTTCCTACAACAAGGAAGGGCTCCAACACCTATGTAACTTGACACCCGCTTCCAATTTCCCAAATTTGTCAGGCAAGTGAATGGAGAGACTGTCAATTCCTAGATCCGTAGTCTCTCCACCTACTTCAAGACCTCTCCCGAGATGGAGGAGGACACTAAGTTGCAGATAGCCAGCCTGCAACTAGAGGGCATTGCATACACATGGTGGGACATGTAACTTGAAAGGTGTGAATTGGTCATCGAGATCAGTGAGCTAGCGGCTACGACAACTACACACATTACTTCTTGGGACAGTTTTTGTGAGGCCTTGTTAGAGCACTTCTATCCCCCAGGGTATCTCCAGAACCTTATCATGAAATGGTTTTAGCTCTGAAAACTATCCAATAAGTCAGTACAAAGCTACATCGGTGTCTTCTGCAAATTGTGAATCCAGCTGCACATTGTCGATTCAAAAGAGGTATTAATTATCAAATTCAATTTTGGTTTATTAATTCATCTATGTTGTGAAGTTGATTTGTTCGAGAGCCCTTCCTTGGACAAGGCCTTCCTACAGGCCTTGGCCATGGAACGTAAAGTGGCTCCTCGAATTCTCTCTCCTCAAATTCACTCTATATCTTCCACTCCCAATCCTTCTCAGTCTCAATCTTCTCCTACTTCCCCATCCACACCCAAAAATGTTCCCTGGTGCACTTTTCATAAGATTAACTCTCACGCCTCTGCTGATTGTCGTGCCCTTAAAATATTCACACCAATAAGACTTTACTTGCAGAAGTAGCTCAACGAGAGTCCCTCGAACAACCACATATTTCTTGAAAATCCAACCAAAGTTGACCCCTCTCTCATTATGATGACCACCCTTGAATCAGGTATCGCTAATGTACCACTTTTTACGCATAAATTTCAAATCAAGTATGAACTGGCCACCCTCATTCTTGACAATGGAAGCCAAAATAATCTCGTGTCTCGAGATTTAGTCCAGTGCTTAGAACTACCCAACACCACTCACCTTGATCCCTATTAGCTTAGTTGGGTACAAAAATGAAGCCCTTGTATTACTGTCACTCGGTGTTGTTCCATAACATTTGCTATTAGACCTTTCCGAGATACGGTGGTCTGCAATGTATCACCCTTAGATTTTGTTGACTTGCTTCTGGGCATCCCTTACCAACATGATTGGTACATTGTGTACCATGCAAAATTTTATCAATACCACCTGTAACATGAGGGGTGCAGCTGTGTTCTTATCTTAGTTGCTTTTAAATCCACCCCGCCTCTTATTGGTAAAGCAATAGTTAAGCAAATCAGTCTCAACAAAGACATTTCCATTTGTTTAGTGTGCCCCTCATGTTGTGTGTGTGTTTATCACTTATTTTATTTAAATGTTATGATAAAATTAAGTTGTATTTTGATTTTAAAGGATATGCTTTAACTCAATCATATGGAGGTCCATGAATGACACACCTATATTCTCCACAAGGAGTCAATGTTAGAGATTATCATTACAAACCCCCTAATTTTCTCTCTTGCATTTTCTTCTATAATGTTTCCATTTTCTGTTATGCTAATATTGGAAGAAGGCATCTTTCCATTCATTTCTCAGTCCCATGACATAGGTTTATTTATCATTTCTACTCATATTGGGTTCTATAGGTCATCTCTTGAGATTTTCTCGACACCATTGTCTCTTGGCTTTATGGATATCCTAAAAACACACTATAGACGATGAATACATTCTATTATTGGCATTGGTTTAGTGGATGAACTATTATCTTTAATTCATTTGATTTAATTGGCATAAAAGCGTTGTTCACATGTGATTTAAAACAATGAAGTGTATATGGTCTTGAAGACAATCTCCTTGTCCCATTTATAATAGATGTCCTTGAGAAGTGTTTGAAGAATTATGTAGGCGAATTGCAAATTAAACAATCAAATCACATAAAGAAGGAAGTAAGTTCTAGTTTGAGATGAGTTGAAGAATAAAATATAGTTTTTATGATGAATGAATTGAATTATTTTTTACACATGCAACCATATTAGGTGTTTATAACAATTTTTCATCCAATGATAATTTGCATTCTACCTCTTGTTTGAGACAACCGTAATCTAATCTCGATTGGAAATTATGATATTTCTTCAATGAACAATGGTAATGAATCTTCTCAACAACTTGTTTGTCCATTTCTGTCACCATAAATTGTAGCTAGAAGATGTTTTGGTGTCCATTTCTTGCCCATCGTCGACACCCTTCATGCTGTTGGAGTTTACATTGATACTTATCCAAGTGGTGGTTTAAATAGCCTCATGTGTTGGCCATAAGTTGCATTTATCCTAATCATCACCCTATTATTCAATAAATGAATCACAAACAAGAAATGTTGTGATCTTGTTGTTTTCTAGTCCTACATAAGATATTAATTAAAGATTTGACCCCTCATAAATGACTACCCAGTTTAGTTTGTTGGGAATTGAAATATCATACTCATTTTATTAAACAATCATTTTAACAATTATAGAGAGCTTATTCTCATTTGTACTGATAAGACCTTTCTTATATTGATGTTTTGAGGCACCACCATCATATTACTATAGTTGTTTGTGGGATAAATCCTTAAAATATTTTATCAACCTATTGAAAGAAGTGTTTCCAACAAATAATCAATTGTCATGAAGAATGCACATCAATTTCTTTCCTTAATGAGATAGTTTGGAATTATATACTATCAGGCCCCTTTCTTTCCCTGACAACTTTTGTCACCTCAAGTATCCCACTACCTATCCTGTTGTAAGAAAATGATCCAACAACCATGGTGACAAAGTATGCTGACATAAAGTACCCATCTTCTATCATCAACTACCCTTCCCTGCTGGCTCTCTAAACATGTTACCTTCAACAAATTAATTATTTGTGCATGCTTTACACATGATCTGTTTATCGCTTGTTTCAATAAAGGACATACGCATGATTGATTAAGGTCTACGTTGATGGAGGGCGTTGAGCCAAAAATAATGTGTTACTAGATGAAACGATGGAATGATGCAGGACCATCGCTCCACCTCAGCAAATGCGCCAGCAAGCCAACACATAGATGCGCAATGGAGAAAGGGAGAGACATTGACCCTCCCATTTTTAAATTCAAAATCTTACCCAATACGGATTTTTCGGTTGTAAGGCTGAAAGAACCAAGCCATACCTTTGTACAGGTAGTGGATAGGGTTGCCTTATATGGTTGCTTGTAGCAGGTCCAGATCGTAGTCATCTCTAGATCAACATTTATGGAATGAAGTCGTAGGGGTATGGTGTCGTAACTGAGACAATGATAGCACTAAGGCGGTGGAGAGGATAAGCTTGTAGAGCCCTCTTTTGTAAATGAGGGAGAGAGGAAGAGAGATCTGGGTAGAAGGTCTTAGAAGCAGAACTCAAGAGAGAGTTAGGTTAGGAGAACTTGAGAGAACTGGGACTCTGTTACAATCCAGTTTTTGTAAACATTTGTATAGACAGACATAGATAATAGAAAAATAGTTTTTCCTGCATATGGTGTGTTCATGTATTTATGTTTATTGCTATGTTTTTATGTATTTCTTGAATGAATGCGTAAACTGGTGAAGAATTGAATAAGTTTCAATTGTTTCTCATCTTTGAGTTTCCAAGTGCAAGGAGTGCACATTGTCCACAAGGAGTGCGTTGAGAGAGGTGAGTTAACCTCAGGAAAGCTCAGGAGAGATACCATTGAACCTTCATCAACAAACGTGCAAGGAGTACACAGGAAGAACTCTGTACTGAGTTTGGAGAGAAACAAAGTTACTGAATATTCTATAAGGAGAAGCTCTACAAGGTGTGCATCGAGTAAGGAGAACGCCAAGAGGGCGAGACGTATTTCTTGTTCAAGAAATCCTTCGGATCTAAGTTTAACGAAACCCTAGAAACGCAAGAAGTGTGTGGAAGATTGAAAATCCTATAAGGATCAAGCTCATAAGAGATAACACAAAGAGTGCGTAGGAAACAGACTTATTCTAAGTCCAAAAGCTCAAAAGAGATAACACTTGAAAGAGCGAAGCGAGATCCAAGATAGTCGGGTTCGCAAGAGAAAGTTCAAAGGTCAAAACCTTTGAACACTGACTAAATCTTCCAAGTCGGAAGAAGTCAAAATCTTAGGAGGAGGAGTGACAGTAACCATTAGATCAGTTGTAAAGAGGAGCCTGGATCGTTAGATCAACATCCAACGAACAAAGGAAGCGTAGAGGAGAGAAACAGATCCCATCCGTGGGATATGAGCATGAAAAGATCAGCTATCGTCTGATCATGAGAACGTGTACAAGATTTAGTGTTGTGTGTACGTAGGAGAGCGGACTTGTTGAAGTCCCGAAGTCATTTGGGACCATCCATCATCTGGGAGGACCCGCGGCGAAAATCCATCCATTTTAGGTGAAGATGCTCTAGGAAGAATGAGCACACAGAAGTTTGAGACTTTCGAACCCCGAATAAACGAAGAGCCGAGGGTCGTCGATCTGCGAGGAGACAGTTGTCAGCGGATATGAGATTTCGGGTGAAAGCACTCCGAGATAAATGAGTTCATAGGAGTTGAGACTCCCGAAGCCCAAAGAGCTGAAGTGTTAGAGAGCCGAAGAGTCGGAGCACCAGAAAGTCGAAGAGTTGAAGCGTCGAAGAGATCCAGACCGTTAGACCCAGAGGGAAACGTAGTGGCAGATCGCAAGCTTCGGGTAAGTTGCATTTGAATTTTGGTTGAAAGTTGAAACTTCTGAAACCCAAAGACTCGAAGTGAATCTGGGTCGTTCGATCTAGAAGGAACGTGGCGTGAATTCGTGAACTCCGGGTAAAGTCCCGAAATGATTCATAACCGTTAGATCAGAGGAGAAGTGGTGGGAATATGAGAACTACGGGTGAAGTCCCGAAGTGATTCATAGCCATCAGATTCAAGGGAGACGTGGTGTAGATCCATGCACTCCGGGTAAATACCCAAAGTGATCCTCGACCATCAGATCAAGTGGACACGCGGTAGAGATCCACATAGTTCGAGGAGAGAGAAGAGTTGAGAGTTGAAAAGTCCTAAGTCCAAAGACATGAAGGGATCATAACCATTGATCTAGGAGGAGACACGCGTCAAAGGATTATCAACTTCGGATAAAAGCAACTAGGAGGAGAGGTTTGACATTTGAGATTTCCGAAGCCTGAAAATCTGAATCGACGAGAACCGTTGTTGTGAAGGTGAACATGTGGAACTAGATCTATAACTCCGGAAGAAAGCAGAGGAGAAAGGTCCGAAGACCTGAAGAATATCTCGATCTTTGATCGAGGAGGGGGTCGTAGGACCGTTGATCTGGTTGAGGAGGCCAAAGTCCCGAAGCGGGAGCATGACCGTTGATTGGGGAGAGTACGTGTTAGCAGATCTTCCACTCTGAAAGATAACCAGTCAGCAGTGGCGAGGATTTGAGAGTTGAGATTCCTGAAGGCCAGATTCGCGGAGGGAATCCTGGCCATAGATTCAGGGAGACAAGTGGTAGCAGATCGTTAACTCTGGAAGATTGGAGATGGAGAAAAGCGAGGTTTGGGATTTCAAAACCCCGAAGTCCGAAATCGCGAATAGATCTCATGTGTTGGTTTAGGGGAGACAGATTTGGTCCATTGATTTGGAGAGGACAGATCTGAATCGTCAATCCAAAGGTACTGTCAAGATCGGGAGATCGATGGTCCCAAAACATTTCAGGGGATTGAAGGTGTGTGGACTTTAACAGATAATCACGTGTTTGCACAAGGACACATCCCGGGGCCATATGAAGAAGGGGATAATTGCATAAGGAGCTAGCGCCCGAACCTTCTTGTTTTGGCAGCGCGCAGGAATAGCTCGCATCTGACATAACCTGCACACAGAAGGAAAAGGGACTTGTGTATAGTTGAATTGGGCTCAAAGGGGAACCCGAAGAGTCAATTCGACTCAGCCGAAGGAAATATCCAGAGACCGGGAGGTCGCAGAACCCCAGGAGGGGAGGGGGGCTGCATCATGGAACAAAGAGATAAGGCATGGGCATGAAGATGGAATTTGATGACCCAACTTTGATTATTGACGCTTAAAAAAAATGATAATATGTACAAGTATGTTTTGACTGCAATTCCTTATGGGAATTATTCCTTGCTGACATCATGTTTACACAGTTCATATTATAGACAATTTTTGACATCATTGATGACGTTACAATATGAACATTAGTTTTACCATTCGAGCTAATTCTCTTATATGATGCAGAAAAAAAAGATGGAACACACACATCTAAGAGGATGTTATTACAACATGGACTTAACATAACCATGTTTTAGACAATTTGTATTCTCAAAGATAGAGGAAAGGAGTAGAGAATAAGATATAGCTATGTTTGTGACATTTTTTTCTTAAACTACAACTGCTTCTATATTTACACAATTTGGATTAGACTTCTAATCTTAGTTTCATTTGAGAATTCTCTTTGCTTTGAGTTTATTGCTTATTTCCCAGTTGGTATAGAGTAAAATCACATCGTTCTTTTATTATTATTATTATTATTGTTGTTGTTGTTGTTGGTAGTACACACACACATGGGAATTTGCGTCTGATGGTGATCTACCATGCTATGCAACTTTTGTGGCATTTGCTTTGATGATGGAAGTATGTTTCACCACAAGATGGAGGAGAACATGAACACATGACTAGGCTAAAAAGCCTTGGAATTTCTCCATAAACTACCCATATGATTATATTTTCTTGTACGCTATGTCTTAGGGATGGAATGCTTCCAAGAGAACATGTTATTGCTATAGGAAGGGTGTTTTTAGGATAGTTACTCATGTTCATGTATTATTGACTAACTATTAATGTATCCTATGTTGGGATCCAAATGGATGGTGTAGGTGTCACTCCTAATAGCTGCATTTGTATATTAACTTATTAGTTCAATGATCTCTTGTGGTTCCGAGAAGCATGTGAATAATAAGTTCAAATAAGATCCCTTTGGATTCTTGTAGTAGAAAATGGATATGGCAATTTGGTTAATGGTTGTGCTATCATAAAATTTTAAAACTTGACCAAACCTTGAATATTGGGTCTAGCATCCATCCATCTATCTCCAAAAAATATAAATTGTTGTAAAGTAGGAATTGGAGGTGTATGTAATCATCAAGAAAATTTAAATCTCATCTTGAGGTGGATGTATACTTCATTTTTTTAGATTGTGTCAGCTCCTTTAATAAATGTTTTGGTTCTAGCATCCATCCAACTATTTCCAAAAACATAGACTATTGTATAGTAGGAATTGGTGGTGTATTTAATCATTAAGAAAATTGAAATCTCATCTTGAGGTGGATTTATATTTTGTTTTTTTTTAGATTGTGTAAGCTCCTTTAATGTATGTTTTGGTATATATATATGGATTTGGGAGTCGAGATAGCTCTACGATTGATAGTCTGAGGTTTTTTTCCTAGCCGCAGGAGCGATGGCCACAGAACCGAGCCGGAAATGTTTTTCAGGATCTTCCCCCCCTTCCCATATTTTCCTCTCCACTCATATTGTCCTCCCTCGTCTCCATTTTCCATCTATTTTCCGGACACCTCCCACGCAAATGATGTCTTGGGAAGAGGACGAGGTCAACTATGACCTCATTCCGGACACCCCTAACCCCTTTCCCTCACAGGAAGAATTTATTTCCCGACCACGTGGCAGGTATCCTCCCTCTTATGTGTAGGTCCTCGGGTAGGAAGCCAGATCGAACGATTTTCATCTCCCCTTGAAGAACTCCCCTCTGGGATCGTCTCCCTCCCCTCTTTACTCTCCTGGTACCCTTCGCACGCATGAAATCTCTCAATCCGACCACCTTTCATTTTCCCCTTGCAAGAAGAAGGTTATGAATGTTTGGCAACCACATTCCTCGGCTTAGCCCCCTCTTGTTGTCTCCGACAACCAGAGCCCTATCTCCACTCCCATGAAGGATAAGAAGGTGCCACCCAGACGCAGACCTTCAAAGTGTATTAAGGAAAAAGGGGGGAAGGTGGAATTAGTAGTGGGAAGAGACATTGCTATGGGAGAAATCTCTCGTTATTTTGGGAAAACCCTTGTTGGAATATTTAATGGAAAATTCGTAGGGGTCCAAGCCCTGCAAGGTTGGATGGAAAAATCTTGGAACTTGCTCCTCGACTATCTTCTCGAAACTTTTGTCCTAGCGTGCAGTTGGAATGGTTTTATCCTTAAATCGCATAAGGATTGTGAAGCACTCCTCAAAACAAACTGGGAGTGGGGACCCTTCGCCTTGACTCTGAAGGAATAGATAATGGATTTTGACCCCATGAGAGAACTAGTTGATAAAAAGAAGGTATGGGCCATACTCCCTAGGCTACAACTAGCTTTCTGGTCCAAGGAGGATTTAGAAGCCATTGGCAACACAATTGGTATCTTTATAAAATTGGAACCCAATTGGTTCTCGAAACTAGACCGTAGATGGGCCTAGGTGCAGGTGGAAGTAGACACAAGAAAAGGTTTATTAGGCTTTGTGGATCTGGTTATGGGTTCTAAGATCTGGCACCAAAAAGTGGACTACTGGAAAATTCCATTCTGGTGCCATGGATGTCATGAGATAGGTGTTGGGCCTCAGAAATGTCACATTTATATCCTCTTTTCCCTTCACCATTCTTTACATTTCATCGTCCCATTAACCCTTTATCATACCATTTCCATAATGGTACTTGGGTTTTTCCTTATTATTTTCCATTGTATTCATTTCAGTATTATAAGTGAATTTGTGATTAAATCTTAGAAAAAGGACATATTTTCATTATATATCAAGGTTGGATGAGTTTGATGATGTGTGCAGGCATATGTGAAGATTTCAACAAAGTCAAATATTACCACCTAGCCTCAAATTCGAATTTCGTCTTCAAGCTTTGAAGATTTGAAGAATATTTGGGACAATCATTCAAGCATCTTCAAAGGAGAAGATCATGGAAGATTTGGATGGCATATCCTATCTAAGATATGTGAGAGATGTGTGGATGATTTGAAGGGATCATATCTTCTAATAATGGGAAAGTAGTTGAGAATGGTTGAGAGAATAGTGGATCTGTAATTATGACACTCTTCAAGACTCTCATGTATATAAGAGAGTGTTCTCTCTTCATGAGGATCATCATGTTATTCATAATTGGGAGAGTGAGAGATCATGTAATTCATAATTTAGTTTTGTAATTAGGAGAAGGGGATTCTTAGCTTTGTTATTCTTTCATGCTTTATCATTTGACTCTTGTTATATAATTTGAGATTGATATATTGTGTGAGCTCACATATGTCTTTTGTCATTCAACTCTTCACATGTTGTATTGCTTTCGTATATTAATTTCCTGCTTTCCTAGTTAGTCTTTCAATGCTTTCCTAGATTAATTTCATTTCAACAATTTAGATTAGATTAGTTCTACTTCAGTCCTGCATATATAGTGTGTGTGATTCGTAAGCCTACGAACCTCGAATTGACAAATTAAATAGTTGGGAAAATACTACAACGGAATTAAACGACAATATTTTCGCCTAACAATAGGGCACTTGAAGTCGAACTATAATCGTTACTCTCCCCACTCCCCGGAGCATTTTAAGATTTGGAGAAGGAAGTCTACTTTAAACATGAAGGAATCTGTGGACTCGGTGTAACTTGAAAATGGAAAAATTACAGAGGTAGTACTTCAAGTTGTTCCCACTATGAAACCCCAAATTCGGGCCACAATAGAGCTTGAAAATCCCGCCACAGAGACAATTCCACAAGCTGCTCTAGCTCCAGATTCCAGAGGTTAGGCCACTACAGAGTTGGACAAGTCATCCTCAGGTAAACTTCTAGATACACCTTGCTTKAATTCTTTTCTTTTTGAGGATAATCCCCCCCCCAAAAKATTCTCTCTAAAGAATTGGAAGATTTACAGAGACCTTGCTCCCATTTTCCTTCCCTACAGGATGAGGATCTCGGGTYCACAAAACCCCCTATCTGCCCCTCAGAGTCCACCCCTCCTTAGAGATCATCCCCCCCACCCAAGTTGGCCCCTTCCCCATCGGTCCMTTCCTTTCCCCCTTCCTCCCCTAAGGCATCCTCCCCATCGCCTCCCTGAAAAAACCTTATTTTCATAGGAGACTTCCCCCTCCCCTTCCCTCTGCTTACCCTCCCCCTCTTTTGATGTTAAACCCCCTCCCTCGTCCCCCCCAACCTACCTTTCCAATGTCCTCCCTAAAAMTAACAAGGGATATTTATGAGCTCTGTTCCAAGGGGTCACATCTGAATGTAGTCCTGTCCAAAGGTGGATTGGAGTTGGACCCCCATCAAACTAACCCCGTGGGCCGAAAATCCCACTTATCGAAGACGCAAGCAAAGGTGGTAGCAGAAATCAGGAAAGGTAGACAAATTCCCATCACCAGGGAACTTAGAGCAGGGAAAGCCCAAGTCTCCCATGCTCAATGTTGATCCTCTCCTTTAACGCCAGAGGGGTAGGGGGAACCCGGAAAAAAATCGCCCTTAAAAGGTTATTGTGTAACCTTAAGCCAAATATTGTGATGATCCAAGAAACGATGTGTAGTGGAGACAAAGCTAGGACCTCCCTAGGGTCATAGCTAAATAATTGGTCTTTCTGCATGACTGATGATGAAGGGTTGTCTGGGGGACTAATTAAAGGCTGGAGCCCCGACTTTATGGCTTAAAGATATACCATTGCAGTTTGTCTAAAGCACAAAAACAATGACAAAATGTTGACCTTTGTAAATATTTATGGGCCCTATACTAATAGAATCCCCTTCTGGGAGGAACTTTATGTTGCAGGAGCTTTAATTAGATCTTTCTCTATAATTGGAGGGGACCTCAATTTTATGCTTTCAATGAGAGAGGTCTAGGACTCTAACCCAAAAATTGATGGGAAACGAGATTTTTTCCTCTCATTAATGGAAAAACATAAGCTGGCCAACATAGAACCCCTCAAAATGTCCCCAACATGGAGGAATGGCAGAGCGGGAGAGGAGGCCATAGCCAAGAGACTGGACAGGTTCTTAGTCTTAGAATATTTAATGGAAACAAGAGTACGAGTAAGAGTGTCAGTAACGGAAGGGGACTATCCGATCATCACCCTATTTCTTTGTAGATACTCTTCGAATAAGTTTCCCCACCGAGTCCCCTGAAAATAAACAAAATTTGGCGGGCAGAAGAGGACTTCAAAAGTTTGTTTCTATCGGAATGGAGAAGCTTGGATCCCTCCAACCCTAATTCTATGATGAAACAAATGGCGGAGAACCTTGCGAGGGTCAAATGGGCACTCAAAAAATGGATCCCTCTCTATAAATCTTGTTCTCAGAGGAAAATAATTGAAATCGAAGATGCCATCACCAGTATGGTCACTGCTCTGGACAACAATCGTCCCTCCAAATCTCAAGTAGAGGAACTTAAATACTTGGAGGCCCACAAGTTAGACTGGTTGGAAAAGGCAAAGACTTCCTGGAGACTAAAAAGCAGGGCATTATGTTGGAGGCCGGAGACAATAACACAAGGTTTTTCCATCAATATGCTAATTATTAGAAGAACATCAATACATTTGGGATATCAAAAATGTTGAAGGTGTTCAGGTCAGGTCCTTTTAAGGAAAAAGTAGAGGCAGGGGCACAATTCTTTGAAACCCAATTCCGTCAACCCGAAGGATGTCCAATCCAAGAAATTCTCTCAATAGTCTCCAAATTCCCAACATTTTTCAAGGAGGAAATGAACCAGACAATGGAGGCTGAAATATATGATTCAGAGATTCACGATGCTATTTTCTCAATGAAAAACGACAAAATTATGGGGAAGGACAGTTTCACAGTCGATTTTTTCAAACAGTTCTATGATCTTCTTAAGAACGATCTCCTAAAAGTGGTTACCGAATCCAAAAACAATGGAAGAGTCATCAACTATTTCAAGTCTATGCACATATGCCTAATCCCGAAGACTCAACACAGAGACTCGTTTAGTGACTATCGACCAATCTCCTGTTGTAATGTAATTTACAAACTAATTTCCAAGGTGATCGCTTGCCGGTTAAAGCCCCTAATGAGCAAGTTCATTGGAGAAGAACAATTTGGTTTTTGCACGATAGACAGATACACGATACGGTCACAGTGGCTCAAGAAACGTTGCACTCAACCAAACATAGAAATTTGAAAGCGACCCTCCTCAAATTGGACCTTGCAAAAGCACATGACAGGGTCAATTGGATGTTTCTTAGGCTAGCCTTGCTCCAACTGGGTTTAAACCTGAACTCCGTAAATTGGATCATGGGATGTCTGCAGAGTGTTTACTTCATTGTCTTAATAAATGGAGCCCCTTCGAGGTTTTCCAAAGCCTCCCGAGGCCTAAGACAAGGTTGTCCTCTGTCCTCGTTTTTGTTTCTAATTATTGCAGAAGCCTTAAGTTGGCTCCTAAATGAGGCCAAGCATGAAGGTGTTCTCCAAGGCATAAAGGTGATTGGTAGAGAAGAAATCTCCCATCTACAATTTGTTGACGATATCTTCTGCAGTATAAAGGGTATCGTTCAAGATGCCAAGTCCCTTAAGGAATGCCTAGATATATTTTGCACAACAACATGGATGTCCATCAACTTGGACAAGTCATGTATCATCGTCTCAAATTGTTCTGAGCAAGTTCAAAATGAGATACTCACACTCCTCCCTGCGCAAGCCAATTCTATGGACGAAGGTTTTAAATACCTTGGTTTTGCATTGAAACCAGGCAACTATAGAGTAATGGATTGGGATTGGCTCATATGCAAGGTGCAAGCCATAACTTCACTTTGGGTTCACCGCCTTCTATCTAGAGGAGGTAGATTAATACTACTTAAATCGGTGCTCCAAGGAATACCAATATATTGGAATTCCATAGCGGTTGTGCCTAAATCGGTACTCAACAAGATCCAAAGCATCTACTCTCATTTCCTATAGAATCGACAAAAAAAAGGCCCTCTCCTAGCAATGTGGTCATCGGTAGCAGCCCCAAAGGAGTTAGGAGGATGGGGGATTAAAGAGATTCACCTATTTGCTCAAGCCCTTGCAAGAACAAACCTTTGGAGGTTAACTACGGGAAATTCTCTTTGGACACAAGTAAACTCGTTAAAATACTTCCCTAACCAATCAATACATGAATGGTTTCAAGCCCCTTTTAAATCAAATAAAGGGTCAATAGTCCGGAAAGCGTTAGTCAAAGATTTCCCTCTGGTGGGACTATGGATGACCTGGAAAGTAGAAAATGGTAGAAGCATCAGAATAGGGAAAGATCCTTGGCTGGGAGTCGCTTTCCCCTCGCTTGATTCAAGCCTTAGAAGTCCAAGAATTATTTTTCCCTAAAGATGCCAAAATTGACTTCACGCAACCAAGAGGTTGCCCTGGATGGATCTCGATATTTGCTATAAATCTCTCCGAGGATCTCCATGATGAATGGAAATCCTATGTGGGAAATTTATGTGAAAACCATATTCTTCTAGATGAAGACACAGAGGACTCTTTGGTTTGGACGAAAAACTTTAAGAACAGATGTTTCACAACAAAACTTGGTTACAAAGCTTGGACTGAATTGCACTTTTTGGGAGAAAAAAAATGGTGGTGGGGTAAAATGTGGAAATTCAATGTCCCACCTAGATGCAATATTACATCATGGCTCACTTTAAACAACAAATTACTTACCTTGGAAAATATCATTAAAAGGGCATTGAACAGACCCAACTGGTGTTCCCTTTGTAAAACAAGCTCTGAAACAATTTCTCATCTGTTTATTCATTGTTCTTATGCATCACAGGTTTTTCACTTGGTTAAAGAAAAGCTACAGGCCAAAATCGACTCGAATAAACTGAGCTTGGAGGAATGTGTCAAAGATTGTATTTCAGACAGGTCAGTGAATCTTTATGCCAGCTTACCGAACATCCTAGTCAACAATCTGTGGTGGGCACACAAGTCAAATGTTCACAAAGATAGACTTGCCCCTCCAAAAGTAACGACAACCCTAACTGTGGGGAAAACGATGGAATTTTTGAAGAAACAAAAAACAAAGACCCAACGGATCCCTGTGCTCCCTGAAATAGACTATACCACCACATGGGGATATTTCGATGGTGCCAGTCAGGGTCATCCTCCTATGGGCATAGTTGGGGTGGTTCTTTACATCGGTCATAAGCATTATATTTTCATCAGATACGCGCTAGGGCCGCTGTCCAAAAGCCGAGCGAAAATTATAGCCTTATGGACCCTTCTAGAGACATCGAAAGGAAAAAATGTCAGGAATTTACAGGTGATGGGAGATTCAAAGCTGGTGATAGATTGGGAAAATGGTAAAAACTTAGCACAAGATATTAGACTTCAAAATATTATGTGGGATATCAAAGTCACTTGTCGCGCCTTTGAGAAGCTCTCCTTCCTTCACATACTTCAGAAGATGAACTCCATAGTAGACAAACTGTCTAAAGAAGTGCCGAGCCTTCCAACTAGAGCATTCGGGTACTACGAGTACCTCGATGGGGAGGAAATAGAAGCTATGGAATTCCAGTTTTAGTATATGTTCAAACAATGCTAAGTACTGTTAGTGGAGTGATGGAAAAATGTGTTTTGTAATGTTTTTGTAAAAATAGCAGTGGACCGATCAACCGAGTATGACTAAGGGGAAGGGAAATGTATGAAAAAGACAAGGTTTTTCGCTTAAGGCATGTATACAACAACCATGATGTAGACAGAAACATTTTTTACACTTTTAGTGTTGATAAAGATTTTTTTTTTTCTAGAATATATATATATATATACCTTTGTGGGAACTCATGGTTGGTTGTTGAATTTTGTTTTTGTTTTGGGGCCCATTACCAAGCCTATTTTGTATGAACAAGGCATTTGGAAAATTAGAATAATTCATTCCAATATCTAGTATGTTTTGACTTCATGGAGAAGTTTCACTTTGAAGAAATGTTAATTAGGGATGTGACATGGGGCTGCGGGTGTAGATATTATGGTATTTAAATGTTGCATAATGGTTAAATATCTCATCGTGTAATGTGATTGGTATAAAATGAGTCTTTAGTAACTACATAAAAACTTGAGGCCAAGTTTTGTTTCGAGGGGGAAAGTATGTAATGTCCCTCCTTCCCTAACTCTCCTTAAGAAGGATTAGGAGGTTAAATCGAGGATTTACTGAAGAGTTCAGTGACCATGTTTATGGTTATTTTGTAAGTATATGAATTATAGAATGAACTTGATTGGTATGATGCATTTTATTATCTGGATTTGTGACTTGTGTTTTTATAAATTTGATCTTAGACATTTTTTAACTATATTAAATAAATTACTAATGTGGTGAACCAATGAACTTGTATGAGCATGGTAGGGAAGCATGGTACTTGATAATATGACCTATGGAAGGGAATGCATGTTCAACTAATGATGTTTAGTTACTTATTACACAAGTGTTTGTGTATGTGCATGTTACACGACGAGGAATTTTCAACTCTCCAACATGTGGGTATGGACCCACAACCATGTCTTGACAAAGACATGGAGTCTTTAATATAAAAATATATGAAAGTGTTGGAGGCAGGCTAAAGCAGAAAAGCAAGGCATTTTTGGGAAGGAAAGCCTGCACAAGGGAAGTGACAGCTGGAAGGAAGAACAACACACACGCATGGGAGGAAGACCTAATGACGGTAGGGTTAGGGTTTTGATAAGGTATTGTAAACGACTTAAGAGCCCGAAATGTACAAATATAGATACATAGGTATCATAAAGGGTGGGGTCATATTGTTCTTGATATAGTAGTTACGCATGAGTTGATGCGATATGTAATATTTTGCTGTAGGATCTATTATGTATAAGCTATTGAGCTAGAGGAGACGAGGGAGGGTTAAATCGCAAGCTGTGGAGCTTGGTGCGATCTAGTCCGCCTCATACAGATCTTACTCGACTGAGAAGAATTGTAAGCACACGACGCTATAGATGCGGAAATACTATAATAAAAGAGCTGGGAGCCAAATCTTTGTGGACATATCCCCAGGAGGGGGTGAACCATGGTAATATTTGTGTTGTGTGATGAATGCATGCATATCTTTATCATATTTGTAGTAGTTATCGCTATGTTGAATGAATGATTTGTCATATTGTTGATTTAAATACTTTTGCGATATTGGGGGAATAAGTTATTGTCGTGAATAACAATACATTGCAATTACATTTATAATACTGGTTCAATATTCAGTCCTCATATCTCATGCTCAATCCTAGGCTGTAAACACCTGAGTCTTGCAACCACCCATTAAAGCTATCTTGGGTGAGACGGCGCAACACATTCTGTGTGCTGGGTTGCCTTCTGGTTTACCAGGAGGGCCGATAGTTTTAGAGGCTTTGTTGGAAACTCGTATAGAGATGAACCCTGGGTTAGTAAACTCAGACAATGTGTAGAAGAATTAGTAAACCAACAAAAGGTTTCATTGTTGTTGGTAGGAACAGAGGACGGCTGAGTAGATGAGATAGGTTGAGCAAGAGAAGAGTCAGAAAACATTAAAGCGGAAAAAGAAAGCAATGAACCATTAGAACGAAATGTTGAGACCGTGGAATCCCACAAAAGCAGAGATCGAAAGCTGGTTACGAACAAAAGAGCTAGAGTTTGCACAGAACGACAATAGAAACACTAGAGTCACACCCCGCCAATATCTTAAGAAATACGTGTTTACTGTTTTGCGTGAAGTTTTTTTTCTGTGATTTTCCACACTTATTGCAAGAGTGGATACTAAGGTTGAAGGATAACCACACAGTGAACCAGATTCGACAGATAGATTGGACCCCGGTATAGATTGAGCAGTTACAACAGGTGAACAACAAATTCACTCGTGCAGTAGATTTTTGGCTTGACAGTTTTGTGGCAGGGTTTATAACAAAGTTTGCATTTGACACAACGAAGTCGTACAATGCAGCGGAGCAAGAGTTTCCACGCAGACCCCGAGGAAGGTACATTCAATCCTTGTATATTGCTATTAAGATACTGCTATATAATAAAGGTGTAATGACAATGGAGTCAGACAACTAAAACTTCCCTGCGTGCATGGGGGAAGGGGGGAAGCACTGACAGAAAGAGGAAAAATGGAAGGAGGAAACGATAAGGGGAAGAAGGAGGAACCCTTGGACCCAATCATGATGGAGGATGACCAGATCAAGCAGATCATGGCGACAACTGGAAAGACGCGTAGCGGAGTACCCTACCAATATAAGGTGAATACCAAGAAGAGAGTTGTAGCCGCGAGGGAAGGCTTGGCGAGTGATGAATAAGAGGTAGAGGATCTCCGGGCTGTGGAGCAGATTGAGCAAATCCTACGCGCAACATATGAGAGGAAGATGAAAGGTCCAAGAACGGGATGAGAAGGCAACAATCCTATCCATATTAATGTCAGTGTGGAACCCATAAACCCATGTGCGACTAATACACCAAAGAGAACACCACCGTTTAGACAAACGAAGTTAAGAAGTAGTCAGACAACATGAAGTACATCTACACAAGGAACAACAACTGGAGGAGTCAGTTTAGGAAGAACTAGTCAAGTATCTACACCATGCGGAGGTAGTAGTTCAATATTCAAAATGGCAGGACACGATCCCACCATCAGGTTACCATAATTTTGAGGAGAAGCAGCAGAAGACCCTGAGAAACACTTGTTCATTTGTGCAAATATCTGGGAAGAAAAACAGATCACGGATGAAGATACCAAACTTGCGCAGCTAGTGATTACACTAAGATACTGCACACTAGACTGGTACATGGGTCTAGACGCAAACAGTGCTCCTGGGACGACAAGGACACTGGCATAAATTAAGAAGTTATTGATAAATGAGTTCTAGAAGCCAAGTTTAGAGGATCAATACATGAACGAGATGATCAAAATAAGACAAAAACCAGGAGAGTCTGTATGGGAGATTGACCAGAGATTCAAGCGACTGAAGTTGAAGTTGAAATATCTCATGACCGAGATGCAACATAGACACTTATTTGTCAATTCCCTGTTACCACACTTAAAATATCCATTGCGACAACAGAAGTTACAGATGCAGGTAGAGGCTCTGCAGGCAGCCTTGCAATTGGAAGAAAAACCAGTACCAGCAGACAAACCTAGCTATCTAAGAGCTTAAGGATGATTTAAATAAATTAATGTTTCAACAGAACCATAATAAGAACAAGGATATTTAAGCCATTTGGTGTACCACATGCAGGACAGAAGGACACCACAAGAATGAATGTCCAACATTCACATAGTATATGGTAGCAGGAATGCCAAATCCGCTACCAACATGAGGATTGTGGTGTGAAATCTGCAAGAAACCGGGTCACGACCATTATCACTGTACGATGATGCAGAAATATCATACAGTCCCAAAGAGTTCCTACTGTGCTTTTTGCATGTCAGTAGGCCACGCCGACAAATATTATAGAACTATGGAGTTGAGGCGAGAAAGGACATCATACACATATAGAGTGCAGGCAGAAATGATGACTGGACAAGCCACACCATAGTTTAATCAAATTCCATCTCCATACAACACTACGCAACAACAATATAATACTGTGCAACAACCATACAATAACATGCAACCGCAGTACAACATGGCACAACCTAAGTACAATACCGCGCAGTATAATCAGGCGCCTCAATATAACGCACCGAGAGGAGATCGAGCAGGATACAGAGGAGGAGGATGAGCTAGAGGAGGTTTTAGACGAGGTAGAGGACCAATGGTATGTCACAATTGTCAACAACCGGGACATTATGCAAGGGAATGTCTGCTTCCGCCAGCGACTTGTATGTATTGTCGCACATCAGATCATGACACATAAGAATGTCCAACACTACTAGTCAAGATCCAGGAAAAGAGGAACCAGAACAACCAGAATGTTCAGTAGATCTCAGTCGAAGCAAGGGATGAAGGACGAAACATCAACATAGTTACCCATGGAGGAGCTAAAATAGGGGACAACACTGTTCGACAAGAGCTAGCACAAAATCCATGGGTGAAAAAGAACGTCGAACCAAGGAAGCAGTTAGACACGCAGAAGGAAAAGGAGATATTCAAGAAAGCCCGACAATAATTCCAGAAGGAAGATCTTGCAACGACTTCAACTTCACAACAAAGTAAGGAAGCACCAGAGTACGAGATGCCTCCATCATTGGATCATACCAACGAAATGCAACCCATGGGACAAGTAAGTACAATCAAAGGCTTTTTGCAATCATGTGTCAAAGTATTAAGTGCTCCATCATCTGTGAAAATACTGCAAAACATATTAGAAAAATGTAGTATCAAGACGGAAGGAAAACTAGAACCAAAGACAGTTAATCACCTACACACAAGAAGAAGAACAAGTAGGGAGTTTAGACTGAATACAAACATTGGAGATTTCAATATGGGAGACATCATACTGGATCTAGGATAAGAAGTTAATGTATTACCAAAGAAGACAGGGTAATGCATGGGAGAGCCCACACTAGGATATTCACCTGTTCAATTGAAACTAACCAACCAACACAAATTCCTACCAATCAATAGACTGAAAGGAGTGACAATAGACTTGGATGGAGTACGCCCAAAGCAGATTTTGAAGTCATTGAAATAGTGGATGACACAACACCTTACCCAACATTGCTGGTCTGGATTGGGCGTTTGATAACCAGGACATAATCAACCTGAAGACCAGAAAAATGACATTTGAGTCAGGCGAATATAGGGTCATCGGGCCATTAGACTCGTCGAAAGGGGAGAGGTTTGTAGAACCTACTTGCGCAGACTTAGAGGAAATCATCTAGTTGTACATAACAACTATGCACGAGGAGGATTATGTGAACCCAACTGTAGACATAATACTCAGTTAGCAAAGCATTACTTCATGTGCAACAGATTCAGATACCAGTTTGGAAAACTGGCAACAGAGGCTACACGAAGTTTCCACGAGAATATGTGCACGAATAGACCACGCAGTAAGATGGGTAGGCATAGAGATAAGGGAACCACCCAGTTTCCACGGAATAAATGATCTGGAAACATTCTTGACATAGTATGAAGACAAAGTGTTAGAGAATCAAACACTGTTAGCACTCAAGGCCACACCTGCAAGATGGTGGGGCACACACAAAGAGACAATCACAGATTGGTACCAATGTAAGCAGTTAATGCGCATAAGGTTTGGCACAGAACAAAAAAATAACAAGCAACAGAGGTATGATGGACAAGGGGCACCAACGGAACACTTGGAGCAGTGCAGAATGTTGTGGAAAATGACACCCCCGAAGGAATGGCCTCATCATTTCATACACACTCTAGAGGGCATACCAACGAACTGATACACAGACCAGTAAATGCACAAAGGAACTGCGACATGAATGACATTGCAACAGAATTTTACAGTCACTTTCTCATTCAAACATGAGAACCCCAACATAGAACCAGAAACAAAACTTACCACATAAGAGCAACAATGGAACAAACAGACAGTCAAGGAACTGTTGTCATGTTACCATGTACAGGAGGAAGCACCAGATGAAGACGATTCGTGTGATATTCAGATCAAAGAAGCAGAAGACAAAAGAGATGTGGAAGGTCCACCCATAGAATCAGAAGTCATTTCCATGCCGATCAAGGTAAATAAAGTTAGCATTGGGACAGTTGAGCATCCCAAAATGGCCAACATCGGAGATTACTGGGATGAGTAGACAATAGAAAGCATAACAGAGTTGTTGCGCGAATACAGTGACCTGTTTCCCACAACCTTTACAGAGATGAAGTGTATAGCAGGGGATTTAGGAGAAATGAAGATACCACTAAGACCTGAAGTGAGATCGATCAGACAACAACCATATAGACTAAACCCAATATATAAGCTGAAAGTCAAAGCTAAGATCGATAGGATGCTTAAAGTTGTAATCATAGAACCGGTCGAAGAATCAGAATGGATCAACCTGATGGTAGTGTAGGATATGAAACAAGGAGGGATAAGGATATGCGTCGACTTGAGGAAGTTGAACGTTGCATGCCTACATGACCCATTCCCTACACCTTTCACGGATGAAGTGTTAGAGAATGTAGGAGGACATGAAGCTTATTCATTCATTGATGGAGTCTCAGGCTACCATCAGATCAAGATAGCACAGGAAGACAGATACAAGACCACGTTTGCGATAAAATGGGGATTTTACCAATATACAATCATGCCGTTTGGAATGAAGAATGCACCAACAATATTTTCTAGAGTAGTCATCACAACATTTAAGGAATTCATCCACCAGTTTCTCGAAGTATATCTGGACGATTAGACAGTCTATAGTTTGTTGAAAGACCATGTAGAAGTCTTATGCCCGATGTTAGAAAGATGTAGACAGTGTTAGATATCATTTAACATAAAGAAATGCATATTCAGAACACCGTTTGGGATACTATTGGGCCATATAGTATGCAAACAAGGTTTATTAGTAGATCATGCAAAGATCACAGTAATTGTTAACTTATCACCACTAAAAGCAGTTCGTCAACTAAGAGTGACGTTGGGACACACAGGATACTACAAAATTTTTATCAAAGGATATGCGCAAATTACTGCGTCAATGGAAAAACTGTTAATAAAGGACACAAAGTTTCAATGGAATGATGAGTGCCAACACAGTCTGGATACCCTGAAGGAAAAGATGGTCATTGCATCGATATTAGTATTTCCAGATTGGGAGAAGACATTCCACATGCATGTAGATCCATGATCCATAGCGCTTGGAGCTATCTTGGCGCAACCAAAAGTGAGAGACTTGGATCACCAGGTAGCATTCATGAGCATAAAGTTATCAAACTCAGAGCAGAACTATAACACGACAGAACATGAAGGCCTAGCTATGGTCTACGCACTGCAAAAGTTCTGACACTACTTATTGGGAAAACACTTTAAGATGTTCACAGATCACTCAGCCCTGAAATACCTAGTCAACAAGCCAGTGTTGGGGGGGAGAATCTGCCACTGGTTATTACTATTTCAAGAATTTGACTTTGAAGTAATAATCAAGCCAGGAAAATTGAATGCAGGACCTGACCACCTATCAAGGGTCACAAATGGAGAGGAACCCACGAATTTAGAAGACAACTTTCCAGATGCATAGTTATTTTCAGTCCAGATCGCTGACGAACACTTTGCAGATATCATTCAGTACTTGAGCACAGGTACTGCGCCGCAAGAATATAACATCGCGTAGAAGAAAAACCTGGTAGTTCGCGCGACAGACTATCAACTGATTGTAGGACACTTATACAAAATGGGCACATATAGCATCTTGCGAAGATACGTGTTACAACACGAAAGACCAAGAGTCTTAGCAGAATCTCATGAAGGAATAGCATAAGGACATTATGCAGGCAAAGCTACTGCGCATAAGGTATGGCGCGCAGGACTATGGTGGCCAACTATTCACAGAGACTCGAAGGAGTACTGTCAAAGATGCGATGTTTGTCAAAGGTAGGAAAACCTAACATAAGGGACAATATGCCAGTACGACCACAAGTAACATTGCAGCCATTCGACAAGTGGGCAATAGACTTTGAGGGACTAATCAACCCACCAACAAAAAGAACAGGAGCAAGGTACATTATCACCGCGACAAAATACCTAACAAGATGGGCGGAGGCCGCACCAGTAAAGGATTGCAGTGCAAAAACAACATCACACTTTTTATTCAAACAAGTAATCACTCAATTTGGGTGCTCAAGAGTTTTGATGAGTGACCAAGACACACACTTCACAAACAAAACTATCAGCGCTATGACCGAAGAGTTTGGATTCCATCATCAAAAGAGCACACCATATCACCCACAGGAAAATGGCATAGTGGAAGCATTTAACAAGATCCTTGAGAATGCACTGATAAAGATTTGTAACATCAACAGGGACGACTGGGACCTCAAAGTACCAAAAATATTATGGGCATACATAACTACGTGCAAAAATAAGCAGTGGTGCCATTAGAATTTTTAGTACCAAGCTTGCGCGTAGCAACAATCACACATATGAAAAAATGAGGCGCAATACAAGAGCGACTGAATCAATTAATGACCATGGAAGAAGACTGAATCTTAACAGGATTCCACCAACAAGTTCAGAAAGCAAGAGATAAATCTTGGCACGATAGAGACATCAAGAATAAAACTTTCAAGGAAGGAGATCTAGTACTGATGTATGACAACAAATCGTTTCAGCACCCAGGAAAGCTCCGAATGCATTGGTAAGGACCATACGAGGTAAAAATCAGAGGGATGATCAATGGGAGCCGACTGAAGCTGTACAAGGACACCTGACCACCCACCATGCAGTAAAAAAAACAAAAAAAACAAAAACATAATTATAAATAGTACCAACAGAGGCACACCGCGCCGAAAGAAAGAAAAGGCACGCATATTCAACAAGGAGAAGGAAAACGGTCACGTACAAAGGGAAACAAGCGGGAAACGAAAAGTCGACAAAAGCAGGACGATATGACAACACTAGGCAGAATTAAAGGACGACAAGGATCGATGGGACACCACATTAATCGCGCCAACTGGAGATGACAAGGCAGAGTAATGGCAAGTATGAAACTGCCAAAGATGCATTGAACCCATAATTAAGGTGCATTGAAGCCATAATTAAGGTGCATTAAACCCATAATGAAGGAAGTGTCCTTAGCAAGCTTCGTGGAAAGCCCATACAACACACGAATGAGGGAGAAAACATTATATTCGCTAAAAAAGAGCAGAAAGAGAGCAATAGAGATCGAAAAACACAGAGTGAATTCAGAGAGGTCACAGAGACCATTCTAACCCAACAAACGTTCGATATTTCACACCATGGCACCACCCAAACAAAGAAAAGCAAGCTAGAGTGTCAGACCAACCAGATTTAAAACCAGGTCACGAGGACAGATGGAAGAAAGTGAACAACAGCCACTGGAGATTGTCAATGTTGATGAAATCCCATCTCCAGACACAACATTGGTGAACCCTACACCTATATGGGAAGAAATCCAACAACCAACACCGAAGGGCACGAGTAAGGATATGTTGACAGAAGTACAAGAGCCACAGAACCAGGAAGCAGAAACTCTGAAGGAGGTGGAACCAGAGAGCACCAAAGCAACTCCGAGAGTCAATGGAACAATGCCGAATCGGGAAGCAACAATTGAGCCAGACGAGTCTGAAATGACCATATCAGGCCACCCATCGGAAGGAACGGTCGAAGATGTCTCAGGTTGGCCGTAATGGTATATTGAGGAACGACCGGAAGCCACTGGAACTTCAAGCCAACCACCACTGCCGAGGAAAGACAATATACAGATACCTAGGTCACCTCGTAAGAAACCTGCCGCAGAAATTGTTCTACCGTGCATACTAGACAGGGTACAGGTAGGACCAGATTTACTAGGATACATAAGGAAGCTCAAATACTCTGACCACAATGTAGCAGACGAAAACAAGTTTCCGAAATTTGTGAAGAGGGTATTCTTACAGACTACGAGCAAAAATTTGGTTGGAGAACTGATTAATCAACCACTCCAATGGGAAACTGGGTTGGAGAAAACAAGAGTTTTAGGTCCGTTGGACCTACCACATTTTGGCAGGGGTCATCACGCAACCGCATGCATCAAACGATTGTTAGCAGTCACGCATGGCGGCGACATCTGGTTGGATAAGCTCGTCTCGATAGACATAGAGCTTATCGCGAGCATAACAGGATTTCCATCTCGGGGCATGGATCCCGCGCAGTTTCTGGATGACAAAGCTAGGGAGAAAACACTAGCAGAAGAGATGAATAAGAAGTATGGTACCGATAGGGGGTCAAGAGGGATCATTATCAAGAGGATCAACGATGCCGCAACACAGCTGGGAGCGAAAATCTTGGCCTGTAAGCTGCTAATAAAATGCCGCAGGGAGGAAGTTCCGGCTGGAGTTGTCGTAGTTGTATCTCAGTGCGCAGAAAGCACCCCAGTAAGCTGGGCATCGTACCTCTTGAACTTGTTCCTGGATGATTGCAAGGATGCGTGGGATCTCGGAACAAAGTTTCACTATTCACGGTTGATCATGCTAATAGCCTTTATGGGTTGGAGGGAACCAAGGTATGTAATTTTTTGTACCAAACCGAAACCAAACTAGGGAGCGAGATATTTGTTGCTCAGAGCCATGCCAGAGGCTAGGAGCAAAAAGGCGAACGGGGCCATATTTGAAGGATACATATGCGACCTACAAGAAGCCATCTCCAAGATGTGGACAATAACACTAGAGGCTGTCACGCGATATGGGGCCATCACCAACTTTAGGGCCACACAACATACAATGTGGATACATGATCGCAAGGATCCCAATAAGAAATGGCTACAGATGCGCTACTGTATCACAGAGGGTGACATCGACATGGTCATCAGTGAATGGGACGATGCATGGAGGATTCCAGCCATCACCCAGGATTTGTCGAAAAGAACAACAGAAGAAGAGGCGGGGCAGGGAGAAACACAGCCTCTGGAAATCCAAGTGCCCAAGAAACGAAGAATGGGCCAGATGAAAACAGCACAGACAAGCGAAGGGCTAGCGAAGACAGGGACCCAGAAGGGGAAGAAGGAGAATACGTAGCTGACTAAAGAACAACAGAAACAGGCTGAGGGAGCACATGAGAGCGCCCCAAGCCCCAACTCATAGGAACCAGGGGAACCAAGAGACCAACCATGCAGACGGGGCACGCGTGGAAGAAAATGAAGGTGCAAAGACCGCCTCCAGAATATACGATCACAGATGATGATGGGGAAATGATCGTTTGAATGGTCTAGGATTGTCTATCCGATGACTTCGACCATGCTGCACATCACAGAGACAAGATTCAACAGGAGTCGGCAGACATGCGACAACTCCTCAAGAAAATCGGGGAAGGGCAGACAACAAGCAACAGGAAACCAAAACCATCAACACCACATATAGAAGTAAGAGTGCAAGAGGAAGAACGAGATCCAGTCCAGGCAATACTGCAGCCGGACGTAACATTCCACATCACCCCTAGTATGTTGCACATGGACAAGATTGTGGGGCAGACACCCTTGAAGGAGTTAAGCCAAATCCAACTGGTGTTGACACAGATACCATCCGGGCAACTACACAAATTGCAAGTTAGCGTAAAGCACGGGGTACAGTCTCGAGCATGCACGAACTTGGCCGAATTGAAGCAGGCAACAAAGAAACGGGACACGCTGGAAATAGTCTATGAGCAGGCTAAATCTGAGACCCAGAAGGAAAGGGAGCGCATAAAAGGATTGGAGAAGAAAGTGGCTTGAACTTACAAGAAGATTCCATAGGTCGTGCAGAGAGATGAAATTACAACAGTAGAAAACATTGATCGGATTGTGCAGGCAATCGATCAATATCAGAGGGAGATTGAGAATATCCGAGAACAACTCATGCCAACCACTCCACCAGCAGTGAAGGAGCAAAGGAAGCAGGAAGCAACAATGCAACTGCGGGAGATAGAGCAATAGGTTAGCACAATAACTGACTTGTTCGATAAAGCAACGCAGTTGTGGACTAAGTTAGAGTAAAATCAACACGTCCAAAAGTGGGACAAGGAAGAATAAATGATCAACGCAACGATCCAGGATCTAAAACAGAGGCAAAAGATAATGTCAGTCACATAACGCGTCAAAGGAACGCAAGAAATGAAGAAACTGTAGGGAGAGCTCACCTCTGCGCAAACACAGAAACAAGAGCGTCAGGCTCAAATGGAACTGTTGCAGGAGCGGGTAGCAGAAGTCCTGGCACAAGCAGAGGAAGCCAAGACACAGATAGCATAAACCCAGGCAAAATGCGTGGAATTGATCAGTGACGAAATTTCAGTCCAGATAGTGGACACAGTCAAGGAGAAGGTTGTGCAAGTGCAGACACAAGAAACAAAGCTCAGGGAGAAGGTCCAGGTGATCACCAAGGAGATTGAGGAAGCACACAAAGGTTAGGTGGCTCGGTATGAGCCACATGTCTATGTTGGGGGCCTGTTGGAGGCAAGCTAAAGCGAAAAAGCAAGGGATTTTTGGGAAGGGAAGCATGCATAAGGGAAGCGACAGCTAGAAGGAAGAAAAACACACATGCATGGGAGGAAGACCTAATGATGGTAGGGTTAGGGTTTTGGTAAGGTAGTGTAAGCAGTTGAAGAGCCTGAAATGTATAAATATAAATACTTAGGTATCATAAACGGTGGGTTCAGATTGTTGTTGATATAGTAGTTATGCATGAGTTGATGCGATATGTAATATTTTGCTGTAGGATCTATTCTGTATAAGATGTTGAGCTGGGGGAGATGAGGGAGGGTAGATATTGAGGGTTAGATCACAGGCTGTGGAGCCTGGTGCGATCTAGTCCGCCTCATATAGATCTTACCTGACTAAGAAGAATTGTAAGCGCGTGACGCTATAGATGCAGAAATACTATAATAAAAGAGTTGAGAGCCAAATATTTGTGGACGTATCCCCAGGAGGGGGTGAACCACGGTAATTTCTGTGTTGTGTGATGAATGCATGCATATCTTTATCATCTTTGCAGTAGTTATCACTATGATGAATGAATGAGTTTTCATATTGTTGGTTTAAATACTGTTGCGATATTGGGGGAATAAGTTGTTGTCGTGAATAACAATACATTGTAATTACAGTTATAAAATGGTTCAATACTCAGTCCTCATATCTCACGCTCAATCCTAGGCTGTAAACACTTGAGTCTTCCAGCCACCCATTAAAGCTATCTAGGGTGAGACGGCGCAACGCATTCTGTGTGCTGGGTTGTCTTCTGGTTTACCAAGAGGGCCGATAGTTTTAGAGGCTTTGTTGGAAACCCGTATAGACATGAACCCTGGGTCAATAAACTCAGACATTGTATAGAAGAAGTAGTAAACCAACACAAAGGTACTTATGCCATGGAGAAAAGGACGTGGCCCATGGATAATAGAGATTTTATTTTTTATTTTAAAGAAAATAAAAATAAGGGGTTTTTGCATGAGAGGGCGAGGTGTCGATGGGGAGGAATTCTATAAATAGAAGGGAAAAACCACGGAAGAAAGAAAGAGAGGGGAAAATGCTACCAAAATTTCTAATGCAGGAGGACTTAACAAAATCTGGAAGTGGTATTATATTATTGAGGCTTTCAGTCAAATGGTGGGTGTGAGTCCATGCAACTCGGGGGTCTCAGGGGAAGAAGCTTTCCCTGAGAGATGAAAACCAGTTGGGATAGGTAGGGGCAAGATATTGGATTTATTACTAAGGGAAATCGAAGGCAAAATGTGAGCAATACAAAACCTGAGCATGTATATTAATTTATTGATTACATAATTTATAGATGGTTTTACAAGTTTATCAAAACCTGATTGGATAACTAAGTGTGGATACTTACAACAATTTTGGGCTTATTATGATTATATTTTGTACTGCTACACTAACCTAGCTATTAGAGCACAAAGGCTATTACAATTCGCATGTCTAGTTGGAGGCACAATGCTAGAAATTACCCTAAAAAGAGTGGGTAAGTGTGTGATGGAGAAGAGAAATTACAATTCTAACTTGCAGGAATTTCATTTTACTCCATACATTTGTATGTGAATTCTATTTTAAATGGAATTGTTGGTGAATTAAGATTAATAATTATTCTTGTAGGTTGTTTACCATCATTTACGAGCTTTGAAAACTCTTTTATTTTTGGTCACAATTCTAACTTGGAGGCGTTTTTCTAATTCCATATGTTTTGTACGTTAACTTGGTTTTCTTTTTGTAATTAGTGGTGAATAATATAACCTATACTAAGCACTAAGGCTTTGTTCATTGGTAAGAAGTCATCATAGCTATAGCAAGTCGGTTGGCATGCTTAAAAATTCCAAAAATTTACTAATGATTTCACTCTAAATTGGTTTTACATTTGGGTGAGAGAAAACACATATGGAATGGTGGTTAAACAAAAACAAAGTGTTTGTTAAAATGTCTCAACCAAGCATTTAAGCATTTAGGGTATACATACAAAAGTTTAATAAAATGCCTAAACTAAGCATTTAGTGTATTCATACAAAGTGTTTGTTAAAATGATTTAATCTACCACTTAGACAATGCACAAATTATATTGTTGATTTTTCCATAAGCACAAACTTATGAATGGCTTGAGACTTGCCATTTGGGTGATTTAAAAATTCGTATGCTAGTGTACAACTAATTTTGAAACCAACTTATGGGAAATAAACCTGAGTTTAAAACCAACTTATAGGCAGTAAAATGAAAATCATTTTGCTTGTGTAAATATGAGCTTGAAGCCAAACTTATGGGTAACAAAAATGAATTTTTTTGCGTGTGTCAAATTTGGAACTCAAGGCTATACTTATGGGTTGCAATACAATTGTTTTACTCTTGTTAATTATATTATGAAACCTTTCTTATGGGTTGTGATACATATCATTGTGCTCATATGAAATTGGGATAGTGTTATGATTATGGGACAATAATTTTCAAATACAATCGTTGTGGGTGTCACTTAAAAAGATTTAAATTTGCATGGATGGATTTTTTTTTTAACTATGCAAAGTGTGTTAGAGAGTACCAAAAATAAAATATCATGGTTTTCTTAAAATGCTAAAGTAAGTCATCCGACTATGTGTCATAAATGAGTATAAGGAATGTAAACAAAGATTCTATAATGATTTTCATTATTTTATTACAAACTAGATTGTTTTATAGTCGTGCAGATAACCACATATAGATAAAACGATGAATTGTTACTATTATATTATAAACAAAGTTATTTACTGATTATGTCAAAATTAAATATCTGAGCATTGTGAAAAAAATAGTTGTGCTAAATAAAGGTCATTACATTGTTGGTAGATAGGAGGCCTAGGAACCCTTTAAGACATCCCCTTAGTACCCCTTCCTTTGCTAGTTGGACAACCATATTTTCTGGTTGTTTTATCACTTGTATGTTAATATTTTTGTCATCTTTTTTTTTTTTTAATTTTTACACTTATATGTTCTTAAAAAAATGCTTATATTGCTAGGAAATTAACTAGTTTTCCTAGCTACTTCTCCTAAGTGGTAGAGAACCATTTGAAGACCTATTTAAGGAAAAAAAACCAATAGGGAAACAAGCAAAAACATACGACAACAAGTTAAAAACCATCCCCTTTTCTATATTTCACCTATTCTTTGTACTTATTTAGTTTTTATAATTGTTCACACACATCACGTTTTCACTATATCACACTTTTATATTATACTTCATTTCATTTTTAACATTTTCAACTCACTAAAATTAGTTTTACAAATAAGATTTGGATCACAATTCATTCATTAAAAGAGCATGAACCCTGACTTGGAACTTTTTATGCCCAATGCTTCTCAATAAATGCCTTGGCCTCTCTTTATTCTTAGTATTAGCTTCATAGTCATATATGATTTGTATTTTTTTTTTCTTGTTTGTCAATATTTTCATCCCACTAACCAAGGAATCAATTGAAGTCCTTTTTTACATGGAAACTATGCAATATACAAAGAACTTCAACCCCATTCCTTTGGGATGTGTAGTATACTTTTCTTTCATTTTATTATTATTAAATTTCATAAGTTCTACGACACATGAATCAAAGGATAAATGCATGCAACTTAGTGGTTGGGTGATAGTTGGGTTTCCCTTCCATCATACTTACTACAATTAACATCAAATTTAGTAGGGAGAGTGAAATGGTACTATTTAGTTTGTATATTTTTGCACTAATGTTTCATTTTTGAGTTGCTTCCTTTAAAGGGGCAATGTATTAAATAAAAAAATTGTATGAAAAATCACATCACCAAACAACCAAACTAAAAAGAAGTGATTTGTCTCATCACACCAAGACTTTCATTTTCAGTAGAAAACCTACACACATATTCTCAAAGAAAAACATCAGTAATTTTATTAATTATAAACAAAATTACATAGTCATATGCCAAAAGAATTCAAAAGTGTACTAAATCCACTTAACAAAATAACTCTTCATACTTCCCTCTTTAACCATAACAACAAAACTGAAACATGAATATTAAGTTTATATCCCAACACAAAAATCATGAAAGTTATTGTTATCACATAAAAATGGCACACTTAGGCCAAAACACTAAGTGTACAGAGATACTCTAACTATAGTATGGGTACCATGACATGTCCCCACTAATTAACCTATAAGAACCCCTTTCCTATAGTTAAATTGGCCAAAAAGGGCACAAAACCCACTTTTACACGATAAATTCCCTTAATTAGATTTAAGAATCCTTGTTCCTAAAGTTAATTCCATTAAAAGCCCATAAAACATAATTCCGCATATCAATCCACATAATTAAATTTAGAAACTCCTTTTTTAAAGTTAATTATATGATTAATTTGTCATAAATCACTTTTATGACTTTCCCTCCCAAATTATTAAAAAAAAAAACAAATAACATGAGAAAATCTCATATTTTTCCTATAAAAGGAGGAGGGGTCTCACCCCATTTCATTCATCCCCTCATTTTAACTCATCTTCCATTTTTCTTCGATCCCCTCATTATAGCATTTTGCCTAGTTTCCCCCCTTTCTCACTTGAAACCATGGTTTATGAAAGGAGGTCATCACTGTAAATGTGTTGAACCTGTACATAATAGATCTAGCTAAACAATAATACACACATTTGGAGAGAGAATTGGAGAAAGAAGAAGAAGGAGAGAAAGAATGGAAGAATTCTCATTAACCATTGTGAATAATGAATAATTTACACATGATATACTCTGTATAACTCAATGAGTTCGACTTGAGGTGAACCAAGTCGCCATAGTGGTGGTCTAGAGTGATCTGGACACACACCAGCAGTTATGGGAGTGAACTGCCACCTATTCTAGTCTCTCAGGCAGTTAAGGGAGTGAACTGCCACCTAGTTGAGTTAACTAGTCAACTAGTCTTTAGTTAATTGAATGAACAGAGAGTAGTGAGGAGTTAACTGAGGGAATCAAGGCTAATGCGCCACTCTGGTGATGATACCAAGGCAAGGTCGAATTAGCATGGTGATGATCCCAATGCAACATTTAAACTCAACTCAACTAGTCAAATTGAAGTGTGAACTGAAAGAGAATATTCTCCAGGTGGAATATTCTCTCCTAAAATATAGGAGACTGGATAATGTCTAATTATGACTAATAAACAAATAAAAACCTTAGGAAAAATAAATCCTAGGTGTGTGTGAAGTAACTCCAACACCCCCCCTGAACATCACTATGGTGAAAATAAAGATTGGGTCCTGACAAGGAGTCCATGTTAGGTACCCAAGTACAAAAGATAAATAGAAAATAAAGTGAGGAAAGAGGTAAAACCTCATGGGAAACCCCCCCCCTCAAGGTACAATGTATGTAAAAAGAAGAACTACAGTTGCTAGGCAACTGCGTCCTTCACTCCAAGATGACTTCGTAGAGAATGAAATTTCTGCTCAGTGAAGGTCTCGGTGAAGATGTCTGCCATATGTTCTGCTGAAGAAAAGAACTGTAAGTCGATGATCCCCTCGTGTACTAAGTCCCGGATGTAGTGCATGTGGATCTTGATGTGCTTCATCCACTGCCTCTGAACTGGATCTCTGCAGAACTTCAGAGTGCTCTGGTTGTCACACTAGATGATGATCGAGCGATGAAACTGAATGCCCAACTCAGCGAGGAAATGTTGTAGCCACATAGCCTGAATGGTTATGTTAACTACCCCTCTGTACTCTACCTCAGCTGAAGATAGAGCAATGGCAACTTGCTTCATGCTCGACCAACAGATAGGCTCGAAACCAAGACTAAGTGAGTAACCAGATGTGGACTTGCGATCAATGCTATCGCCAGCCCAGTCGGAATCAGTAAACCCAATGAGATCTAATGTAGAGTTTGTTGCATAATGAATCCCAAAGGTGATGGTGCCCTGTACGTATCGAAGGATACACTTTGCAGCTTTCCAATGTAGCTCATGCGGCTCCTGCATGAACTTGGAAACTGCGCCAATTGCATATGAGAGGTCTAGTCTGGAGTGTGTGAGATACAACAAGCTCCCCACTAGCTATCTGTACAATGCATTGTCAACTAGTAGAGTCTCCCCACCATCCTCAAGTTTGACTCATGATAGGGAAGGAGTCGGAGCAGATTTGCAGTCTGTCATGTGAAATCTCTTAAGGAGATCTCGTGCATACTTGGCTTGAGACAGTTTGATGCCTGATGCATCTTGACTGATCTCAAGTCCAAAGAAGAAGTGTAGTGGACCCATGCCCATCATCAAAAACCTATCATGTAGAATCCTCTTGACTGCAACAATCGCTAAAGTCGAGCACCTGGTGATCAACAAATCATCGACATATAGAATTAAGAGTAGAAGTGAATTAGCCGTCCTGAGCATGTATACATTCAGGTCTGATTTACAACGTACAAAGTTCTATGACAACAGGTAGGAGTCCATCTTGGCATACCATGCCTCGGAGCTTGCTTGAGGCCATAAAGTGACTTCTTCAGTCGACAGACCAAAGATGAGTCTTGCATAAATCCTTGGGGATGCTCCATGTAGATCTCCTTAGAGAGATCACTGTGAAGAAATGCATTCTTCATGTCCATCTGATGGACTTCCCATCCCTTGGCTTCCACAATGGCAAGTGCCAATCGTATGGAATCCATCTTCGCTACTAGAGCGAAGGTCTCATCATAGTCAATACCATGAACCTGCTAAAAGCCTTTGGCGACAAGCCTGGATTTGTATTTGTTGATCTGTCCATCCGCTGCGTTGTTGGTCCTGTAGACCCATCTGCATCTAACAAGTTTCCTTCTAGAAGGAAGGGGAAGCAGATCCCAAGTCTAGTTCTCGAGGAGAAAGTTGTACTTCTCCTGCATGGTGGATTCCCAAAAGGGATTTCCAGTAGCCTCGCCATAAGACTGTGGATCTGAAGACTGAACCAATAAAAGATGCCTGGATGGCAATGGTTCAGTGGTAGTGAGTGCAACAGGAGGCTCCTCGAAATCAGATCGAGTCCTCCTAGTATCGGTTGGATCACCGACGAGATCCCCTGCATCCTGAAGAGTAGTCTGTGCCCACTTGGGCCTTTGCTTTGGCTCTGCAACTGCATCTGGATGCTCTGACTCTGCATCCGACTGTACTGAATCTGACTCTGAATCTGAATCATCTGAGTCCTCTATATCATAACTCTCATCTGAAGAAGAGTCGGCATTTGCATGCTCATCATCTCGGACAGGTGGAAGAGTGAAGGTGTCTGCATGCGATTGTTGAGGTACATGCAAGACACTTTCCTCGAATTGGACACTGCGCTCAATGATGAGCCGGTCCGAGGAAAGATCAATAAGTTGATATCCCTTCACACTGTCGGGGTATCCAACAAAAATGCACTCAGTGCTTTGTGGATCAAGTGCCTTCCTCTTTTCGGAGGGAAGCCAGGCCCATGCATGAGAACCAAAAATGCGAAAGCAGATCACTTCTGGTTTGAGGCCGCTTCAAGCCTCGTAGGGGGTCTTATCCTTGACAGATCTATGGGGAGATCTGTTTTGGATGTATGTTGCACAGTTAAGTGCTTCGGCCCATAGTCTTTGTGGTAGTGACTTTGCATGCAACATGTAAGATGCCATCTCCTTTAGAGATCAGTTTTTCCGCTCAACAACTCCGTTTTGCTATGGAGTGTAGGGAACTGTATGCTGCAACTGAATCCCTACCTCATGGAAAAGATTGTGGATCTCATGATTCACATACTCTCCCCCGTTATCATTTCGAAGGGCTTTGATCTTTTTCCCGGACTGTGTCTCAACCAAGGCTTTGAAATCATTGAGGTGTTGAAAGATTTTTGATTTTTGCCTGAGAAAGTAGATCCATGTAAAACGTGAGAAATCATCAACAAAAATGAGAACAAACCTCGCTTTGCTGATCGATGGATGCAGAAAAGGACCCATGTGGTCACTGTGGATCGGATCTAAAGGTACGGAAGCTCGCTGAGACTTTCCCTTGTCGAATTTCTCTTGAGGGTGTTTTCCGAGAACACATCCCTCACATACTCCCTTGGAGAAATAGATGTCTGGTAGACCATCAACCAATATGTGCTTGCTAAGCTGTTGCATGTATTTGAAATTCAAATGTCCAAACATTTCGTGCCATATCCTACTACTTTCATCAACATGAGTAAGCAGTAAAGCAAAATCAGGTTCAATGAATTCAGAAAATGTATACAATCTAGACTGATGATTTACCTCACCGGTAGCAACCCTAGAGTTGGTTTGCATGTCGTAGATGTCCACGGAATTTGGTGTGAATATGAATTTCTTTTCGGTGCCAGAATTCGTCATTTGATACATAGAGAGAAGGTTGACAGAAAGCTTGGGAACATGCAACACATTCTCGAAACTTCCGTTGGTGAGTTCAATCCTTCCTTTGCCGGTGACTTCGATAGAATAGTTGTCCCCCATCAGAATAGGAGGACCTTTGCATGCATCCAATGAAGAATAGACTGCTTCTGAGGCAACCATGTGATGTGATGCTCCTAAATCTACGATCCAAGCATCGAGAGAGGAGTTGATGGCAATCAAGGCATGGCTAGAATTGCCTTTCTTGGAATTCAGATCTTCTAGCTTCTTCTTCTTTGCACCCTTAGGGATTTGATCTCCAATGTTGTTTTGCTGAAGTATTTGAGACATCAGATCTATTTGTTTTTGCATGCATGCAGATTCTGAAAGGAATCCTTTGTGACAGTACGTGCATTTCTCCCATTTTCTTCCCTTTTCTCCTTTGGATCCGGAGGCATTGGTGAAGGGTTTTGTGCACCCTTCCTTTTTCAGATGTGCATGATATTTCCTCTTATCTTTATCTTTAGATTTATGATATTTGTGGCTGCCATCATGCATAGTGAGTGCATGCGCCCTTGGGCGTTTGATTGTGCCCATGTTGATGAGCTTGGTTTGCTCTTGTGTTAGGGATTTGATAAAGTCCTCAAGAGAAGGCATCTTCTAGGTGGCTCAAGAGGTGAATCTGACAGTATGGAATGTGGATACGAGTATAGAGAATTCAGGACCAAGCTTGGAGAGAATGGTGAGAACCATTTGTTTCTCCTCCGCTGATTTATCAACCCCGCAAGCTTTGAGTTGCGACAATAAACCCTTGAATTTTGTAAAGAAATCTTGGATATTGTCGAAGCCTTTTGGATCCAATTTGAGAAACTCCACCTCCATCATGTGTCCCCTCATCTCATCCTGCTTGCCAAAGATCCCTTCCAAGATTTTCCAGGCTTCATTGGGTGTCTTACAAGAAGATATGTGAAAAAGGAGATCGTGAGAAATAAGACTGCAAATTGTTCCGAGTGCCTCATCCATGCGATTTAAGTACTTGGATTTTTCTATTGTTGATGTCGGCTCTGTATTTGTATTCATGGTTAACCTGTACAACCCTCTGGATCGGATATGTATGGATATTTTCTCCTTCCATGCAAAATAGTTGTAAGGTGTAAGAATGAATTCTTTTTGGAATTCCATTTTTCCGCTATCTTCAATCTTTTGTACCTGCAAAAAATATTTGGTGTAGCTTTTGCTTAGCAGTCCGTCGGCTCTGATACCATGTAAATGTGTTGAAACTGCACATAATAGATCTATATAAACAATAATACACACATTTACAGAGAGAATTGGAGAAAGAAGAAGAAGGAGAGAAAGAATGGAAGAATTCTCATTAACCGTTGTGAATAATGAATAATTTAGACATGATATACTCTGTATAACTCAATGAGTTTGACTTGAGGTGAACCAAGTTGCCATAGTGGTTGTCTAGAGTGATCTGGACACACACCAACAGTTACGGGAGTGAACTGCCACCTATTCTAGTTTCTCAGGCAGTTACAGGAGTGAACTGTCACCTAGTTGAGTTAACTAGTCAACTAGTCTTCAATTAACTGACTGAACAGAGAGTAGTGAGGAGTTAACTGAGGGAATCGAGGCTAATGCGTCACTATGGTGATGATACCAAGGCAAGGTCGAATTATCATGGTGATGATCCCAATGCAACATGTAAACTCAACTCAACTAGTCAAACTAAAGTGTGAACTGAAAGAGAATATTCTCCAGGTGGAATATTCTCTCCTAAAATATAGGAGACTGGATAATGACTAATTATGACTAATAAACAAACAAAAACCTTAGGAAAAAGAAATCCTAGGTGTGTGTGAAGTAACTCCAACAATCACTACAACACCAACCATCTACAACTGGAAGAGGAGGAGAGCAATAGGAAAGACCACACATTCAGGGAATATAATAACCCTCTAAAGGAGAGGCCACTAGAGGATACAAGTTTTCAAGGTTTATCTTTACAGGTGTACATGTAAATGTCCTGTTCATCGGGTAATGGAATTTGATTTATTATTTGAATCTATTGCTATTCAGGTTTATTTTCGCTTACATGTCTTTTATTTTCATTGAACAAAATATATCTTAGGGTATATTTATTTCATATGAAGCTAAGGTTTGAATTTTATAACCCCATTTATCTGTAGCTTTGTTACAACCACAAAGTTTGCATATTTGCACACTCAACCTGCAAATTTGCACCAAAAGAATGGAAACTCCATTGGGGATCTGAGCCAATCTCAAGTGGAAGTACCTGGTTGTGGGAATGTGGTAAATGGTTTTTTTTCCCATTTTTTATTTTTTTATGAGTTTTTTTAGGGTTTCTAACTTCCTATGACTTTCTGTGAGTGTTTGAAGGTTATAGGTGCCATAAAACTACTCAAGAGCCCTCATAAGTCGAGGTCATAGGCTCAGATTCATCTCCAGGGACCAAGAGACTAATCCAAAACAACATGAGCATTGGTCAATGAAATTATTGTGCTCAACTAATATCTTGGTCAATGCACTAAACGACACTTGTATCTGCACTGGTCAACGAATTGTTCCAGGTGACTTTTTGCAGTTGACATTTTTTTGAATTTTTTTAGTTTCCCGTGCCTTTTTAGGTTGTTTTAGCTACTGTTTGGGGCTTGTAGATGCCCATTTATTTTTTAGTTTATTTTTAGGCTTAAAATCCCTCTCAAACCCAGAGGGGGTTTCAATACCTTTCCCTCAAGTGTTTTTTTGGGGGTTTGGCTCTTTGTTTGCCTTTGCAAACATGTTGTAGCTTTGCGTTTCATTGGATGTTCATGCCTATAGGTTATTTTTTATTTACATCTTATTTCATTTTATTTTCAAAAGTAAAAGAAAATAACATATAGGCTAGGGAATATGAGCTAGGTTTCATTGCATAGTTTCTTGATGTTTATTTCAGTGACATGCTGCATTAATTCCTGTTAAAAAATACCATTTCAATTCATATTGTCATATTAACCCTTAGTGAAAAGAAAAAAGGCCACATAGGAACCCAATTTTTACTTAACAATAAGGGTTTTCTTTGCAAATTTGAGTGCACCTTTTGTAAAAGAATTTCCTGTTTTAGATTTCTGAATTAATTCACAAGTTATTTCTGTTTAATCAAAAAAATATTTTGCACTTAGTATTTTGATTTATTTACTTGCATTTTTAGAATTCCAATTTCAGTATTTTATTTCCAGAAATATTTCGTTTTAGCATTTTTAATTTCAACAGTTAATTAATCGATACACACCACAATCACACAAATCACACCTAAAGTTTGTGCTTGGTTCATGACGCCAAGCTCAACCATAAAATTAATCCTTAATTGAACAAACACTTAATCTCCCTTGGGAACCAAAATATTTTTTTAGTTAAGGTAGGACCCCAGGGATAGGCATCCAAACAATACCCCTTGGTCACTTACATCTTAGACATAGAACTTATTCTCTTAGGGAACCAAAATCCTTTTCTAATGGACATGATACAAACCTATTTGGTAACAGACACACTCTTTGAGTAGATAATGCCAAGTTCTAAACTGGAGGTGTGATTGAGACTCCTTTCTCTTTCACTACTAAAGAGCCCTAGACTATGTATTTTCAACACGAAGGAAAGGTAACCTATTACATGTGTTTGTGAAGAGGTATCTTAGTGGCCAATCTTAGGTGTATTTTACCTAGGTGTCTCTCACAGGAGGGAGAACACCTGAGACATATTTCGACGGGCGAGGGAACCTCTCACTACCCACTACCCCATAGTTATCAATGTCTTTGTTACCTTCACTTAGCTGTTGAGGGGACCTCATCTCCCCATGTTGTTAGCTGTTTGGAAGGCCCCCATCCATAATCTAGGTTTTGTTTGAGTGCTTAGTTAATAATTTAGGCTAAAGTGTTTTTTTTTTGATAGGATGTAACTACTTGAGTTATGTTTCAGTAACTTAGAAAATACAATTCAAACCACTTATGCACCACCTCAACACGTAGTGTGTGTGTTTGGTTAGTGTTTTCTTAAACTCACACTTTCTTTCCATTAACATATTTGATTAGATTTGTACATAGAGATATATTTACCTTAGGAAATCATAGCTCCCCATATCAGACAATCTCATAGGTTTCAATGCCTATGACCTAAGTTGCCTATTAGGTGTACTATCCTCTCTTCTTAACGAAACATACCCCCACCCTAATCTATCCTCAGGTTCTAGCTCATCTGACTAGGAACCCCACTCCCCTTTGAGGGGTACTGGTACATCTAGTTCTAAGCCCACATCTCCCCCATCAAGTTCTTCATCCCTAAGTTCCACCATGGTTAGAGCTAATGCTAATCAAACTGCTACTCATCCCTCCATGCATTTCATGGCTAGTTTAAACCTACATGATTTGAACATGTTGATTAACGACCCCATCCATCATGACACTAATTGCCCCCCTATCCCAAATATGTTTCCCTCAGATATCCCTAAGTTTGAAGGCAAACCAAGAGAAGACCCCTCTAACCATATCATTCCCTTCCATCTTTGATGCTCCTCTAACTCCATCATGGAGGATTCAATTAGGTTAATACTTTTCCAACAAACCTTTATGGGTGCTAATGCCAAGTGGTACCTCGACCAAAATAGAAATACCCATAGAACGTTTGAGTCCATCACCAAAGTATTCCTCACCTTCTTGCAACTCTCAGTTCACCATTATGTAGGCATTCAAATCCTAACTAAATTTTCTCAAACCATTGTTATCCACATCTTAGACCATATTCATGAGTGGCGTAGACAACGTGGTTTATATAAAGCCCAGATTAATGATGTCTTCCTTATGGTCTGGTATTGAATTTTCTCAATTTCCAACACCTAGATAAATTTACCACCTTGTGTTTTTCTTTGCTGATAAATAAATTACAACACACATAATAAAATATACTAGATAGAAATTAAATAATAGAAGCAAAATATGGAAACCACACTTCACAAAACACACATAAATTACGCCCTTCAAATCAATTTTTCATTAATAATGACTCCAAGTTTACAAGGGCTCCCTTACTAGGAAAATGGTCCATCGAAGAAAAATACAAATACAACAAACCTGGCAACTTAGGACCTGAAGAAACCCTATGCTAATATGAACAGATGTTCCCATTGGACACTTAGATCTGCACTAGATCTGCTTGTTGGTCCTTATATCCGCAAGATCTTCCTGCTGGTACCTCATATATTCTAGATCTTCCTGTTGATACCTTAGATCTACACTAGATCTATCCACTAGTACCTCATATGTGCTAGATCTACCTATTGGTATCTCAAATCTGCTAGATCTTCCTGCTGATACCTCAAATATGCACTAGATATGTCCACTGGTACCTCATATCTGCTATATTTGCTCACTAGTACCTCAAATCTATCCGCTGGTATCTCATATCTACTATATTTGTTTGCTAATAGCTCAAATATGCTAAATATGTCCATTGGTGTCTCAAATCTTCTATATCTTCCCACTGGTACCTCAGATATGCACTAGATATGTCTGCATGTACCTTAGATCTGCTAGATCTGTTTGCTGGTACCTCAAATATACTAAATCTTCCTGCTGGTACCTCATATTTTCACTAGATCTTCTTGCTGGTACCTCATATTTTCACTAGATCTTCCTGCTGGTCCTAAGATCTACAAGATCTGCCTGCTCGTACTACCCAAAAATCTATTCTTCAATTTCTAGCTATTGGGTTTTCTCCTCTTGCTGCACCTTTGCACTTTCCTCATTCAGACTTTATCTCTAGATGAACGTCCTTCTTCACCTTTGTTGATATCCCCTTGAATCACTATCCTTCACGACTCAATCACTTGAGGAAAAGACCTTCTTTGCTCCTGTCCTTTGATCCTCTTGATTCACAATCCTTCATGACTCAATCACTTGAGTAAAAGTCCTTCTTTTCTCTTCATGTGGATGACTCAAGCACATGAAAAAAAGTCCTTCTTTTATGTTATGTGCTCTCTTATGTCTTTCTCCTTCACCTACCCTTGCTTTTATAATCTTGAGTTATGCCTGAATCAAATATAACCCTAATTTCCAAAGTGATTAATGGTTGAGATTAGATCTCAAATTACTTGAGATTAATGGATAAGATTAATTTAGCTTACTAATGCTAATAACTTTAGCATTTCATTGAATTAAAATCACTTTAATTATAAAAAAACTTTACTTTATTAATTCCTTATTTAAAGTAAATTACTAAGGTATAAGGCTTTGGACGACTTCCACACATCTAGACACTTAGACATATGTGAAAGTACCTGTTCGATGCTACAAACATCAAAAACTAGTTCTTAAAATACCTTCTTCCTCCCATTGCTAAAGATGTAGCCATGACACTATCTCAGAATGAGGAAGAAACAATTCAAAAGGCCTAAAAATGCGATCTGGTCTATGCCCAATCACGGTACCTTTATACCATTCTCCTCGACGCTCCTTGCTCTCGCTTAGGTGACTTGTCAGCACCTATTGGCACCCCAAGGTTTTGGAAATATCACACATGCTGCAAGTCAGTACTGCATGCGTGATAATAGTTTGCACCGCATGGTGCCAAGATTCAGCGCCTGTGCCAACAAGTGTTCTACTACGTGTGCCAACCAGTTTTGTACTATGTGCACAAAATTGTAAAGTTTGCATGTATGCCAAAATCCTTGAAGATCTTCAGTAATGATTGTAACCATTTTTGTAACAACCCAACTGAACTGTCTGCTGGTACCTCAAATATACTAAATCTCCATGCCGGTAGCTCATATTTGCACTAGATCTGCCCGCTGGTACTAAGATCTACAAGATCTGCCTGCTGGTACTACCCAAAAATCTATTCTTCGATTTCTAGCTATTGGGTTTTCTCCTCTTGCTGCACCTTTGCACTTTCCTCGTTCGGACTTGATCTCTAGATGAATGTCCTTCTTCACCTTTGCTGAGATCCCCTTGAATCACTATCCTTCATGACTCAAGCACTTGAGCAAAATACCTTCTTTGCTCTTGTCCTTTGATCCTCTTGAGTCAGAATCCTTCGTGACTCAAGCACTTGAGCAAAAGTCCTTCTTTTCTCTTCATGTGGATGACTCAAGCACATGAGAAAACGTCCTTCTTTTATGCTATGTGCTCTCTTATGTATTTCTCCATCACCTACCCTTGATTTTATAATCTCGAGTTATGCCTGAATCAAACATAACCCTAATTTCCAAAGTGATTAATGGTTGAGATTAGATCTCAAATCACTTGAGATTAATGGCTAATATTAATTTAGCTTACTAATGCTAATAACTTTAGCATTTCATTTAATTAAACTCACTTTAATTATAAAATAAATTTACTTTATTAATTCCTTATTTAAAGTAAATTACTAAGGTAGAAGGCTTTGGACGACTTCCACACATCTAGACACTTAGACCTATGTGAAAGTACATGTTCGATGCTACAAACATCAACAACTAGTTATTAAAATACCTTCTTCCTCCCATATCTAAAGATGTAGCCATGACACTATCTCAGAATGAGGAAGAAACAATTCAAAAGGCCCAAAAATGCGACCTGGTCTATGCCCAATCATAGTACCTTTATACCATTCTCCTCGATGCTCCTTTCTCTCGCTCAGGTGACTTCTCAACACCTATTGGCACCCTAAGGTTTTGGAAATACCGCACACACTGCAAGTCAGTACTACATGTGTGTTAAGAGTTTGCACCACATGGTGCCAAGATTCAGCGCCTACGCCAACAAGTGTTCTACTACGTGTGCCAACTAGTTTTGTACTACGTGCACAAACTTGTAAAGTTTGCATGTATGCCAAAATCCTTGAAGATATTCATTAATGATTGTAACAATTTTTGTAACAACCCAACTGATCATGGTTGAGGTTGTGGGTGATCTTTCAAGGTTGTTATGATTTCCACGCTTCGGTGGACATTAGAGGAATGCTTTCATATATGCAAGGGTTGGTTTTTTGGTAGACTAGTAGTTCATTGTTATGTTAACTAGGCACGAGTTAGAGGTTTAGTTAAGCATTGTTTTATTTCTCGTTGTGTTCCACTTGAGTGGTTGTTTAGAGATATTATGTGAATACGACAAAGAAAGTAGATAGATATTTGATCTTATGGTTCGTCTTTGTTTGAATTTGAATTCACTATAAGAAGGCTTCGAGCTATGTCTTGAAATGTATCTGAATGAATTTGACAGTAATGAATGAAGCATGAGGCACATTTGTATCTATATATTCTGGATTATAGTATGAATGTATGCATATTATGTATTATTCTGTGCAACACTCATATGAATGTTATGAATGAATTTGAGATGATTACATGGTTCTAACCTGGATGTCTCCTGTCTATACTATTCCTTCATGATTTACATGAAACCTATGATCTCTGTGATCCTCATGGCATCTTGAGTGAGAATTTCTTTAGTCCTCGAAGATTTAATATGCCGACGACTATGGGGTATTTGTTGGTAAATTCTTTCAAACCCTGGGTCTGAAACCCTGAGAAAACAATTGGTTTCGTTACCGAGATCTGAAGGTTTTGTGCTACAGGTTGAAGGAAGGACATGGCGTGGAAATCTTCTAGGAAGGAGACAAAAGAATGGATCTATGAGACCAAGAATCTGCAAATCCACCATGAGTAATGAAAAAAAAGGTACATATATCCAGATCTACATGAAATTTTCTTTGTTGAGTTTCCTTGTTTATCGCATGAGTAGATAAAGAGACATACATAGATTAAATATGTATGGAGTGCCCAAGAACCATTAGTTTGGGACCAATATGCAGTCAATAGGTTGATATCTATGGATAATAAGTGGCCCAAAGCCTTTGATTTATGGTTTGATCGTGTCAAAGATGGGTATATTGTTGAATGCAACAAATCTTTCAGTAGCGCTGAAAGAAAGTTTGCAGTCGACACTAGAAGGAGAATGTTGGAGTAAATTCTTCTATGAATCAAGATGTTGTTCATGGATAAATGGCTAATGTGCATGGATACTAATAGGATGGCAGAGTAAACCTTGCTGGCTTGATGTTTTGGCATATTTTACATCACCAGTTGGCATCCCTTTTTACCAATCTTCCCTATTCCTACACCCTATTTACCCATATTTATGCAACTAATGTGCCTAACAAGCTTACAAAGGTAAAATGTTGTTTATTTATACAATTTCCTTTGTTTCTAATTATTTGGATTAATCTTGCTGATGACAGAATCATCTATTTCAGTTCCTGCCAAGCTTGAAGAAGTTCCAAGTCACCACAAATTACTTTTTGCTACCATCATCATCGATTTTCATATTTCCCCTTTTCCAAATAAGAATCAACCACATGGGATTCTTAGATAGAAGGTTCAAGATGGTTATGTGTTCATTAGATCATGCCTAGGTTAACAACACAAATATCCTTCTCTTGGTCAAATATTCCCTTCAATTCATGTCAGTTTCTAGGCAGTGATTTGTGACACGATTTTCGAGCAAATTAAGGCGAATATTGGAAATCCAGAACATGGGTTTTGTGCAGAACGAGCCCAATTAGTTGAATTGAAGTTGATCCCTCAAAATGTGAAGGATCTAGGAGATATTCTTGATTCTTGACCCAAGATCTTTTATTCTATGACTATCACATGAATTGCATCAAAGAGCATAAACAAAGCTTATGTGCAACATATAAGAAGAAAACATACACCTGGAGAAAAAACAAGAAGAACAATTACACAAGACTTGATAACGGAGTTGGTCCCAATAATGGAGTAAGTCTCTGGGCTCACTTCTCAGTGGATAGGCCTTTATATTCTCTCAGCAAAAATTGGCATAAATACATGGCAATACCTCAATTCCAGTGATGCCCTGAAAATACGCTGCTTGGATCCAAATTTCGACCGAACAAGTGGATTCATGGCGAGAAATTGTGCAAAAATGACTATAAATTCGTCAAATTCCGTCACTGTCACTCTTGGGCTCCTTGCCTCAAAAAATGTGCCACAACAGTCTGAGTTCTCTACATTTATTGCAGGCTGCATGGAAATCCATGCCAGTACGGACCCCTCGGATTCTCCCCCGCTGGGATTGGGAATACAAGGGGTGCCACGTGGCACCCTGTGATTGGGCCACATGGAAATCTATTATTGGATGCTCGCGCCCATTCAATTCCTACTTAGCAGCCTAATGGTAGTTTGCGTTAGCGCCTGATCAACTTGACATGTCACTTGCCATGTCACTGTCGTATTGCCTCGTGGCGTCCGTACGGTGCCATGTGGCATTTTTTTACTGGTCGAAGGGGTCTCGAAAATGCCAAATTAGCATGCCACGTGGAAGCCTCTCGTGATGCCACATCAATATGCTGACGTAAACACTGCACAGTCACCTGGTGACGTCACCCTGTATGATGCTGACATCACCTTGTTGATTTTGACTAGTTTGACTGAAACTTTGACTTGCCATAACTTTGTCATTCAGACTCCGTTTGAGGTGTCGTTTACGTCATTGGAAATATCTCAACGATTTCTTCGACTTGGTGCCATTTTTGCTAAGATTTGAGAACTTCGAACAATTGGCCTTTTGGATCATCCTGAATCATTCCTCCCCACTAAGAATCTTTTGGACCACCAAAATCCTTATCAATCAAAAGATAGGTGAGGTAATTTGTTCCTCTCTTTTCCCTTCTTGATCCACCATTTTTTTCTTGGATGTGTTCCCTTAAGGCTCACTTGAAGATATTCGACATCACCCCTGTGTGAAGTCCTTGTTCTTCTGTCTAGGATGATATCTTCCTTTAAATCATCCAAGTACTTAGGAGAAAATTCATCCACTGAAGGTACTGAAACACTCTCCCTTTGATCCATTGTCATTGGAGGCTCATAAAGTTTCAGGTTCTCCACATTCACAAATGAGTATATCTTCATGTATGGTGGTAGATCTAGGTCGAAAGCATTTGTGCCAATATTCTCTAATATGGTGAAGGGTCCATATAGGATGGGCTTGAGATTCTTTCCTTCACCCTTCAACCTATATTTTCTTATGTGAAGCCATACTTGATCACCTGCTTGGAATTGATGATCTACTTGGTGCTTTTCATGCCTTGCCTTATACTGGGTTTGGCTCTTTTCCAATTTCTCTTGGACTATCTGGTGTACCTACTGAATCCTATAGATGAACTTGTAGGATTTGTCTTCATCTATTTGTTCACTTGAGTCGACATCTTTCCCAAATGTCAAGTCCAAGGGAGTCTTAGGTAGATACCAAAAACATGTCTCAAATGGTGAACTCTGGGTGGAAGAGTGCAAGGCTCGGTTGTATGCATGCTGGACATAGTGCAACTGCTCATCCCAAAGTTTAGGATGTTTGTTGCAGTAAACTCAAAGAAAATGAACCACTGTTTTGTTGACCACTTATGTCTGTCTATTAGTCTATGGATGGAAACCAATACTCCTCTTCAACTTGGTGTCCATGAGATTCCATAAACTTGTCCAAAATTCCCCTAAAAATTGAGAATCTCGATCGGAGATAATGGATGTGGGAAACCCAAAATGAACCCATACATGTTGGAAGAACAAGTGAGCAACTTGTTTAGAGATGACCTGATTTTTACATGGCATCAAGATACACATCTTGCTAAACCTATCCACTACCAGATACAAGTATTCATGACCCTTCTTGGACACATGTAACCCCCCTACAGAATCCATGGAGATGTTATCCCAAGGATGAGAAGGAACAAGAAGTGGTGTGTACAACCCCAATTTTCTATTAGTGGGATTACAAGTTGAGAAAAACACACACCCATGTACACATTTGGTTACAATTTCTTTCATTCGAGGTCAATAACAAAACCTTTGCAAATGTGCTACAGTCTTTCCTACCCAAACATGGCAATATATTAGAGAAGAGTGAGATTCCCTGATTACATGCACTCTTTCATTTGTAGTAATACAAAGTTTTCACAAATGGTAGAGTAGTTTATCCTGCAAGTGAAAATTCTCTACCTGCGAACCGTGGGTTAGCCTCTCATATACATCTTTGAAATCTTCATCATTAGCATATTGTTCAATATAATTGACATGAGTGAAGGAAGATTTTTTCAAAATAGTAGATGCAAAAATTTGAGGCCGAGAAATAATATCTGCAACTTTGTTGTTTATGCCTTTCTTGTATATGATAACTAGATGGAACTGTTGCAAGAATCCCATCCACCTATAGTGTCTTGACTGCTCAAGATTGGTTTATGACTAGAGGTACTATAAGGGTTGATGATTAGTCTGTATGATCGTTTCCTTCCCCACCAAGTAGTATTTCCATTTATTCACGCTTTGTACCAATGCATATAGTTCTTTGTCATATGTAGGATAATTACAAACAACCTTAGAAAAATTTTCATAATGAAAGAAAATGGGCTTACACTATTGCATCAAGACTACTCCCATGGCATATGCACTAGCATCAGTTTCAATCTCGAATGATTGTTGTAGATCAGGTAGAGCTAGCATTGGTGCGGTGTTGATATTCTCCTTCAAAGCGTCGAAGGATTTTTGATGTCATCCGCCCCACTGGAAGACCTGTTTCACACTGGTTAAGGCATGCAAAGGAGATGCAATATGGGAGAAGTTAGAAATGAACTTTCTCCAGTATTGAACTGTTCCTAAAAAGATTCTAAATTTTGTAGCTGATGTTGGCTTAGGTCAATTTACAATAACTTCAACTTTGGAGGGATTTATCTTTAGTTGACCACCTCCTAAAATATGACTTAAGTAAACCAATGAGGTTTTTCCAAATTCACACTTTGAAAATTTTACATACAATTTTCTCTTTTTAGGACTTCCAACACTTGCTTCACATGCATTACGTGTTCATCCCAAGTCCTACTAAATACAAGAATGTCATCTAAGTATACAATCACAAATTCATCTATGAAAGGCATAAAGACATCATTCATAACAGACATGAATGCCATTGGGGAATTAAAAAGCCCAAATGGAATTACCATCCATTCAAATAGACCTTTTTTTGTTTTGAAGTCAATCTTCCACATGTTGCCTTTTGCGATTCTGACCTGATGGTAGCCACTCCTCAAATCCAAATGACTGAAGTACGCTACATTCTTCAGTTGATCCGACAAGTCATCTATACGAGGAAAGGGGCAACTGCTCTTCACCATTATTTTGTTTAGTGTGCAAAAATCCATGCACATCCTGCATGTGCCATCTTTCTTTGGAACTAGTACTATTGGAGAGCCACAAGGAGAAGATATTGGTTTGATGACCCCTCTTTCAAGCAAGTCCTGCACTAACTTCTTGATCTCTTCATTTTCAAGAACAAACATCTTGTACATGACAATGTTTGGTAAGGAAACATCTTGGTGTAACTGTATTTCATGCTGGATCTCCGTCTCGGGAGGCAATCCTTTTGGTTCCTAAAAAACTTCATCATAGTTAGAAATAACATCAATCATTTCATCTTTATGAGAAGGATCACTATTATCAAAAGCACTAGCTTTATCAGGATCTTTTGCTTTCAAAACCATGAGCACAAATTTCTTGCTAGTATTGATGGCTCTCTTTATCTGTCTTGTACTAACAAGAGTTAATTTCTTCATACTGTGATCTCTAACAATGTATTCCACACCACATTTTGTGATATGGTCTTTTTTCTCCTGTCGAAAGAAGATAACATTCCTATCATACAAATAGGGACTTCCCAAGATAATGCCACAGATATCACGCTGGACCACATCAAGTTCAACCTCATCTACCAACTTTGAAGCAATAACAAATTTCAATCTACACTGCCTGGTAACTTGAAGTTTTGCATCATCACACACCCAACCAAGAGGGTAAGGTTTTGGATGAGGTATTGTCTCTAAGCCCAAATTTTTAACAATCACTTCAGATATCAAATTAAATTGAGAACTCAGATCAAATAAAGTATCCACTTTAGTATGTTTGACTACTACTCTGATGTGAAAAAGTTCACTTCTCTTCTTTTCAATTTCAAGAGATGGAATTGTATAAATTGAACTAGCATGAGAGGAAAATTTACCTTGTACTCCAACTGTTGTGATTCTCATTTCATCACCTAAATCATAACCTAAGTCTTGTTGCATTGTAGCAACAATTTTCGACTTCCCTTTGCCACCAAATTTATTTGGTCTTAACTCTGGATGTAGTTTCCAACAATGCTCATCATCATGCCCATCTTTTTTGAAATTAGTGCAATAGGATTTTACTTCCTCTTTCTTTGTTGTGGTTGTCTTTTTCTCCTCTCCTTTTCCTTTGAACTTGGAAGGATTCTTTGTGTGATCTTCTTGTACATTCTTTCCCCTGCTTTCAAGATGAGTTGCTTACACACACACTTCATCTATATTAGTGGGATTAAACAACAACAATGTGTGATGAATGTAACTATGAAGTGCACCGATATATTTCATCAAAGTCTCTGGAGAGTCTAAAGGAACATTCAATGCAAGTTCCTTTTTCCTAAACTCTTCTGTGAAACTATGAACATTTTGACCTTTACCCTGTCTCATATTTTTCCATTCCATTATGGCTTTTTGTACATGATCCAATGGATATAATTGATTTCTTAATGCATAAGTAAATTCAGACCATGAAGAAAGGAGTTTACCATTATTCTCACCACCTTTCTAAAGTTTACTCTCCCACCATACAAGGGTTGTGCCTTCCAGCCGAAGAAAAACCAACGTGATCTTCACCTCTTCCTCTTCGATCTGTTGTACATGAAAGTAAACCTAGATCTGTCTAATCCAATTGTTAAACTTATCTGCATTAGCTTCTCCATTAAACATGGGCAAATTAAATTTGACATCTAATTTCAATAATGGATTTTTAAAAGATGTTTTCTGATGAAAATTAGAATGATGAGGATGAGAGGAAGAAGAAGAGCTTGAACTTGAATACGGATATGGAGGATCAAGAGGGTCTCCTCCAATTCCTTGGTTCTCTGAAACATCATCCTTTTCTTTAGATTTCTTATTCTTTTCCTTCTTTTCCACTCTCTTTTCATAATCTGCAAACAATTTTTCTACCATGTCTGACATCTGATGGAAAGCATTGTGAAAATTCTTTTCATACTCTGTACAAAGTTCTTCATCCCCCATTTTATTTCTTTGAGTTGCATGTCCAATCTTTGGGTTGAAAGTCTCAATTTTTCCTTCAGCCTATTTTATCTTGGCCCTAGTAAGCATCCACACTCACAATTCAAGTCAAAGAACACTGCTCTAATACCAACATGATACATGATCTTTTATTCGATGATTATCACATGAATTGCATTAAAGAGCATAAACAAAGCTTATGCGCAACATATAAGAAGAAAACATACACATGGAGAAATAACAAGAAGAACAATTGCACGGGACTTGATAATGGAGTTCTTCCCAACAATAGATGACGTCTTCGGACCCACTTCTCAGTGGAGAGGCCTTTATATTATCTCGACAAAAATTGGCATAAATACATGGAAATACCTCAATTATGGTGATGCCCTGATAATCCGCTGCTTAGATCCAAATTCCGACTGCACCAATGGATTTATAGCGAGAACTAATGCAAAAATGACTATAATTTGTCAAATTCCGTCACTTTCACTCCTGGGCTCCTTGCCTCGAAAAATGTGCCACAATAATATGAGTTCTCTGCATTTATTGTAGGCTACATGGAAATCCATGCCAGTACGGACCCCGTGGACCCCCCCCCCCATTGGCAGAAAGTATGGGTTTAAATGAAATTTTATGGGAGGACAAGTTGACAAGTTGTGGTAATAATAGTGGGAAGACCCGTGGTCAAACCCGTGGGCTCCCCCCTTTGGGTGTTGGTTTCAACGGTGTATATATTTTAATGTAGATATGTGTCGTGTTTTTGGGTCTGACTGTAGAATTCGACATCGGATGGTTGATCTATATTTCAACTACCCCCATATTTAATTATATTTGGTACCATGGGTTGGCTGCTAACCGGTTTGACCGCCAGGTCCGACACGGGCTTATACGATGACCATTAATTTTTATTTATTTATTTATTTTTATTCTGGACTTGGCCCTCATTGGGCAACTAAGGGGTGCCACATGGTGCCCTATGATTGGGCCATGTGGCACTTTGTGATTGGATGCCCGTGCCTAGTCAACGCCTACTCAAGAGCCTAGTGGTAGTTTGCATCAACACTATTATCCCCTAGCCTAGGGATAACTAAGGAGATCACGTCTCGAGGCCCACAGGTCCTCGACATGGAGTACCGAGAGCCAGGCGACTTGAGCATGTTCCCTCTTTTCTTCAGTGCAATCCATTTATCACCAACGATAGTATCCATCCCACTAGCCTCGTCCTGAAGTAGCAGTGAGTCTTGCTTCATGAGGTAGTGAGTTCGGGTATCATGGTATGTATCACTCTAATTTTTGAAGCACTTGAATATGTTGTATTGAATCCTTCTTCATTTCATGACGTTTGCTTGGTAATTATTCTCTTTGCCTTGTTCATACCTAGAAGGGTGACATGATGCCCTAGTAAGTTGATTTCCCTTTAGGATGTGTTGCCACTGGGTGGATCTATGAAAATTCATCGTCCGTTCCCTCCACACTTACCACTTTCCATATTCATTCCGCTCATCTCCTCTATCCTTTTTTGGGCATTGGGATTGGATACACTAGGAAGGGTTGTACCTTACCTCGTGGGAAGAAGGGGCTAAAGGCCCAAAGGGTAAAAGTAGTTAGCAAGAGTTAAAAGACAATGTTGAAACCTTTGATATGCTTCTCCCAGGGATCCCCGAGAAAACAATGAAAAGCTTCTTAGTAAGAAAAGGGGACCCACAAGATACATAAACACTCAAGGTACTAGTTGATGGATAGGAGGTCTCATCACTGTTGACGCTTGAATCCATTAGGACCAAAACGAAAACCTCACAGGGGTAAAAATCCCTCTGGGTTTTTATAGAGGTGGTACTCCTCTTCAATTTCAAGAGTCTCTTGGAATTCTAAAATTTGATAGTAATGTAGGGCTTCGAGAAAGTTCGTCATGATATTCAAAGAAAGATAAAAATTGGAGTAAAATAAAATCTTTTTGTTTTCAAAAAGGATTTCCTGAGAGATGACCAGGAGTCGCACACATCATATATTTGAAAAAGATAAACAAAATTTCCTCACATCTATGATAGTTAAACTAAATATTTCTGATCACATAAAATAAAATAAGATGGTCTGCACACATGAGACACCTTTAATATAGTAAACACACGGGGAGCTGAAATGAAGATAATGATAGATCAATCTCAAATACTTTATACTCAAAACTCATAGTTACAAAGTACAGTGAAAACTGATCCCAAAATAGTTCTCTTGGGATTTCTAAAAGATATATAGTCTGTTACAAAGCCTTAAAATTTAAATGCATTTGTCCTCAGGACTGAGATTGGGGCTCCCGTGGACCATAAATGAAATATAAACAAGAAGTAATTCGGAGAAGGAGAACGACGGGCGACAAAAGAGTAGCAAGACTTGTAAAAAAGACATGGAGAAGTTATCAGACTTCAGTTAAACCTTTCTAGTTAAAGAAACAAAGTAACTGGTTGAAAGACCTGATAAAGAAAGCAAGATTTGATAAGCAAAAACTTACTATGATGGTCGCTCTCATTTTTTACTTGCTTGTTGTTGTCCTTTTCTTGTCTTCATTAATAGTTACATGAACCGTCTCAATTGTTTCCTACCCTTCGTTGGTTAATTTGTCAATTGCTTTTTTGAACCAATCTTCAATGTAATTTTCATTGGTGCGACATTTATCTCATGTCTGATTTTAATTTTGAATAATTCACCTTCCAAATCTCTTAAGTCAAGAGAAATACTATTTATCACTTCCTCAATATCTTTGTTTTTCATGGAATAATCCACTAGCCAATTGTCTATTTCTTCTTCATTATATTCAAGTATGCTATAAAAGTTTTCAGCTGATAACCCCTTAAATATCTCAACTTGTTCGTCAAATTGTTTCTTTCTTAGAAACATTGAGTTGAGAATTAATTTAGGGTCTTGTACCTCGTTAGTACCTCCTTCTAGGTATATCTCCGCGAGTCTTTTGAAGATTTATTCCTTTTTTAGTATGGCTTCACTGCATGCTTGAACAATGTTACTCAAATTCTTAATATTTTCTTTCCAACAAACATTTATCTGTTTTATTCGACTTGGGGAAGGCAAGTCCTCCTCTCTTCTTATTAGTTCTGTCATGTTTGATATTTTAATTCCAAATGGTAAAACAACATCAATGTAAAAACCTTCTTCATTCTTTGGATTAGCTTGCAAATATTCATGAAAAGCGTGTTCCCACGAGCCAAAAGATACAATATTTTTTGATACTTCCCACACTTATGATATTAGTGACATTCTCTTCTTAATATTGTTTTCTACATAACTCCAGACCACTGTGAGTAGACTTGAAGATCCTTTCAATTTAATGGCAGGTGTGGTTGGTTTGACCATTGACAAAGGACTTGCAAGGATTGGAAGAGGCATTAAGGCATTTTCCAACTCTTTGATCCTTTCTTTTAACTTAGTATTTTCTGCTTCCAGACCACTAATAGAATCATCAAGAGAATCCCCAGTTGCTCTGTGAATTTTATAGATTTGGGACGACCGCATATCTTTCAGGTCAATCTCTGATCAAGATTTTCCCTTCTTATTTTTCTGATCACCTCTTTCTACAATCAATTTTTTAGATTCCTTATAAAAAAATAACACTTTGGAAAGTAAATGACTCTTCTTCACTGAAGGTCTCAATTGCAACGATCTCTAATGATAAATTTTGTTGGGCCATATTTCCCGGCTGATCAATTGTGGGGAATTTTTTCTAAATATCTACCTCGAGCTCCATATCTTCAAGAGAGAAACTATTGACGTCATTTTATATGATATTGTCTTCTTCCTCTTGCACTACATTTTTCCTCTTTTTTCTCACTGGGAGCTTATGTGACCTCTCGATTTTTCCAGGGGGGGATTCTTCTCTCCTTCGCTGCTTGAACTACTGTTGGTAACCTTCCTAATTGGGCGAGCCATTGGAGCATTGCTACTTGATGTGGTAGTTTTGGGAGTAACAACTGGAGATTGGACGCTCCTTTCACTGGGACCCTTTCCTTTTTGCTTATAAAACTTGTTAGTACTGAGTACCGTTTCTAAGTCACCAACATTGTGTACATGAGCACTTTGGGTGTTATATTCTTTTTCATTCAAGATAATATGAATGAACGAGTTGCTAAATCCTACTGACAACATATGTTCCACAAAGATTTTGTTAGGATCAAACCCCTTTATTTTTTCAACATACTTTAGATTTACATTGTTGAAGTGATTTGCAAACTCATCAATTTTATTTATGTTTCTGAATATAAAATCTCCAATCTTCGATGGCAAGGGGATGAATTGCATTTTCCATTTTTCGTGGAAAAAATGCAACCATAAATTGTATTGTCTTGACACCTCTGTAATGAATAATTTATTAGATACATGATACGTGAGAAAAGAAGGATTTTCTTTGAAACAAAATATCCTTATGACACTGCGATTCTCTTTTTGTTCCATCGTTCCTATTTTCTCTAGAAATTTGTTATCCTGATTAGATATCCTTGAAGTATTCTCTCCCAACAACAACCTCTTGAAGACTGAAACCAAATCATTATAGACTTCATAAAAATATAAAGGGGTCTTATGTCTCCATAATGCCTGATACCAGAAGGTAACCAGATCTGTTTCACAATTCACCCTTTTACTTATGGTCAATTTTGGGAATTGACAACAATACACTATAGCGAATATCAAATATGATGCCATAAATAATTTTTTATCCTTTTTGTAGTGCGTTAACTGGGATGAGATTTCGATAGAAATCAATTTTCTCTAGTCAAATATGGCTTGTTCTTTTACTGTAAAATATAAAATATAAATAATCATGCGAGAAATGGTAGTAGTGATTTCCTGACCTGTCAACCTGGTAAAAAACCAAGCGATTTCCCGAAAGGGGTTTTTTAAAGAGTCGACCTGAATCCTGGTTATGTCTTCTCGAATATATGTATGATTATCCAAATATTCAGGCAAGAGGTCAAGGCCATTGTTACGTCTCTTCAAGAAATCTCTGTAGTATTCTCCTTTGAAGGTAAGCGTCGGCTTTGGGAGCTTCAACATCCTGTGAAAGACTTGTGGTGAAAGGAAAACCAGAGTATGGCCTTGGAGTTGTATAATCCTCTGGCTCGACATGTACTTCTCCACACACCATGCAACCGGCTCTTTACAGTCAAAGACCTCAGGAACAAATTCTATGCGAGCAATTCCGGATGCCCAAATTGCATCTTTCTGTGCAGGAGGAGAGGGGTAATATGAATATGCTCTGGACCACTGAAAGGTCTGGTCTTCACGACAAAAAATATTTAGAGTATCACCACATAACTACTGTCTAGCTACTGCCGCCATAGGTTGACAAGAGTATTCTTTTAGCTGGATAATAACTTGAAATTAATTTTTCGATGAGATGACAATAATATAACCTTTGGAAAATAGTGCTTTAATGCAATTTAATGAGAAATATCCTCAAGCCCTTCACTATTCATGACGATATTTTCGGAGCCTGCATGATCAATTATTAGCATTAAACCATACTTAATGCATATTGGGGAAAACACGAAGATGACGAGGATGGACTAGAACAATTTTGAATGTGGATTTTTTCATGAACCCGCCAACATGTGAACCCGTGGTTATGAATGATAAAAAATAAGTTAACTGTTGCAATGTGGTCGGTCTGACTTGTATGCAGGAGAAATGAAATACATAGGGGCTTGGTACTTGCGACAAGTTTGACTATCATAATGTAGATGAAAGACCTTTGGGTGAAAAGTGGAGATCACTGAACTTTGAAGATGAAGGCTTGAATCCGTGAACCCGCGAAGTTGCAAAAAATGGTTAAGTATATTATAACAAGGCGGTCGGTTGGACTCATGACATAGGAACGTGAATGGAAATGAAAAACCGTCAACCCGCAAACCCATCGATTTTTGAAATATGACTAAGTATGGTAACTAGAAAGGGATAGAAGAAGGGAAAAAGAAAATGGGAATAAGGGTAGTTATAAAAGAGGGAAAATAAATGGAAAAAAAAGAAGTTTGGAAAATAGAAAGGTGTTGACGGGCGAAAATGACCGTTCGTCAACTAGAAGAACGAGTCCGATCCAGGGTTATCTAAATAACCCAAGCCATATGGTATAACTCGTTCTGACGGGTTTAATGGCTCCATTAGCCAATCTAAAGTCCTAAAAGAAAATAAACAAGAAAAAGAAATAACTTAACTAATTACTAGACACTATATATCATATATGTACATATGCTATAATATAACTATTATAGGTGTATTTAAGTAGAAAGTATACAAATATCACTTATGTACATCATTTACAAATTACAAGTTTTAATCGAAACTTACAAAATCAAATGCGAAAATAATTTCTTTTAAGAAGTAGATAAAGAAAGAACATTTAAATCTTTTCTGTTTTTCTTTATAAATCTAACTAATCTTGAATTGAATAAACTATGAAACACAGACGTGCAGGTAGTCAAAAGATGAACCAAACATTCCGATTTCATTAATATGTAAATGACAGAATTGAGAAACACAAAGGAACTAACCTGTTGTTAGCTAGTGAGGTGTGTCCAAGCGTCTGTATGAGTGAAGAATATCCAAACGCCATGCCCGAGAGAGAAATCTGCAATGGAATTTATGACTGTTTTAAATAAATTCAAAACATGTATTGGCAATTGAGGTTTAATGACAGAGGAGGAAACACAAATTGAACCCTGTGATCTTATAATTGCACATAATCACAACAGGATAAATCTGAGTGTAACTTATTACATTTCATCATTCAATTAAAATTCAAAGATAAATCCTATCATTTGAATTGGAGATATGATCACAGTATTTATATCTAGAGCATCAAATTATAGACGATATTTATAACATATGTATCCCAAACACAATATATCATTAAGTCTAAAGCTATCATACCTATTAGTATATCAGGATTAACAAAACATAAATGAAAAACATCATTTACAAAAGGCTAAAGCCAAAATGCATATATGCTGTTTCATTAAGTCTTGGAATCAGTCGTCCATCTTCTGCCCCAGGCCAAGATGATTTCCTTTACAAAATATAGAGTATTTAAAGAGTTTATGAAAACTAAACTTCCTATCTTCTAAGATAGGATCAGATCTCAAAAAGATCTAAAAATTACAAATATAGAGGGATCAGAACCACTCATGATCAAATTATATCTTCAAAATTTATGAAAGTTCTCTCCTATTTACAAAATAAGCAAAAGAGATATCTAATCCACTAAGTCAAGCATACTCCATCCCATAAGATCAACAATCAAATACACCCTGTCCTGAAAAAACAGAATGAGAGAAAGTTAAACATTTCATTAACTAACAATTTCTAAATTTATATGAAAAAAATGACTTGGCTACAAAATCTCTCGATTCTGTAGCCAGTATTATTATTGGTAACAAAAATCCAAATCGATCTAAATTGATTAATGAAACAACAAATACAACATGACTGTAAGAAAAATCAATCTTACCATTTAACTAATAACAAAAATTGGATCACGATATCTTAGAATTTATCACAGCCTTTACACTGTCAGCATTTTCTATAACAATATTGCTTGTCCTTTTTAGACGCTTCGCTTGCCTCTATGCATTGGACTTGAGTTCATAGTTTTCGTTTGCCAATGATTCATTGAGAGTCGTGAGAACTTTGATCTTTGCTTGGAGGATGGGGATGTCTGTATAGTATTGTCCTATCCAATGCAAACAAACTTCACAGTGCACAACATGGGCAATATTTTGAGGAAGCATGTAATTGTGTGCTAAAACATCCACGCTACCCATTGTCGGCCTTTGACCGAGATTAATGCATGTAAACCCCTTGCTATCTTTTAGACATGGTGGGATATTATTGACATAATCGAATGGTTGGTCTGGTTTGCAACAAATTGAATCTTCCTGTGCTAGAAACCTTTCAATCTCGTAGTCAGAATCCTCATGGATCTTGATCGAATCGATCGAGCTCACATGAGGCTTGGATTTGTTACGCAGAATCCTTGAAATGAGTTGACCATACCTCTTATTACGAAACCCTAACATTGCATGATTCTTCTTTGACTGTTTGCGAGGGTTTTTACTGTCGGATTTTATAGTAGGGTTAGGAGAGACGATCGGTTCATGCACAAGATTTTTAATAAAATCAGAAATAACATTCTGTCGTCCACATAAAAGCTGATCGGGTAATGCCCCTTCATGAGGGTTTTCATCCAAGGAATCTAGCTTGCCACTTGAGAGATCAAGAGGTTTTTCTCTCATAGGTTTATCCACCACAGGGGTTTCAACAACAATTTCTACAACAAAACCATTTCGAACTAGAAACCCGTCCCAATCATCACCTAGGGTTTTCAAACGATGAACCAACAGTAATTTAATCCAACCATGGTGAAATAGGCTAGAATATAGATTCTTGTTCTTGTATCTCTTCGACATTTTATACAAACTTCTTAGCAGGTAAAATGACATATTTAGATGGAAGCCAATAAAATGCATGAGCAATCTCACATGGTAAAGGAAGACCAGGCCATAACGGCCTTCACAAGTAATAAATTGTTTTAGAAATGCTAACAGACCATGCCATCTAACCTTGAGTAGGGAGACCCGAATACCTTTGTCACATCAATCTATAGGTGACGGAAAGACTCCAAGGTATTTCGTCCAATTTCAAATTTTTAAACCACTTTTGACCAGTGAGAGGGAGCCCTGTTGCTTCACTCAAAAAAACTTCGGTGATCTCCAACTGAATATCACCCACCATTGCTCTGCATCCATCAAATGTAAGGGAGAATTCTTTGGCCACTTGCAAGTTATACCCCTGGAACTTCTTAATAAACATATCCCAACCCTGGCTCTTCAGATCCTCACTCGCATCATCATAAAGAAACAATGTTTGAGAGCCATTCGACTCTACTCAGACGACAGGGGCCATTACGGCCTCGAACAGATTGTAGCAAGGGAAAATTGAACTAACTATGGGCTAAGGGGGTAGTAGTAAAAGAGGCGAGTCTGAGCTGATACCATGGAAATAAAACTAGCAACAGACCAGCGTGACCATAACATAAGCATAAGGGTTTCAGTCACGAAATTCGAGCGTTTCTGGTAATGAACGTTTTGAGTATAGAGCATAACACAAGACGTTAGCTCATAATGAGAGGCCCGTCTCTTCGAACTACCAGCTAAAACTAAGTACAKGATACGATCTTGGTGTGTTTAATTCCCACGACATGTGATAGGTAGACTTGATTTGCAAAGGTTAGGAGAGGATACGTTTTTACAATCCAAATGCAAATCGAAAATTTAATATCAAAGTTGATTTACCAAGAATTTAAATGAACAAGCTTATAGTCCAAATGCAAATCAACATAGGTATTATATCGATATTCAAACAAAMTCAAAAGGAAAATCATCCCAATATTGAATAGGAAGTATATACAAGTCACAATGAATTTTTTAGCAACCAARCAATGGATAGAGTCATAATGTGAAATTAAGTTTAAATGATTGATTCATGCTTACAGTCATGAATCAAGCATAAAAACGCAAAATAAAAGTACAACAACAATAGTCAAACATTTTTTTAATAATCAAATAATCACCCTCAAATAGTAATATTTATAGGATGAGGCATAGGTAGTTACAAGAGTTTTCATTTGTCATTGAAAAAGCAAAAACATGTAGGGCTGCCAACAAAAGGGAAAGGAAATTTCAAAAGCAGGAATTGATCTCAAAAACTGGCTCCAACTGTGGGATGATAACCCCTTGTGGGTTGTCAAGAATCCAGAATCTTTATGACCAGACGCTTCCATCCATTGGGCTATGGAGTCAAAGGTAAGAATATACAAAATTAATGAAAAAAATAAAAAATTATGTACATGGAAATGAGAAAGTTTTAGTTGAAGAAACCTTTCAAATGTTTCCCATTAACATGCAACATTAATATTTTATCCTACATGTATTTGAGCATATAAGAATTAAAACCCATGATATTTTCGATGATGTATGGCCCACTCCAGAGTGCTTCGAATTTTGTGTGCATCTTTGGTTTCTCCTTAGCTTTGTTCCAGAGTAACACCATTTCTCCCTTCTGAAAATTCTTTACGGTTGCATTCTAGTCAAAATATATTTTGATACTCTCTTGTTTATGAGAAGTTCTATTTAGGGATTTACTTCGTTCTTCCTCCAATTTCAACAACTAGTTTATCCTCCTTTGCATAGGTGAAATGTCTTCTGCATCTTCTGTATTGACCATAAAAGTCAAAGCATTGAGCTCGAGGCTATTTGGCATTTTTTTCTTCTTTCCCATAAACCAATGTATATGGAGACATCCTAGTGCTGCCTTTCAGAGTCGTTCTGCTTGCCCACAACGCATCAGTCAACTTAAAATGCCAATTACTTTGGTTCTTGTCAATAGTTTTCTTCAATATCTGAATGAGTGTCTTATTAGTGGATTCTGGAAGACCATTCCCTTTTGGATAATAATTTGATGACTGCCCCATAACAATTCCATATTCTCCACAAAATTATGTAAATTTTGAACCAATGAAAATCGAACCATTATCAGTGATGAATTTGTCTGGGACACCGAATCTTGACAAAATATTATCTTTGAGAAACTTAATTAACTCTTCAGAATCAACCCTTTTTAATGCCACCGCTTTTGGCCACTTTGTAAAATAATCAGTAGCGGTGAGAATATATGTATGTCCCTTGCTTGACTTTGGGTTTATTGGCCCAACGACATCAAGTCCCTATTGGGTAAATGGTTGTGCTACTGCGGATTTTTTTATTTTGCCTGAATTTTTTTGACAAGATACACACTTCCTTATTGTAGCATATGAGTATTTAAAAATTTATGGCCAATAAAACCCAACTCTTATTATCTTATGCGCGGTGGCGGTAGGCGAAAAATGTCCACCACATATTCCTTCATGGAATTCTCTCATTAATTATTGAGCTTTGTTTTCATCAACACATCTTAGTAAGATACCATCATAGTTCCTTCTGAACAATATATAAACAATCAACACATATTGATTTGACTTCATCTTCAGTGTTCTTCGCTCTTTAGGGTTCATGGTGACTGGAAATTGTCCGAACCTCAAGTAGAATACAATATCTCTATACCATTCTAAATCTACCAAAGGTTCTCCTACTGAAATTGAAATCTTTCCATCCAAAGAATTACTGTTTACAATGAGCTTACATAAACCTTGTCCTTTAACTGCCTTTAAAGGTTTATTTTCAATATCATATTCTTGAATCTTTTCCAGCGAGTTAGCCCATTTTCCTTCTCTCAATTGTTTATTCAAAAGCATCTTTACTGGAAAAGATGGAACATAAGCAATGACATGAGAATTCAATATGTAAGTCTGAAAGTGCGCCACCGCTTTCACTAAAGATAGGGCTTGCTTTTCCAATTCCGAATAACTCAATTCATAATCATGAAGGGTTTTTCTCATGAAGCTAATTGGGAGTTCTTCACCCTTGGTATTCCTCTGAGTAAGAATAGATGCAACAACCATTTCTATAGAGAACAAATAGATAATGAAGTCCCTTTGAAAGTTCGGGATAATGAGCACTGGAGCTGTAGTGATTTCCCTTTTGATATTATTGAAAGCTTCTTGTGTATCCATGGTCCATTCGAACCTTTGGTCCCTTTTTAACAATAAATTGATCGGATTGACAATGCTTGCATAATCAGGAACAAATCTTCGTGCAAAGTTAGTATTGCCAAAAAATGACTGAACTCCCTTCTTAGATGATCCGGGGTTTGGTTCATTTATAACTTTAACTCTTTCTAGATCTATATAGATCCCTTCCTTGCACACAATTTTACCCAATAGTTTTCCTTGAGTTACATCAAATAAACATTTCTTTGGATTTAAAGAAACACCATATAATCCGCATCTGTCAAAAACTTTCCTCAAGTGATGAATGTGATCATTCCTTGTTTTTACGTGCACCGTCATGTCATCTTGACAATCCACCATGAATGTTCCTATTAACCCCTCAAAAGTATGATCCATGGCCATCTGAAATGTATCTCCTGCATTATTTAAACCAAATGGCATCCTAGCATATGCATATGTATCCCAAGGTGTTATGAAAGTTGTCTTTGCTCTGTCTTCTTCAACAAATAAGACTTGATTATACCCAGAGAAACCATCTAACATGGACATGTAGGCTGATCCCGTGACTTGTTGGAGAAGAAAATCCATGTTAGGTAAAATATAATTATCCTTTACACTTGATTTGTTAAGATCTCTGAAATCTACACACATCTAGATCTTCCCAGTCTTCTTTCTTACTATTATAGGGTTTGAAAGCCAATCATAATGTCTAATGGGGTATATTATTCCAACCTTTTTTAACTTCTCCAATTCAACCTTTACTAGTGTTGGAAATATTGTCATTGATGTCAACAGTCGATGCGATGATATGTCATTAATGATGAATTACCACAGATAAGATTGTCATTGATTTCAACAAGTATATCAGTTAGAGAAGATGTCAAGCACATCGAAAGATCAAAGCTCATGAGGAAGAGCAAACAAGATAAACGATTAGTTCGGATCAAAGCTCAAAAGTGCATTGCAGATGTATCGTTGGGTTCCTTGGAAATATTAAGAAGTCGACCATTGCATAGGAAATTGTGAGAAATCACAGCAGCTGTCCGATCAAAGAAATGACAAATGATCTCGACCATATCAAGGAGTCAAGGATCCCGAACTCGCGAAGTCAAAACACCGAAGAGATCCTAGCCGTCGGTTGAAAGGATAATACGTGGCACTATATCAATGAATTCGAGGATTCGTGATTTGGAGAAATAGCGACGAGAGTTGGTCGAACTCTCGAAACGTGAAAATGCGAAACACTCAACCCTAGGTCATAACCCGAGGTCACATGTAAAATGGGCTGTGGAAGAGGAGCTATCACCTTTAGTCGAGATTTCTCCATTTCAGAGATCAGGAAGTTGGACACCTCATACAACAAACAAATCCGAAGGCCGAAGCCTCAAAGTCGAGGAAGCAAGACATGTTGACAGACCATGTCATCAGAGCACGTCAACTAAGGACACGTGGCACAGTCAGATAGTGACAAGTGTCAAAGTAAAGTTGGCATTTTAGGCACGTGTATATCACAAATTTGAATGACACATGGCAACTACTCGACACGTGCCAAGTCATCTTGTGACGTCAGCAGGTTTACGTCACGTTGGGAGTTTCTACTTTGGGAGTTTTGAATCGCAAGCAAATACGCTAATATCACGAAGTCTCGAATGCCGAAATTCTGAAAGGGACACGCGTCAGTTGATTTATAGCATCCCGTCTGATTATATTGGTGATATAAATTTTGGGAGTTTTGAACTGTTGGAGGTCATGAAGACCCAATGGGCAAAGCGCCGAAATCCCAACAACCATCCATCTCAGCGCATGATTAAGTCACAACCGTCGGATTTAGCAGTGAAAGGAGGAGTGTAAGGTCTAAAGTAGACCGTTGATCTGTCTCCGCTAAATAGACGTGAAACGCCCGATTGTTTTGGCGATATCGTGATCGTGAGTTTTGTAATATTGGAAGTCACGATGAATCGAAGGGCAAAGTGCCGAAACCCCATCAGCCGTCCATCACATCGGGAGAATGAATCGTGTCCATTCAATAAATCTTGACCTTTGATTTTAAGGAAGTGCTCAAACACTCGTCTCACCTAAACATGAGGTCACCGCCATATATGGTAAAAAGGTTTGACATTGCAGAGTGTAATGCGTTGCCGAAATTGCTGAGCCTGTGGTTCTATGCCACGGTCATGTGAAATGGATTGAAGGAAGCACCTCCATGGAATATGGTCTCTGTGAAATAAAAGAGATTTGATATCGAGTATAAAGGATTAAATTGATCCATGTCTGTGATCAATTTATGAAAAAACTTCACGGTAAAATGAACTGATACATAGTCATGATTAAAACAGAATAAATCATGAAAATATGAATAAAGAATAAAAAGGAAAAATTATATTAATTAAAGTTTAGCTTATCATTTTAAATGAAAAGGTACAATGGTTCAAATAAAGGGACACGATGTTTTAAATTTCACACAAGTTTGAATATTATATAAACGAGAAAAAGTGGTGAGAAGAAAGTGTCTTTGCAATCCAAGTCATAAGATCAATAGCTGAAGCAGAGTCCAGGAAGAAATACAAATACCTATGTATTAAGGGTGGTTGGGTGGTGCAAGGGTAGGTTGGTGCTTCATTGTCAATTGTAGCTGACTAAACAGGGGGTTGTAGCCTCCTACCAGTTGGTGCTGGTAAACCAGGGTGTGGGTGCATCCTGATCAGTTGACGATGATAAAAAAAAATGAAGTATATCTTCCTTCTATGTAACATGTAAAGCAAATTTTGCAGTTAATAGAAAAGATTTTGTAGTTTTCCCATTTGGCCGGTTCCACGATAAAATACTGTGTTAAAATTCTGTTTTCATTAATAAGTGGAAAATTGATATAATTGTTGTGTCACTGATTCACCCCCCCCCTCCTCAGTGACATGATATGATCCTTCAATTGGTATCAGAGCGGGTTCCTTCAGCACAGTCTAACAAACTTGAAGGTAGATCTTGAAGATGGATAAAAAAGAAGGAGTGTCTAACAACAAAGCACCATTGTTCAATGGAGAAGGCTATGCTCTGTGGAAAATAAGAATGAAAAACTTCCAGTTGGCGCTTGGTTTTGATATATAGAAATCTGTTGTAGACGGTTACATTGCACTGACTACTCCACCCAAAGACTCTGGAGGAAAGAAAATCTGTAATGATAACTCAAGAGCAGTTAATGGAATTCTAGTTGGGTTGACTAACTCTATATGTGTGAAAGTTATGCATTGCAAATCGGCCAAAGAAATCTGGGACAAATTGGAGGCTGCATATGAAGGAGATGACAAAGTCAAAGAAGCCAAACTATAGACCTATAGAACTCAATTTGAAAACTTGAAAATGAAAGAAGAAGAAAATATTGCTAAATACTTTCATAGGGTAGATGAAGTGGTCAACTCAATTAGAGCGGCAGGAGAAGAAGTTACAGATAAACCCATTGTGAAAAAAATACTAAGGTCATTACCGATGAGATACGATACAAATATTTTCTCAATTGAAGATAGATCAGATCTAAGCTCACTCATAGTTGACCAGCTCCATCGGATTTTTACAACATATGAAATGAGAACAGGAAATAATAAAGAAGGAAAAGATGAAACAAATTTCAAAGCATCCAAGACAAAGATAAATCAGAAGCAAAAACCTCAATCTTGTCATCATGAAGAATCTGATGTGGAGGAAGCCAACTTCATTAGAAAAATTCAGAAAGGATTAGGGAAGTGCAAAGGCAAACTTCCTTTCAAATGTTTTAATTGTGGAAAAGTTGGTCATTTTTCATCCAAGTGTCCCTATCCCAAGGAGGAACCTGAAGAGAAAGAAAACAAAAACAAACAATACTAGAAGAAGGAAAAACCCAACTACAAGAAAGAGTTCTACAGAGGGAAAAATAATTTCTACTCAAAATAAGAAGACAACAACTTGTCAGAGTCTAGTGACAATGATGAATCTGATGATGATGAAGTTCTTTTCTTAGGTATTGAAGAATCTAATGAGATAGAAAAAATTAAACATGAGAAGGAATTAGAAGATGAAGCTGAAGTTAATATGGAGGAAGAACTTCTCAGTGCCTTAGATGACTTAAGAAAATACAAAATCAGATATAGACAATTAAAAAGTTTTGTAGTTGAATAGAAAGAAAAATATGAACAAGAAGAAAAGGAGATGGAAAAGTTTATGAACAATCTGAAAAACCAAATCTTAGAAGCAAATAAGATCGAAGAAAGTATGGAAAAGTCTCTTGAAGAAAAACAAATAACTGTTGAAAGGATGGAGGCAGAAATAGTTCATCTGAAAAAGGTGCTGGATGCAAAAATCATTCAAACAAAATTTGAAAATAGCTCTAAAATATTAGATAAGATTATTACAGTGCAAAGGGATTCTGGAAATAAAAATGCAATAGGTTATTGTCAAAAGGAAAGCCATGTTAAATCAAAATCTTATGCAGATTCTCTTCGCAGTACAATCAAGAAGAAAAATGAAGAGAAGATAAGTAATGATCAGAACTCCAGAAGATTACCTCCACCCATCAGGAAAGAAGGCAAGACAATACCAAAGAAGTTTTACCAAAACATGTATCCTCACATTTTTCCTGGTTATTGCTTTGCATGCTCTAATTTTGGACACAAAGCTATAAATTGTAGAGCATATAGAAAGAAAAATCTGAAGGTTAAGAATTATATCCTTAAGGATAAACAAGAAGCAAATCGAGTTAAGAGCAGAAACTATAACTCCTTTGAAACTCTACAAGAAGGGGACTTACAATGCTTCTGATGTCATAACCATGGACATAAAGGCATTAATTGCACACTACTGGAAGTCTCAGAACAACCCAAGTTCATTAGAGAGCAGAAGAAACTTTGGAGAGTAAAAACAGAAAAAAGGGAATGTCTTATTGCCCTAAAAACTCAAGATGAAAAGGATCTCTGGTATGTTCACAGTGGATGCTCGAAACATATGACAGGTAACAAGGAGAAGTTTTTAGACTTAAAGAAACAAAAAGGTAAAGTTACATTTGGTGATAATGCTTCAAGTAACATACTTGGGAAAGGCACTGTGAGCTTGGGAAAAGACAAAGCTAGAAATGTACTACTTGTCGATAAATTGAAGCCTAGTTTATTAAGTGTCAGTCAAACCTGTGATCATGGATACTTCTGCATCTTTGATTCCCAAAAATGTGAGATTAGGAGAGAAGACACAGGAAAATTAGTTGGTACTGCTCCTAGAACTCCTGAAAATGTATATATACTAGATGCAAAATTGAATGAGGAGTGTCATATAAATTATGTAGATGAAAGTTGGCTATGACATAGGAGTTTGGGGCATATTAACTTTGACAATCTTGTGAAATTCAACAACCTTGGTGCAGTAAGAAACTTGCCAAAAATCATAAAACCCTCAAATGCTATGTGTAGACACAGTCAACTAGGGAAGCAAACTAGGGTAAGGTTCAAAACAAAAGAATACACAACCTCTAAACCTTTAGAGCTTGTTCACACTGACCTATGTGGATCTACGAGAACCAAGAGTCTACAAGGAGAGTCTTACTTTATGTTGTTCATTGATGACTTTACTAGAATGAGTTGGATATGTTTTCTTAAAGAAAAATCAGAAGCACTCAACAAATTCAAAGCCTTTAAAACCCTTGCTGAAAATGAAAGGGAGACAAAAATCAAATGTCTTAGATCAGACAATGGTGGTGAATTCACCTCAAAGGAGTTCAATGTCTTTTGTGAAACTCATGAAATAAAAAGACAATTCTCTGCTGCTAGAACACCTCAACAAAACGAGATTGCTGAAAGAAAGAACAAAACAGTTCAAGAGGCTGCAAGGACTATGCTTAATGAAGCAAAATTGCCAGATGGATATTGGAGGGAAGCTGTAAGCACAACTGTATACATATTGAACAGAGGTAAGCTCAGGGTTAATAGTGATAAAAATCCTTATGAACTTTGGTTTGGAAGAGCTCCATTAGTGAAATACTTCAAAGTCTTTGGAAGTAAATGCTACATCAAAAGATTAGATGAGAGTCTTGGAAGATTTGATGCCAGATCTGATGAAGGTATTTTTCTTGTATATGCTTGAAACAAGAAGGCATATAGATGCTACAATCTTATATCACATAAGATTGTTGAAAGTGCATATGTCAAGGTGGATGATCTAAAAATGATAAGGATAAAAAATCAAGAGACCATATCTAAAAATAAAGATGAAGATGATGATGAGACATTCGACACACAACTAGAAGAAGTAGAAGAGAATGGAAAATAAAGGGAAGAAGATGATATGGATACTAGTGAAAGTGAAGAAGATAGTGAATATGGAGAGATAATAGAACAATTCCCAAAAAGAGATACAAAGACACCCTCAAGAATTATTCAAAAAAATCATCCCAAAGAATTGATTATTGGAGATATGAATGATGGAGTGCAAACAAGAAGACAACTACTGTATCAAACATAATCAACATTGTTGTCACATATTGAGCCAAGTTCAATCAAAGAGGCATGTAAAGACAAGAACTTGGTTAAAGCTATGAATGAAGAATTGGATCAAATTGAAAGAAATCAAACTTGGGAACTAGTTCCTAGACCAAAAGATAAAAATGTCATTGGAACTAAATGGGTATATAAAAATAAAATGAATGAAGATGGGCAAGTAATCAGGAAGAAAGCCATATTAGTATGCAAAGGTTATGCTTAGGTTGAAGGAGTAGACTATGAAGAAACATTTGCACCTGTAGCCAKATTAGAAACAATTAGGATGTTCTTAGCTTTCTCCAGCTACAAAAAATTTAAAGTGTACCAAATGGATGTCAAATCAACATTCCTCAATGAAAATTTAGAAGAGGAAGTCTATATTGAGGAACCAGATGGGTTCCAAATAACCAATAAAAGATACTATGTTTGTAAATTAAATAAGGCACTCTATGGATTAAAACAAGCACCCAGAGCATGGTATGCAAGGCTAGACTCCTATTCACAAAAACAAGGCCTCAAAAGGGGATCAACATACAACAATCTTTATTGCAAAATTGTTGGTAATAACTTGATCATTGTGGAAGTGTATGTTGATGATATCATATTTGGTAGTAATAACATAAAAATGAGTGAAGACTTTGCTAAGATGATGCAACAAGAATTTGAAATGTCTATGCTTGGTGAACTAAATTTCTTCCTTGGATTACAAATAATACAGTCCAAAAAGGGAGTTTTTATCCATCAATATAAATATGTTAAGGATATGCTTAAGAGATTCCAGTTAGAGGATTGCAAACCTGTTAGTACACCTATGATAGTTGGATGCAAACTAAGCAAGGATGATGAGTCCAAAGCTGTAGATCCAAAACACTACAGATCAATGATTAGCAGTTTTCTCTATGTAACAGCTTCCAGACCTGATGTCAAGCAAGCTGTTGGGATGGTGGCTAGATTCCAAGAAGAACCAAAGGAGAGTCATGTTCAAGCTATAAAAAGAATATTTAGATATTTGAAAGGAACTGTAGATCTTGGTTTGTGGTATCCTAGCAAGGACTCATTCACATTAAAAGCCTATTCATATGTTGATTGGGCAGGAAGTGTAGATGACAAAAAAAGTATGAGTAGAGGAGCATTCTTTTTGGGAGAATCACTAGTTTCTTGGATAAGCAAGAAAAAGTCCTCAATTTCTCTATCTAGCACTGAAGCTGAGTATATTGTAGCAACAGAATGTTGCACACAAGTGGAATGGATGAAACAAACTCTACAAGACATCAAAATAGTATTTGAAGAACCCATAATTATCCACTATGAAAATACAAGCACGATAAGTCTCTCTAAGAACCCAGTCCAACACTCAAAATCGAAGCACATTCCCATAAAGTACCATTATCTAAGAGATTAGGCTAAAAACAAGAACATTAAATTGGAATATGTTCCAACACAAAAACAAGTGGCAAATATTTTTACAAAACCCTTAAACAAAGATGTATTTGAATATCTCATGCAAAAATTGGGAGTAATACTTCTTCCTACCTAAATCTCTCAAGAAAATGATGCATCAATTGGCACCTATTGAGGGGGAGATAAAAATCAACGACAGAAGATGTCATTTAGTTATGACAGAAAAAGCTTGATTGCAGGAGGAGTTACCAGTGGTCAGAAAAGTAATTATACTGACAGATCATAGGAAAATAAACCCTTTTCCATTGATGTCAAAGGGGGAGAGAAACTTCATAAAAGGAAAAAATCATAAGAGGAAAGCATCATCACAGGGGGAGTTTTGTGTATGAAGTTAGTGTGTTGACCTCAATGACAAAGGGGGAGATTGTTAGAAATATTGTCATTGATGTCAATAGTCGATGCGATGATATGTCGTTAATGATGAATTACCACAGATAAGATTGTCATTGATGTCAACAAGTATATCAGTTAGAGAAGATGTCAAGCAGATCGAAAGATCAAAGCTCAGGAGGAAGAGCAAACATGAGAAGCGATTAGTCAGGATCAAAGCTCAGAAGTGTATTGCAGATGTATCGTTGGGTTCCTTGGAAATATTAAAAAGTCAAYCATTGCACAGGAAATTGTGAGAAATCACAACAACCGTCCGATCAAAGAATCGACGAACGATCTCGACCATATCAAGGAGTCAAGGATCCCGAACTCGCGAAGTCGAAACACCGAAGAGATCCTAGCYGTCGGTTGAAAGGAGAATACGTGGCRCTAGATCAACGAATTCAGGGATTTGTGATTAAGAGAAATAGGGACGAGAGTTGGTCAAAATCTCAAAACGCGAAAATGTGAAACACTCAGCCCTAGGTCATAACCCAAGGTCACATGTAAAATGGGTTGTAGAAGAGGAGCTATCACCTTTAGTCGGGATTTTTCCATTTCGGAGATTGGGAAGTTGGACACCTCATACAACAAACAAACCCGAAGGCCGAAGCCCCGAAGTCGAGGAAGCAAGACACTTTAACAAACCAAGTCATCAGAGCATGTCAGCTAAGGACACGTGACACAGTCATATAGTGACAAGTGTGAAAGTAAAATTGGCATTTCAGGCACGTGTATATTACGAATTTGAATGACACGTGGCAGCTACTCAGCATGTGCCAAGTCATCTTGTGACGTCAGCAGGTTTACATCACGTCGAGAGTTTCTACTTCGAAAGTATTGCATCACAAGCAAATACTCTAATATCACGAAGTCGCGAATGCCGAAATTCCGAAAGGGACATGCGTTAGTTGATTTATAGCATCCCGTCCGATTATATTGGTGATATCAATTTCGGGAGTTTTGAACTGTTGGAGGTCATGAAGAAATCCCAGTGATAGCAAAGTGCCGAAATCCCGACAACCATCCATCTCAATGCATGATTAAGTCACAGCTGTCGGATTTAGCAGCGAAAAGAGGAGTGTAAGGTATAAAGTAGATTGTTGATTTGTCTCCGCTAAATAGACATGAACCGTCCGATTGTTTCAGCGATATCATGATCGTGAGTTTTGTAATATTGGAAGTCACGATAACTCGAAGGGAAAAGTGCCGAAACCCCGTCAACCATCCATCACATCGGGAGAATGAATCATGTCCATTCAATAAATCTTGACCGTACTCAAACGCTCATGTCGCCTAAATGTGAGGTCACTGCCATTGGTCATATGGTAAAAAGATTTGACATTGCAGAGTGTAATGCATTGTCGAAATTGCTGAGCCTATGGTTCTATGCCACGGTCATGTGAAATGGCTTGAAGGAAGCGCCTCCATGAAATCTGGTCTCTGTGAAATAAAAGAGATTTGATATCGAGTATAAAGGATTAAATTGATCCATGTCTGTCAGCAATTTATGAAAAACCTTCATGGTAAAATGAACTGATACACAGTCATGATTAAAAGAGAATAAATCATGAAAATATGAATAAAGAATAAAAAGGAAAAATGATATTAATTAAAGTTTAGCTTATCATTTTAAATGAAAAGGTACAATGGTTCAAATAAAGGGACACGATGTTTTAAATTTCACACTAGTTTGAATATTATATAAACGAGAAAAAGTGGTGAGAAGAAAGTGTCTTTGTAGTCCAAGTCAGAAGATCAATAGCTAAAGAAAAGTCCAGGAACAAATACAAATACCTATGTATTAAGGGTGGTTGGGTGGTGCAAGGGCAGGTTGGTGCCTGCAAAGGGAGTTGGTGCTTCCTTGTCAGTTGTAGCTGACTAAATAGGGGGTTGTAGCCTCCTACTAGTTGGTGCTGGTAAACCAGGGTGTGGGTTCATCCTGATCAGTTGGTGCTGATAAAAAAAAAGAGGAAGTATATCTTCCTTCTATGTAACACTTAAAAACACATTTTGTAGTTAATAGAAAAGAGTTTGTGGTTTTCCCATTTGGGTTCCATGATAAAATACTGTGTTAAAATTCTGTTTGCATTAATAAGTGGAAAATTGATATAATTGTTGTGTCACTGATTCACCCCCCCCAGTGACATGACCTGATCCTTCAACTAGCGGTTTTAATTTGGGGTTCATTGTTCTTATCTTCTGCTTGATAGGCTTGACATGCTTCTTCAGAATAATGTGCTGAAATATTGTTTTATCATATGCATTCAAATAATCATAACTCCATGCGAACACATTAAGATACTCTTTAAATAACACGACATATTGATCAACTTCATAAGTTGTACAATCAACCCCTAAATTGACGTATTTTACGGAACTATCAGTCCAAATGTTAAATTTTCTTATTTCTTGGACCTTTCGGGGTGAGGCTTCTTCCCGAAGGTTTTTAGCATGATCGTCTCTTGTAAAAAGAGACTCAGATTGAATACAATTCCTCGGGATAGTAGTTACGTGATCGTCTTCATCTTCATCGTCTTTCATCAAAAGTTTTTCCAATTCTTCATCATTCTCAAATACTTGTAAATAGTCCTGGTTATCAGGTACATAAGGTTGGAAAATTATTTTTACTTGAACATATGTTTTGCCCTGAACATCATCTAGGTTTGACAATGAGGCCGCCAAAGCTAATGAATCTACCTTCTGATTTTTATCCCTTGGGATGAAAGATATATTGAAAGAGCCGAAGGTTTCCATCAATTCGTTAAGTCTTTTGAAATATAATTTGAGTCTTTCCTTTTTGATTTTATATCTCTAGGTAATTTGATTTATTACCAATTTAGAGTCACCAATCACAATGAGATGTTCTATCTTCATTTCTTGTGCAAGAATCATTCCCTGAATCAAAGCGTCATATTCTGCCTCATTATTGGTACATGAAAATTCAAGTCTGATAACATGTGGATGCACAATCTTTCCTGGACTTACAAGGACAATTCCAAATCCACTCCCGGAACTTTAACAGACTCCATATAATGACATCCTCCAATAACCTTCAAACAAATGCTCTTGGTTCTCCATATATTGAATTTTCTCTAGGCTTTCAATGTGTTCCATGTCTAGGATAGCATAATTTCCAATCCCAACATCTATATAATATTCCATTAATTCATTATCCTTCTTTTTGAAAGAGAAGGATCTCCTGGGTTCACGGGGAACCTTAATCATTGTTCCTTCTTTTCCTGGCAACATCATGCAACTTCCATCGTTCATTATGTATCCCCTGATCATGGTGACCAATCTCTTCCTAAAAAAACTCCATATGCAGAAGGAAGTTCTACCACAATAATATTGAAAACTATGATAATATGGGGAGTCGCCGTGATCCAAGCATAAAAGTCCTTGATTTCTCCATAAGTTGGCACTTGTCTGGAATCAATTGCATATATACTTTCACAAGTCTCATAATATTTGGTACATTTCATGCCCAATGCCTCCATGACCTCCAATGTCATAATATTATTGGTCGCTCCAGTATCAACTAAACAATTATGAAGTGCAACATCATGATTTTCAATTGAGATATAAAAGGGCGGGATTTTACCTCTCAACTTGACGGTGGATTTGCTCTGGCTTTGTTTCAGACTTGTCACAACAACTTCCATTTTTCCATACAGATCATCCAACAATCTCAAAATATTTTCCCTTTGTTGGGGAATCTTCACCACTTTTGTAAAAGGAAGAGTTATCGTTAGTTTACTCAAGTCCTCTACGACATTGTATTTCATCTGGGTGGTGTTAGACATCAGGTGTTACTTCTTGCTTCCAACACTATCCATCACATTCTCATTTGAGTTTTTATCATTCATTTTTTCTTTTTCTTTTTCATTTTCTTTTTCTGAATAATTTTTATTCTTGGATTTATTAACAAACGCTCATGTCTAGGAAACATTCTCCTGCGAGTCGGGGTCATTGTCACCTTCTTCAAATATATACATGCACATCTCACATGCATCCATCTGTATAATTTCAGAACTTTCATCAAGTAAATAATAGTTCACTTGCTCAACCATTTTCTCATCATTTACATCATCCAAAATAATTGCATTGGGGGTTGGTTGCCTAGGAACCCTTGGCCTTTGCGGATTATCAATGTTTTCAAACCTCACTCTATTTTCTTGGGGAGGGTTCCTTCTTTGCTCTTGGATCGACATTCTTGGGTTTGCTACATAATTGTCCCCCCTTCTTAGTCTGGTTATCTCATTCTGCATTTGCATGATAGTTCTATTCATTTGTGCAATTTCGATTCTTTGCTTGGTTTCCTTGGCCGCAATAGGGTCTACCTTCACATCTGGTATGGTTCCCTTGAAAAATCCTCCTCTAATTGTTTGATTTTGGGTCAGTCTTGGCTTCAGTTCTTCGTTATTTCTTGAGCTAGAGGCCCCTTGATTATCAATACTTAAGCCTCCCAACTGCCTTTGTACTTTTTCTAGGATAATGCCGGGGTCAACACCTGTCTCAATCATAATTTCTTTCATCTCAGTGGCTTTAATCATTTCTTCCTCCAATGTATCCATCTGGGATGTTCTGATAGCATATTTTACATTTGGGGGCATCACATTCTTATAACAACCGAGTATGACTGAGTCATTAGGTATTTTATCTTCTGTAATCTTACTCAAGGTTTTATTGAACCCGAGATTAAAATATCGTATTATATCATTCTTCCTCAAACCAATTTTGTTGAAATCGATGAGAAGGGTATGATATGCAACTAGAGGGGTGAACATAGTCAGGAACATGGCTTTGAGGTCATTAAATGAGCCAATTGAACTACTAGGTAATGTCATATACCATTCATAATCTCTTCCTGATAAGGTTTGAAGAAATAACCTTACCATCACATCGTCATTGATCAGGAGTTTCAAAAACCCTAAACATCCAAAAACCTAACCCTAGGAGATGAAGCACCAAAAGTCATGTGGGCCCTGTTTGGGTAAGTCAGTACATCAACTTCCCTGGGTCGTAACTTTTGCATATGATCTCCTTTTTAGGCGTATGATAGCCCATTGGAAAGATCTATCTGAGGAATACAACAATTGCACCCTAAAAAACATCGTTTAGGGCCTCAAAATGGCTCTTGAAGTTCAGGACCCGAAAAACTGCTAAAAATAGTAAATTATCAAAATTTCTAGAAAGTTGTTTTGAGTCAGCTGGAAAAGGTGGGCGACCACCAATATCCACTTGGATCAATCCTCCATCCTTAGGAAGAAATGGTATCCATTGCGTTGAGTTCCTCCATCAACTGAGGAAATTTCTGTTGAATTTGGCCCCAGGTGAGCCACTTGCCTTGGTGCAGGAGTTGCCTTGCTTTGACGACTCGATAAATCTGGAGCCTTTGTTGTCGAGTTACCTTGATATGTGTGTCCACAATCTGATTACTGGATGCCTGTTGTATGCAGTCGGGGTTGAGCTCTGTTGGTTTCATCTGTTATGCTACATCTGAGGTGTCCAATAATGGTGGGAAATAAGGCTGAAGGAGGTCCACGTTGAACACTGGGTGCGGGCCAAGGAGAGGAGGAATGTTGAGCGCAAAAGCATTATCCCCCACAACCTTGGTGATGGTGTACGACCCATAACGGAGTGGCCGAAGCTTCCGATGGGGTCCTGTAAGGCGTTCTTTCTGCAAGTGCAACCAAACTTTTTCGCCCACCTAAAACTTATGTGGAACCCGATGTTGATCATGGCGCTGCTTGTACGTGTCATTAGACTTATGTAGGATATCCTTAACCTATTAGCGGATGTGATGGATCCTCTCAATGAACCGGGTGGCTTTGTTAGCCTCAGTTGGAGCAGGAGAGGAGTTGGTCGAGGTGACTGCAAGGGGAAGTGCAACATCTATGGGACCCAATGGTTGGAATCCCAAACCCACCTGAAAGGGGTTGTGGCTGGTTGAGCTATGCAGGGCTTGGTTGTAGCTATGCTGGACATAGGGAAGACTCTCATCCCATGTGAAAGGGTGCTTGGAATTATACATGTGCAAGATATGCACAATCATTTGATTTACGATCTCGGTTTGGCCATCTTTCTGGGGGTGGAAGGCCATGGATTTGGTGAACTTGGTGTCCAACAGTGACCAGAGGCTCAACCAGAATGTGTTGAGAAATCGACTGTCCTGATCTTAGAAAATAGTTTGTGGGATTCGAAAATGTACCCAGACTCATTCAAAGAAGAGCTTGGCAGTGGCTTCTGCTATGATGCTCTTCTTGCAAGCAACTAGAATCGCCATCTTAGAAAAGTGATCAACAACCACAAAAACATAGTCACTTCCCTGCTTGGTGGACACGAGACCTGACATGTAGTCCATTGAGATGGATTCCCATGGCCTGTCAAGAGTAGTAAGAGGGGTGTATGGGCCCTGTTTCTTAGTGTTTGGTTTGGTAATAGCGTAGACAGTGCAAGAGCTGATATACTTGCTGACTTCCTGTCGAAGTTTTGGCCAGTATAAATGTTTTTGTAGCATTGCCAATGTCTTTTTGAGACTAAAGTGTCCTGCCACCCGACTGTAGTGGGCTTCCCAGATCAGCTTCCCTAGCTCACTTGATGGAACACATATATGGCCCAGACGACACAACAACCCATCCTGAATATGGAAATTATCGACAACTGACTTTGCACCCAACATTTGGTAGGTGGTGGCGAAGTTCGGGTCTGTCTCATAGAGTTGGGGCCATCCAGAGGTCTCATGGTTGCAGGAGTCTAGCACTGCGGTGAGTGCCGCAACTGGTGGTCTGCTGAGGCAATCAGTGACGCGGTTGGTGCTTCCTATTTTATACTTGATTTTGAGGTGGAGTTGCTGCAAGAATGTGGACCACTTTTGATGGTGGTCATTTTGCAATTTTCCTTGTGTCTTTATGAACTGTAATGGATTATGATTAGTGTGGATGATTGTCTCCCTCCCAAGAATGTAATATCTCCATTGGCGGCAGGCTTGCACAATGGAGTACATTTCTTTGTCGTAAGTAGGGTACTTACGAAAAACATCTGATAGTGTCGCACTATGATAGGCCACAGGGTGGCCGTGCTGCGTGAGAACGACACCCACAACATAGTATGAAGCACCAGTCTCAATCTCAAAGGGTTGCTACAGATATGGTAGTGAAAGTACTGGGGCTGAGCACAAGCGCTGCTTCAAATCATCAAACGCTTGTTGTTGGGGTTTGCCCCACGCAAATTTTTCTTTACCACCACCCTTGGTTATTTGGCTGAGGGCCCATGCAATATGGGAGAATCCCAACACAAACTTTCGGTAGAAATTGGCCAGACCCAAGAAGCTCCGAAGCTTAGAGAGTGTTGTTGGGGCTGGCTAGTCACGAATGACTTGGATCTTGGCTGGATCCAAATGTATGTCATGTTGATCAATGATGTAGCCTAGGTAATGGACCCTGTCCCTGCTGAAGGAGCATTTTTCCAAGTTGGCATATAGCTTGTGCTGGTGCAGGGTGTGCAGAACCTGCTGAATATGTTGCAAGTGTTCGGCCCAAGTCTTGCTGTAAATGAGAATGTCATCTAGATACACCACTACAAAATTATTGGTGAATGGTCACAGGATATCGTCCATCATCCTCATGAGAGTGGCTGGAGAATTTCTCAGACCAAAGGGCATGACCAACCATTCAAAAAGGCCTTTCTTTGACTTGAAGGTGGTCTTCCATACATCTGTCTGTTCTATCGGGACCTGGTGGTATCCAGACTTCAGATCAATCTTACTGAAGTATTTTACCCCCATGAGTTGATCAAGGAGGTCATCGATTCAGAGCCCGATAATCAATGCAAAGTCGCCAGGTTCCATCTTTCTTCTGTACCTGCACGATTGGGCTGTCGCAAGGTGATGAGATGGGACGGATGTGCCCCTTGTGGAGCAATTCTTGGATCTGTCGCTTGATCTCCTCATTCTCTAACAGAGAGAAACGATAGACTAGCCCATTGGGCAATGGTGCACTGAGGGTCATATCGATGGGGTGCTTGACCTGGCAGTGCAGAGGTACCCTGGTAGGTGAGGAGAAGATATCCGAGTATTCTTCCACGACCTTATCTACTTGCTTCTGCTGTGTGGAGAGGTTGACCACAAAGACCCTGGATGTGGCTGTGATTTTTCTCTCATTCTGAGAGAGAATCACGAAGAAGACAAAATTACCCATTTGAGAGATGACCTTCCTGCATTTCTTAGCAGAGATCAAGGAAATAGCATTAGGTGGGATAGCCTCGGGTATCCTGTACAATTTCCTGTTCAAAGTAATAATAACACTACGAGGCCTAGACTCATATACAACATGACGTTTCCATAAACAAGGTTGGCCCAAAAGAACATCACAAACTTCGAGAGGAGAAACATCACAATCGAAGGGCTTGATGCCGTACGACAATCGACATTGTTGGCTGACGCGAAGATCGCTTCCTTGGCGGAGCTATCCAATGGTGTAGGGTTGTGGGTGCGGCATTGTCGGTAGGGCCAACCGCTTGACGACCTCTGTTGAGATGAGGTTCTTCTGGCTACCACTATCAACGATGAAGTGCAATAGGGTGCCTTTTACCCACATCTGTGAATGGAAGAGGCACTCTCCTTCTTTTGGCTCGTCTGGTTCACCATGCTGGAGCTTGGTGGTAGCAACAATGGCACTGGGTTCCGTGTCAATGATCCATCTTCCCCTTTCTGGTTCTGACTCAGAGTTAGAAGCCGCATCTGATTTAGAGGCTTTCACTTCGGCCACCAGCGTCTGCTTTGAGTGACAGTCAGCAGTGTTATTCCAAGGGCTCTTATGGAAGTCGCACCACTTCCCGATATCTTTCTTTGTCTTTCCGGTGCCCTTCTTTTCTTGTGGCTTGGATTGGTTGTCTTGATACTGTCCATCTTTTCTCTGTCCTTTGTTCTGTGGGTTGGGGCCGCCCTTTCTTGACTTTTGTTGTGAGGGGTTCCCCTACCCAAATTTTTGAGTCTTTTGTTTGAGCTTCTGCTCAATTTTGACGGCATATCGATAGGCCGCGCCCAAGGATGATATGTCAAGAAATTTCATTTCGGTCTGGATGTATCTATGTAGAGCACCGCGATACTTGAGCACTAGATGTCGCTCCGAATCTTTGATACCCAGCCTGGTGCGTAAGGTATGGAAGATATTTGTGAAATCTAGCACTGCTTGATCTCTTTCTTGCCGCAATGTGGTCCATTTGGTATACAAGTCGTCATAACTTCCGACAGGGTAGTATTGTTCCTTAATAGCATCCCTGAAGGATTCCTAGGTGGTTGTGACTGTAAATAATGAGGGTTCCTCTGTTTCCTTTTTCTCACAGAAATTTTCCCACCAATCTTTGACATGGGGAACGACTTTGAGGAGCACAAAAGTAATATTTTCTCTATTCGAAAAGTTATGGACAGAAAAATACCCTTCTAGTAGATTCAACCACTTGTCTATAGCATATGTGTCTATCTAACCTTCAAATATAGGAATATCGAAATTTATTTGTACCTTCAAGGGGGCAGTGCCTCCGCTTGAAGAAGACGCGTCGCTTGTTGGTAGTCGCCGAAGGATTTGCGCGAAATTATCCATCATCTCGTTCCTCTATTTCGTGAGGGCTTCCTGAATCGACAGTTTAAAAGGATCTCCTATCCCGTCATCTTTATTTTCTCCTTCCATGAGAGGTCGCTTAGGTGTGTGAGAGATTTTGTCCTCAAGAGAAACAAGGTTGAGACCCAACTCTTTGTACTCCGACCTCGTTGGGGACATGCATTAAGACGACAAGGAGCAAACCGCTCTGATACCACTCATCCGGATTTTATGAGCAGAACGAAATGACTACAGATTGTTACCAGATGCTTAACACAAAATAACAGAGATACAGTAAAAATGGTTTTCTATTCAATAAGGAAATAAGATGAAACTGTAAAATGCAGCGGAAAACAAGCTTGTTGGAATGGTGGCGGCTTATCTCTGAGAAGAGATGTGATGGCTGCACTCATTCGCAAGACGATGATTACAATGAGGCTCTCAAGGCGTTTTTATAATAAACAGGAGTTTCAAAAACCCTAAACATTCAAAAACCTAACCCTAGGAGATGAAGCACCAAAAGTCACGTGGGCCCTGTTTGGGTAAGTCAGTACATCAAGTTCCCGGGGTCGTAACTTTTGCATACGATCTTCGTTTTAGGCATATGATAGCCCATTGGAAAGATCTATTCGAGGACTACAATAGTTGCACAAAATTTCATGATGAAAGTTTTCAACAACAACATACTCCAAAAAATATCGTTTAGGGCCTCAAAACGACTCCGGAAGTTCAGGACCCGAAAAACTGCTAAAAATAGTAAATTATCAAAATTGTTAGAAAGATGTTTTGGGCCAGCTAGAAAAGGTGGGTGGCCATCGATATCCACCTAGATAAGTCATACTCAACATTATGAAAATCACAAACATCAAGAAGTAAGTTAAGGTGTCTTTTGGCATCGATTGTTCCGTCTCCAAAAAATTCCTTCAAGGTACCCTTAGGGAGAACATGGAGGTCATGTTGCTCACCTAGAATATTTAAAGGGGAATATCTTATTCTTCTTCAGTTTTTTGGATTTCCTGTAACACCTCTTCCACCTCCTTGTATTTCTTCATGAGGTTCTCTTCGTGGTTCTTCTCGCAGTTGTTCATTTCTTTCTACCATGTCCGGATATGTTCCAGGAATATGATTTCCAATTCTTAGAATACAAAGTTTCTTTCTTTTACTTCTAATAATGGGTCCCTTGAATTTATCCAACCTGAATCCTGACCTTGTTCTTGTGCTGCTCTAGCTAGCCTTTGGTTTCTTCGGTCTTGTCGCTTGTCTCTCCTCTTCCTCCAAAGGATTTATCTTTCTTCTTCTAGGGAGAAGATCTACCAGGACCTTTCTAATTCTTCTCCTGACTGTCTTTATTACCAGATTATATAGCTGATGTAAGATGCTTCGTTGATTATTCAATCCAATTTCTAGGTGGGGCTAATAAGCTTGGGGCAAAGTCATGTATTTTTCAAAATATGCTAAACCAGATTTCAAATTTAAATTCCTCCCCAGTATGGTCACCAAAAATGTTGACACTTGAATCTGTTAGGACCGAAATGACAACATCACAGGGATACAAATCCCTTTGAATTTTTATAGAGGTGGTACTCATCTTCAATTTCAAGAGTCTCTTCGAATTCTAAAATTTGATAGTAATGTAGGACTCTTAGAAAGTCTGTCGTGATATTAAAAGAAAGATAAAATTTGGAGTAAAATAAAAGATTTTTGTTTTCAAAAAGGATTTTCTGAGAGATGACCAAGAGCCACACACATCATATATTTGAAAAATATAAACAAAATTTCCTCACATCCATCATAGTTAAACTAAAATTTTCTGATCACATAAAATAAAAGAAGATGGTCTGCATGCATGAGAGAAATTTAATAGAGTAAAAACACGAGGAGCTCAAATAAAGATAATGATATATAAATCTCAAATACTTTATACTCAAAACTTAGAGTTACAAAGTATAATCAAAACTGATCCCAAAATAGTTCTCTTGGGATTTCTAAAAGATATATAGTCTGTTACAAAGCCTTGAAATTTAAATTCGTTTGTCCTTAGGACTGGGTTTGGGGCTCCCGTGGACCATAGAGAAAATATAAACAAGAATTACGTTGGAGAAGGAGAATGGTGGGCAACAAAAGAGTAGAAAGACCTAAAAAGAAGACAGGGAGAAGTTATCATACTTTGGTTAAACCTTTCTAGTTAAAGAAGCAGAGTAACTGGATGAAAGAACTGATAAAGAAAGCAAGATGTGATCAACATAAAATTACTATGATGGTCTCTCTCATTTGTTACTTGCTTGTTGCTGTCGTTTTATTGTCTTCATTGACAGTTACAAGAACCGTCTCAACTATTTCTTGCCCTTTGTTGCTTAATTTGTCAATTGCTTTTTTCAACCAATCTTCAATATAGTTTTTCATTGGTGTGACGCTTATCTCATGTCCGGTTTTAATGTTGAATAATTCACCTTCCAAATCTCTTAAGTCAAGAGAAATACCATGTATCACTTCCTCAATATCTTGTTTTTTCACAGAATAATCCATTAGCCAATTGTTTATTTCTTCTTCATTATATTCAAGTATGCTATAAAAGTTTTCAACTGATAACCCCTTAAATATCTCAACTTGTTCGTCAAATTGTTGCTTTGTTAGAAACATTGAGTTGAGAATTAATTTAGCTTCTTGTACCTTGTTAGTACCTCCTACTAGGTCTATCTCCGTAAGTCTTTTGACCAGTTCTTCCTTTTTTAGTATGGATTCATTGCATGCTTGAACAATGTTACTCAAATTCTTAATCTTTTCATTCCAACAATCATTTAGCTGTTTTATTCGACTTGGGGAAGGCAGGTCCTCCTCTCTTCTTCTTAGTTCTGTCATGTTTGAGATTTTAATTCCAAATGGTAAAACAAACATCAGTGTAAAAACCTTCTTCATTCTTCAAATCAACTTGAAAGTATTCATGAAAAACGTGTGGCCTCGAGCCAAAAGAAACAATATTTTTTGATACTTCCCACACTTCTGTTATTAATGACATTCTCTTCTTAATATTCTTTTCTACAGAACTCCGGATCGCTATGAGTAGATTTGAAGATCCTTTCAATTTAATGGCGGGTGTGGTTGGTTTGACTATTGACAAAGGACTTGCAAGGATTGGAAGAGGCATTAAGGCATTTTCCAACTCTTTGATCCTTTCTTTTAACTTAGTATTTTCTGCTTCTAGACCACCAATAGAATCATCAAGAGCATTCCTGATTTCTCTGTGAATTTTGGAGATTTGGGATGAATGCATATCTTTCAGGTCAACCTCTAAGCGATATTTTCCCTTTTTTTTTTCTGATCATCTCTTTCTACAATCAACTTTTTAGATTCCTTATAAAAAACAACACTTTGGAAAGTAAATGAATTTTCTTCACTGAAGGTATCATTTGCAATGATCTCTAATGATGATTTTTTTTGGGCCATATTTCCCGACTGATCAATCGTGGGAAACATTTTCTCAATATCTACCTCGAGCTCCATATCTTTAAGAGAGAAACTATTGATGTCATTTTCTATGAGATTGTCTTCTTCCTCTTGCACTACATTCTTCCTCTTTTTTTCTCATTGGGAGCTTATGTGAGCTCTCGATTTTTCCAGGGGGGGATTCTTCTCTCCTCCGCCACTTGAACCACTGTTGGGAATCTTCCTAATTGGGTGAGCCATTGGAGAATTTCTCTGGGATGTGGTATCTTTGGGAGTAACAACTGGAGACTAGGCGCTCCTTTCACTGAGACCCTTTCCTTTTTTCTTATAAAACTCGTTAGTACTAAGTACTGTTTCCAAGTCACCAACATCATGTACATGAGTTCTATTATAACCCTATAATTTATAGGATCAACTGGTGACTGAAATGTTATCACTTTAGTGTTTTGTTTGTCAAATGATTTTTCATTCTGTTAATAATTTGAGAAAAAAGAAAAAGAAAAGAAAGAAAAAGAAAAGAAAGAAAAAGAAAAGAAAGAAAAAGAAAAAGAAAAAGAAAAGAAAGAAAAAGAAAAAGAAAAGAAAGAAAAAGAAAAAGAAAAAGAAAAGAAAGAAAAAGAATAAAAGTGGGCATAAAAGAAATTGGATAGAGCCCCATGCAATAACAATGACTTGGTTCATACAATTTAAACATGGCCAAGTCCTTTTAAATTGATGTTGATAGGATTAGTGAATAAGCTTGGCTAAACTGTTTAATCTTAACCAAGAAAATTAGGTTGGCTAGTGAATAAATTTGACCAAACTGCCTAATCTTGGTCAAATAACCCCAGGATAGAGTAATTTCTTAGTCCAATAGTTTTATCTGGGCTAAATGTCATAGGTAATTAGGTTAGAGCATAGGGTAGTTTGGTTTATCTCAATAAAACAGGCATGATGATCGATGTTGAACCCTATCTTTGATGTTTGAAAGTTGAATGTCTAACCCCATGGTGATTAAAATAGGGAAAGCTTGGACAAACCCACTTAAAGTGCTTATGCTAAGTTTTTAGAGCATATATGAATTTACGCTCACAGATTAAAGACAACGCACAGATGAACGACTGAGGGGCTAGTGCTCAGATCTACGGTTGATAAGTTTTTCCGGACCCCTCCGACCGTTCTACCTTTAACGGTAGGGGGGGGGTCTGGAATCATGTATAACAAAGGCACACATCTGAATGGATGAGGCATCGGTGCCTAGATCCATGGTTGAGATTGAATTTTGGACCCCCCCGACCATTCTGCTTTTAATGG
>ML780507.1:606349-618712 GCA_009831015.1 Picea engelmannii | reverse complement strand
GGGGGGGGGGGTTCGGAATGGAGTGGTTTTCTGGCGGGCCCTCTTCTCTACGTGGCAGGAATCCATTGCTCCATACTCCTGCCACATACCACTTACCACTTTCTGACATACCCCCCACCTCCTCATGACATCATTCTCCACTTTTTTCCCCAAGGGTCACGTCTCATTACTCTGTCAGCCCATTCCCCCTGTTCACCCGTTACAAGTCCCTTCACCATGGTCACTTCCCAATCAACACCTGCCACATCACCCAGTCATATTCGTCATTCATTGTTACCTGCCATATCACGCTCCAAAAGACCCGTTGGCCATTTATTAGTGGCTAACCTATCCGTTAGCTTGCTGATCTGTCCCCCACGTCCAATGGGTATTCGTTTGCTCAAAACTACTATTTCCGTTCATTCTCCCATTGCTTACTTTCTCCTCCTCATGACATCATTCTCCACTTTTTTCCCCAAGGGTCACGTCTCATTACTCTATCAACCCATTCCCCCTGTTCACCCGTTACAAGTCCCTTCACCATGGTCACTTCCCAATAAACACCCGCCACGTCACCCGGTCTTATTCATCATTCATTGTTACCTGCCATCTCACGCTCCAAAAGACCTGTTGGCCATTTATTAGTGGCTAACTTATCCGTTATCTTGCTGATCTGTCCCCCACGCCCAACGAGTATCCATTTGCTCAAAACTACTATTTCCGTTCATTCTCCCATTGCTTACTTTGTCCTCGCACCAGAGATATTTTCCCTGTCTCCTCTCCCTTTAAGTCAGCCGTCCAAAACCACAGTCATCCCCACTAATGTTTTGTTAGACTTGCAGGTATTTTCACAGTGATGGCACCAAAATCCAAGAAAATAGAAGCTGAGGAAAATCCTTTCCTCCCGCCTCCTATTGATCTCAACAGGATCCATTTGGTCGACAAAGATCATTTAATCACAGACACCAGGTGAGAATTTGACTTCACGGATTTTCAGTCATGGCTCAAAGAGACTTTCTTAGATCAAAGCGATGAAATTGGGCTCTGGGAGTTCAACCTTCCTTTGTATCTTTTCCCCCAGGTTCACCATTTCCCTGAATTTGCCCTCAAATTCTAGGCTCATTACCTCCCCGACCAGAGAGCCATAGTATCTTCATCAGGAGAAACTCTGTTCTTCAGTACACCAAAAGCAATTGATCATATGATGCAAATACCTAGAGCTGAATCCGTGTCCCCTTTCAATCTCAAAGTCATCACGGAGTTGTACTAGAAACTATCATTCCCTCAGAGATCCCAGATTTTTGAGCTTTTCCTCCCTTAGGCCACTCATCTCCCCAAAACAAATCCCCCGTACCCTTCCTCCCTATTCTCAGAGAAGGGAAACCATGTCATTTCATTGCTTTATGCTCTGCTTGGTTATTTTTCCGACAAATGGGTGGATGAACCCATATTGGGTTTTCTGTCCATCTTCTCCACAGAAGAAAGACCCACCACTCAGTTCAACTACAACACTTTCCTGGCGGACAGTATTCATGAGAAGTTCTCAAATTTCGCCTCAGAAGGCATGTTTCGGTATTCCTCAATACTGGCCTACATGTTCACTTTCTTTCAAGCGGACATGTTCTCCTTTTCAATGAAGAAAATGGACAAGGACGGGAGACCGCAGGCGGTAACAGCTTGGACTTCACTACTCATAAAAAATTCAACAGAGTTCAGTTTCAAAGATTTTATTGAGCAGTTCTACCATCCAGTGGTGAGCATGCCCAATGGTAGACCTGAACCAAGAATAAATGAGGAGATTCAGAGGATTTTACGCTTCTCAGACCTTGCAAAAACCATAGAATGGTGTCTTTACCAAAACCACATCGAGATCAAAGTATATGGATGCGAGTTAGCTCCATACAAATTGCCCAAGTATCTTCCCATGAGGATATTTTCCCTGGAGTACATAAGGCAAATGATTAACTCCGATGACATACATTTTGTGTCTCTAAAAAAGAAACAACAACTTAGAATTAAAGGGCAAATAGGGTCTTTCATCTGCAATAACCGAGGTGTCGGGGAGGAAGCAGACAGACTGTTGAAAGACATGAAGTTTTATGTTAGTTTCATATGGCACTATGATCCATGCGGGATAATTTCTGAGATGAGGATTAAAAATAAAAATGTCCCATATGTTCATACACCCAAGCCTGAGATAGAGAAGTTCACAAATCAAACAGAATGGGAGCCGAACACTTTGGTTGAGATAGAACAGCAGGACCCTTCGGTCATCATCTCACAGAATACTACACCATAGGTTCCCAAGGAGAAAATACCCAGGAAGGATATTTCACCTTCCGTCACCGAAGTCTCGGATGAAGATTTCGAATTACACACCAAAAGGCCAAAAACCAGTCATACACCTGACACAACTGGTGAAAAGGAAATCCAATCCACTGCAACTATGAAAGATGATCGACCACTTCTTAGCACAAGAAGCAAGCAGATCATGTCTACAATTTTTCCTAAGAAGCCCACGAATACTCCACTAGTCGACCAACCGAGTAAACTAGGACCAAAGTTGAGTGTTTTTGAGAAGTATGACCTGATCAAAAAGAAAAATCAGACGCTGACCAACAATACTTATGCTAAGTTTTGGAAGCAAATATCAACGGAACAACACATACTATTGTCTGCATTCGATACAGAGAAGGGTAGAATGCACATGGCTTTCCTGTAGGCACATGTGCTGGACCCGAAGGGCATCACTGATTACAAAAGAGCAACATTTGAGTTTCATACTAGAGATGTGCATCCCGTTGATCAGATGAATCTGCATAGGCAAACTGGAGAGATGGTTTTCTCCACATTGGCAAATGCTTCTATTGCGGCTGCTAAATTACAGGTATCTCTGAGCAATGTTTAGACACATCTAAAATTAGAAAAGATATCATCCTTTGCAAAGGATAATAGAATTAAGACGTTGGAAGAATTGGTCCTCAAGATTGGGTATGACCTGTCAAATGTGAAAGCAGTCGAGGAGATGTTAAAAAAGAAAAATGCCGATATAGCATCTCTGAGGAAACAGTTGAAACTTCCACCAACGGAAGATGCACATGCAAAGGAGATAGCTGAGACAGAAGGGGAAAAGGATGAGATGCTCAAGTTGATCATGGAGAAGAATGCACAGTTAAAAGAGATGGAAGCATAATTGGAAAGGTTAGTGAAAGAGAAGGAACAATCAAAGCCTATGTAAGTCATTCCATTGAGCACAGTTCCACTCACAGGAATAAGCACAACACCTACAGCGGGAATTTCCTCAGCATAAATTCCCTCAACAACTCCACTGATAGCTCTGGAGAAGACAATAGAACTGGAAAAATCCATGGAAGAGATAAATTTGCAAGAGACAGAGATTAGAAGACTTAAACATGAGGTTGAGAACCTTCAGGAACTCAAGTCTTCTTACCAAACCAACTACTCCAAGGAGAAACGAACATCAGAAAAGCTCAAACAGGAATTGCAACAGCTTCAAAAGCAAACAGTGGCATGCAAAACACTTACTGAGGTCAAGGAAAGTGTCTGGATGGATATCACCAAGTTCGTAAATGAAATATGGCCTATGGTACAAATCATGTTCGAGCAAAACGAACTAGTGCAAAGAAGCAAGTAGGCTATTGATAAAATAAGAGGAGAATTGGGAGAGATGCCCACAGAAGCCACTGAGATCATTACATTCCTGAATTCAAAAACCAGAGAAGAGTTAGAGGATTTGAAAATTGAAGATGGGACGGAGACCATCCTTGAGGTCAAGAGGGTCCTGACTAAAAGAGGACTGATGCTACAGTTGGAGGAAAAAGTCCAGACTATGGACATAGGAGTGCAAATATTTTTCAGCAAAATTGAAGTTTTGTAGAAGAAATGCCTCCCTGGCTTAAGGGTCATAATTGGCAATTTAATGACACTTTCTGATTATAAAGAGAAACTAGCCACCGTGGCTAAAGATAGTTGGAAATTCTCAGGAATACAGGGCAGTATCACAGGCAAGGCATTCTTAGAAGCTTTACAGTCAGACATCAACATACAACATGAGATCCAGTACATTTTCATCGTCAAGCCAACTTTTGCCAAGTATACAGAGATGGATGAAGTATACCGAAGACTACTCATAGTCGTCGTTCCCAGTCAACTTCGATGGGAAGAGTTATGCAATCTGATCGAGTAGGAGATGAGGTGTCCAAGCCTATTCAACTATCCAATCAGACGAGGTCGTGCAGAGGACTCACCAATGGTTTACCCCAGAAATCAACATGAAGATTTCAACACATCATCAAACAGTTCCTAAATTTTTGTATCTTGTTGAGTTAGTTAGCTAAATTTAGAATTTGCCACGTCCTGATCTTTAATGACAGGATCGTATGTAATTTTTGATTATAAATACTTCAAACTTTGAAGTACCAAGGGTTGATCTTTACGCCCTGTAAGCTAGAAAGACTGTAATTTTTATCAAGAGATCTTCTAGTAATACAAAGGGACGTTTCACATGATTCTCGCGTGTTATTCATTGGTGATGTTTTGTTTTCTATGTTAAATATTTTTCTCCCTCAATTGTCATATTGTTTTCTAATCTAATCTTTTAAAAGTAGCACATGTTGCAGGATTTATCTTTGTATACCCTGTTTCCGGCTTTGAAAGATCTAAATGTTTATCTTTCTGATATTACAGTGAAGAAATTATTAAATGCTTCTTTACTTTAATTGATATTCTCATCTTTTCTGCTATTCATCACTTTACTACTAAAGAATCCAATGAATTCATTATCTTTCCCTGTGAAAAGAATCTTTTAATTTCTGTTTAGACCTCTATCTTTATAATACAGACCCCGTAGCCCAATGGAGGCGTAAAACCCTTTTAAGCCAACTTAACAAAAACAACAACAAACCATTCAATCTTATTTTGTTTAACTAGCCTAATATCTCAAAGTTAAAACATAACTAAATGATACAGAGAGATCCCTCTCTGAAGCTGGTAGGGATAGATTCCAGTTTCGAAGTGGTTGGATAAAGTTACCTCTTGTAAATTTCTTCTACTCCGACAACCTCTGGGAAATTACAGAGCATTAACATAGTGGCGACCATACTGGGGAACTGAACAAACATTCAACCCCACAGTTTCTTTTTCCCTAGAAGAAAACTTTGTTTCTGAACAAATTATAAATCTGAGAAAGAAATAATGTTCAGAGGTTGTTAAATGCTTGTACATAGTAATTTCGGATTCATAAAAATAAAAATATATAAAAATTAAAAAATCTGGCTCCTAAAAGAGCTTATACTCGATCCCACCCAGACCCAGAACCTGCGATAGCAACTGATAATCCAGAACAGTTACTTAGAAAGAAGACCATTGCAGAATGTTCAGGGAGTCATAGTCCCCTTCTCTTCCAGAGGAACTTGTTGCCCTTCAAGATCTCGACTTTGACACCATTTTTGAACAAAGTCTGTTTAGAACAAAATCTGATAGCTTTGTGACTGAAACTGTTTTAGATCCAACCATCCTGCAACCCCAGACCCCTGAAATACTATCTCCCACTACAAAACCTCAAACCGCTCACTCTGTGCCAGCTAGTCCCTCATCCTCCTCATATTCTGCCACAGCCTCACATATCATCCAGGTTGCTGTCCCGCCTCCTCCACCTATCATGGCAGCCATATATGCTCCCTTGGTGTTGGCCGCACCTCTACATGTTATGCCCCAAGATTATCAAACGAGACTCCCACAGTTCGATGGTACAGGGCCCTTGAACGCACAACAACACGTTGATAAAATGAATGATTATTTTGACTTGCAGGAAGTGGATGAAGCTGACGTTCAAATGAGACTTTTTGTGCAGAGTCTGACTGGGGACATTAAGAAATGGTACAAAGGCTTATGTGCTGCTTCAGTGGTTGACCTTACAACGTTTCAAAGAATTTTTCTAGACAGATGGGAGGTAAAGAAAAATCCTCTCCAGATCTTGTCAGAATACAAAAACATCAGAAGGAATCAAGGAGAGACAGTACAAGACTACTGCACCCGCTTCAACAATCTGTACAATGTGATTCCAACCGATATTAAACCCCCACAAGGTTTGGCACTGATAAAATTCCCTGACGGTTTCGACGCTAATATGTCGTATCAATTAAGGGAAAGAAACTCCACCACCCTGGAGGACATGCAGAAAAGAACAATAAGTGTAGAGGCCAACCTGTTGGCTAAAAGGGCACGACAGAGGATGGAAAGGAGAGTCACGATGAAAGAGGAACCTTCCACATCTTCTTCTGATGCCAAACTAGATTCCTTAGCTAGAGAAATGGAAAGGATGATGGAGAGACTTACTATAGCCGAAAGAAATCCTCCTCGAGAAAACCAACCTGCTCCACAAATTCAGAATCCCAACTTCAGAAGAAATCCTCCTCAAATCAGGCAGAGAGATCCTAGGGATCAAAGAGAACAGAGGGGTCCTGATCAATAGATCAGACCACCCCTACAGGAAAATTATGCCGATGAAGGTGAAGAGGTAACTGAAGAATTAGAGGACACACACATAAACCTCATGGGCATTCACGATAACGAAGCCATTTTCCTTACTCAGGAAGAGCAAGAACTTTTCCTTCTTTCTCAAACAGAGTTGAGTAAGGAAGTCGAAGAGATCGAACAACAGGGATTTGAAAATGCCATTATGGAGGTACAAAGGTAATACAATCTACAATGTAAAAAGACAGATGAAAATTCCCCAAAAAAGGTAACCGAAACGAAGAAAACAGTCGAAACCAAGAAAGCTCCTGAGCCTTCTACCAAGAAGATCCCTGAGAAAGGTAATGCTGAAACTCCAACAAAAAGAAACCCTACCATTTTACAAAGATCATCATAGACAAAGGTTTCATCAACCAACCGACCAAATACTTCCGCCCAGAAAACTATGGTGGAGAGATCAGAATTGTTGGGCCAAAGCAGAGCACCTACTCCTTTCAGCCTCGAAGGGGAATTATCCAAAGTGAAAATTCCCATTCCCCTTTCCGAGTTGATGAGTAAGAACGCTTACCGATCACAGGTGATCAAAGCATTGAGCATTGAGCCTGATATAGGCACGAAGGCCTTAACCGTTGGATCGACGAATCATTCGGACACGATAAATCTTATTGATGATCAACCTGAACTCCTGTTTGGCCCTGAAGTTGATGGTCAGACTGACACTGGTTTTGTCGCTCCTTTTTACATCAACCTTAATATACACGACCTGATTCTGCACAATGCTATGTTAGATTCGGGTGCTTCCCATAACCTGATGCCTAAAGTAGTGATGGAAAAACTGGGACTTGAGGTCACTAGACCTTACAAGGATTTACACTCTTTTGACTCCAGCAAAGTCAGATGTATCGGGTTGATCAAGGAATTATGTATCACCCTAGTTCAGATTCCAACAAAAATCATGGTTATGGATGTTGTGGTTGCGGACATTCCCCCGAAATATGGCATGTTGTTGTCCAAGTCTTGGGGGGCCAAGTTGAAGGGCACGTTGCAGTTGGATATGTCGTATTCCACCATCCCAATATTCAGACAACAGAGAAGACTGTACAGGGAGACGCTGATGAAATATATGGTCAGCAGCTAGGAAAAGCCCCATAACTATCCTCTGTACTTTTCTCACTATGATCTAGATTCCTTCATCCTGTATAACGAAGGTGATATGGGAGAACAAATCACTCAGTTGGAAGAAGATACATTTGACCTGAACGAAGGCCGAGAAATCACTAAGGCAAAAGGGAAGAAACTCGTAATAAGTGAAGAATTGCCAACAGATTTTTGGAGATTGGACTTCGATGGAGCTGTAAGTAAAGAAGGAGCTGGAGCAGGAGTTTGGTTGCATAATCACAAATCCAGGTATTCAGAAAACCATTCTTACAAACTAAATTTTCAATGCACTAACAACATAGCCGAGTATGAAGCTTTGATGCTCGACCTAAAAGTACTAAAGAAGGTTGGTGCCAAACAAATCATGGTAAGAGGCGATTCTAAATTAATTATCAAACAAATTAAATGTGAGTATGCAACAAAACATCCCAGGCTTAGAGCTTATAGAAACACTGTTTTGGATGCCCTTCAATGTTTCACTAAAGTTGATTTGCAGGTGATGCCCAAGGGACAAAACATTTTAGCAGATGGGTTAGCTATGTCAGCGGCTACATGCAAGATACCTTTTTGTTCCACTCACCCATACACGGTGGAGGTGAAATGCAGATCGACTGTCCCGGACAACATCAGATACTGGCGGGTATTTGGGAACGATGACCAAATTGAAGATTTTCTGCAATGCAAAAATGATTTCGAGTGTACAAACATAGACTTAGAAAACGATGATGAAAATGTAAATACATCTATTTTTGGAAATAATAGTGTAAATAAAATAGATTCAGAAGAATCAGGTGAAGATGAGATAGATTCTGATGTTTTGCATTTAAAGAGTAATGTTTTACCTAGGGGTTTAGTTCCACTAGAAGACTTATTTGATTTTAATGATGTAGCTAAAAAACCTAAAATTGAAGCCAGTGGTAAAGAGGTTGAAGATTGTAACATAGGGATAGAAGAGAAACCCAAGATGGTAAAACTTTCCAAATCTTTACCCCCTAAGCAGAAACTTAAATACATTGAACTTTTCAAGGAATATGCAGATGTGTTTGCTTGGGGATATGAAGATTTAAAATCTTATGACAGAAGCATCATACAACATAGGATCCCGATAAAAGAAGATCAAAAACCTTTCAGATAGAAACTTAGGAGAATCAATCCCAAGTTACTTCCCCTGATAGAAAAAGAAATTAAAAATATGTATGATGCTAAAATCATAGTCCCCTTACGATTTTCCAAATGGGTTTCAAATCTGGTCCCAACCTGAAAGAAAACTGGGGAAATTAGGCTTTGCATTGATTTCTAAAACTTGAACAAGGTTTCCCTAAAAGACAACTACCCATTGCCAAAAATGGACCACATATTACAAAAGGTAGTTGGATCCAGCCAAATCTCCTTACTGGATGGTTTCTCAGGCTATAACTAGGTTCTTGTTCACCCAGATGACCAAGAGAAAACAACCTTCACAACAGCTTGGGGTACCTTTATGTACGTGAAAATGCCTTTCAGGTTGATGAACGTTGGGGCCACTTTCCAAAGAGTGATGGACATCGCTTTTGTGGAAGAAATCGATAAATTTATTGTCATTTATCTGGACGACGTAACTGTTTATTCCCAATCCGATGAGGAGCACTTACGACATCTCAGACGAGTGTTTGAGAAATGCAGGAAATTTGGGATTTCTCGGAATCCTAAGAAAAGCCTCTTTGGATTAGAGGAAGGTAAATTGTTGGGGCACATAATCTCTAAGGACGGAATGAATATAGATCCCAGCAGAATAGAAGCCATTTAGAAACTGGAACACCCATGGAATATCAAAGAGTTACAATCTTTCATTGGAAAAAAAAACTTTCTAAGAAGATTCATACCTAACCTGGCTGAGCTTCTTAGGAACATCACCAACATGTTAAAAAAGGACACAAAAATAAAATGGGACACTGAATCCAAGCAGTCTTTTGAACAAGTTAAACATGCACTCACACAGGCTCAAGTCTTGATCAGTTTTGACTTCACCAAGGATTTTTACCTTTTTTCTTTCGCTTCTGAACATACCATTGCAATAGTATTACTATAGAAAAACAATGAAGGGTATGAACAACCCATAGCCTTTTTCAGTCAATCTTTAAGAGATGCTTCTTTGAATTATAAAATAATGGAGAAACAAGCTTTTGCCCTGGTAAAAGCCATAAAGGATTTTAGAGTATATATTCTCCACTCCCACACCATCGCATACGTTCCGAACGCAGTAGTGAAAGACATTTTAACCCAGGACAATCTAGATGGCAGAAGAGGAAAATTGATTGCTATCATTCTGGAGTATGACATAGAGATTAAGCCTACTAAACTGATTAAAGGTCAAGGTCTAGCAAATTTAATGGTTGAATCCAATTTCCATGCTCTTGATATTAATTTCTTAGCTGCAGTAGATGAACAGGGGGAGCAGGCGACTCCAAGTGTGAAAGAGGTATTTCTGAACTCTCCATGGTACACAGACCTAACATTTGTTTTGCATAATTTACAAGCTCCCCCTGGTCTGACCAAAACTAAAGCTAGGTTTTTGAAATTGAAAGCGTTAAAATTTTGCATTCTAGAAGGCAACCTTTATTGGAAAGATCCTGGAGGTATTTTGTTGAATTGTCTGTTAAAGGATGAAGCTGACAAAGTATTGCAGGATTTTCATGCGAGAGACTGTGGTGGTCACCTAAGCTAGAAGACCACAACTAATAAAATTCTCAGAGCTGGTTTCTATTGGCCCACACTATTTGCTGATGTGCATCAGAAGGTGACTTCCTGTCATAAATGTCAGGTGTTCGAGGGCAAAAGGAATCTCCTCCCTTTGCTCCTGAAACCAATCTCTGTTGAAGCTCCTTTCCAATAATGGGGATTAGAATTTATAGGAGAAATACATCCTCCCTCTTCGAGCCAACACATGTGGATTCTTACTACTACAGACTATTTCACAAAATGGATCGAAGCTGTACCAAGCAGGCAAGCTATTGATTCTGTCATTATTAAATTTCTAGAAAATAATATCTTGTCTCATTTTGGGTGTCCAAGAAAAATTATAACTGATAATGCAGCTGCTTTCCGATCCAAGAAGCTCATAAATTTTTTCAACCAGTATCATATCAGTTTGGGACATTCCACATCTTATTACCCTCAAGGAAATGGGCTGGCGGAGTCATCCAATAAAACCCTGGTGAACATTATTAAGAAGACGTTGCAAGAAAACAAAAAGTCATGGCATAACAAGCTGGTTTTTGCACTGTGGGCCAACATGCTGACCACCAAGAGGTCAATTGGTATGTCTCCATATCAGTTGGTCTATGGCACTGAAGTAGTTTTTTCTACCTCCTTAGGTGTTCCTGTCATGAAACTGCTGCAAGAGATGCAAGCTGAGCTGAACGATTCCCAAAGAAGGATAAACCAGATGATCCACTTGTAGCAGTCCAGAGAACAAGTATACAACAAAACTTAGGTTGTCCAGGAGAGCATAAAAAAGATCTTTGATAAAGGAACTAAAGAAGATGACTTTGAGCTAGGTGACCTGGTTTTGAGATGGGATGCCCGAAATGAAGATAAGGGGAAGCAAGGCAAATTCGACAGTCTATGGAAGGGACCTTACATAATTCACGCATTCAGAGGAAATAATGCTTTCCTGCTCAACAAAAATGATGGGACCAATCTGCCAAGAGGGTTTGTGAACGACAGAATGCTGAAGCACTATTTACTTCCTCAGTAGGGACCTTCAGTCACACCTTTCCATTGTACAAATCATTTTATTTTGCTTACAAGTTTTAGAGTGAATAACTTTGATCAGATGGTTGAAGCCCATAGAGAAGGTCCTAAGCCACTGAACATTGTCATCAAACTTTCAAAAATAAAAGAAATCAAACAACAAAGGCAACTGTGGAGAAAATTTTTCAGAACATGAGGAAACAAGATTCTTGGCACTTCACAAGGAGAGTACCATCCCCAGGTGGAGCTACTGTTATAATCCTATAATTTATAGGATCAATTGGTGACTGAAATGTTATCGCTTTAGTGTTTTGTTTGTCAAATGATTTTTCATTCTGTTTATAATTTGAGAAAAAAGAAAAAGAAAAAGAAAAAGAAAACAAAGAAAAATAAAAAGAAAAAGAAAAAGAAAAAGAAAAGAAAGAAAAAGAATAAAAGAGGGCATAAAAGAAATTGGATAGAGCCCCATGCAATAACAATGACTTGGTTCATACAGTTTAAACATGGCCAAGTCCTTTTAAATTGATGTTGATAGGATTAGTGAATAAGCTTGGCTAAACTGTTTAATCTTAACCAAATAAATTAGGTTAGATAGTGAATAAATTTGACCAAACTGCCTAATCTTGGTCAAATAACCCCAGGATAGAGTGATTTCTTAGTCCAATAGTTTCATCTGGGCTAAATGTCATAGGTAATTAGGTTAGATCATATGGCAGTTTGCTTTATCTCAATAAAACAGGCATGATGATTGATGTTGAACCCTATCTTTGATGTTTGAAAGTTGAATGTCTAACCCCATGGTGATTAAAACAGGGAAAGCTTGGACAAACCCACTTAAAGCGCTTATCCTAAGTTTTCAGAGCATATATGAATTTGCGCTCACAGATTAAAGACAGTGCATAGATGAATGACTGAGGGGATAGCGCTCAAATCTACGGTTGATAAGTTTTTCCGGACCCCCCTGACCGTTTTACCTTTAACGGTGGGGGGGGGGGGGGG
>ML780507.1:583753-606334 GCA_009831015.1 Picea engelmannii | reverse complement strand
CATCTGAATGGTTGAGGTGTCGAAGCTTAGATCCATGGTTGATATTGAATTCTGGACCCCCCGACCATTCTGCTATTAATGGTGGGGGGGGGGGTCCGGAATGTTGGTTAAACATTGCACTCAGATCTAAAGTCCAACGACAGGCGCACCAATGGATGACTGATGGTATTTTTCGGACCCCCCCAACCAATCTGCTTTTAATGATGGGGGGGAGGGTCTGAAATGGAGTCGTTTGCTGGCGGGCCCTCTTATCTATGTGGCAGGAATCCATTGCTCCATACTCCTGCCACGTACCACTTACCACTTTCTGACATACCCCCCACCTCCTCATGACATCATTCTCCACTTTTTTTTTCCCAAGGGTCACATCTCATTACTTTGTCAGCCCATTCCCCCTGTTCACCCGTTACAAGTCCCTTCACCATGGTCACTTCCCAATCAACACCCACCACATCACCCGATCGTATTCGTCATTCATTGTTACCTACCATCTCACACTCCAAAAGACCCGTTGGCCATTTATTACTGGCTAACTTATTCGTTAGCTTGCTGATCTGTCCCCCGCACCCAAGGGGTATTCGTTTTCTCAAAAATACTCTTTCTGTTCATTCTCCCATTGCTTACTTTGTCCTCACACCAAAGATATTTTCCCTGTCTCCTCTCCCTTTCAGTCAGCCGTCCAAAACCACAGTCATCCCCACTAATGTTTTGTTTTACTTGCAGGTATTTTCACAGTGATGGCGCCAAAATCCAAGAAAGCAGAAGCCGAGGAAAATCCTTTCCTCCCGCCTCCTATTGATCTCGACAGGATCCATTTGGCCGACAAAGATCATTTAATCACAGACACCAGGTGCGAATTTGACTTCGTGGATTTGCAGTCATGGCTCAAAGAGACTTTCTTAGATCAAAGCGATGAAATTGGGCTCTGGGAGTCCAACCTTCCTCTGTATCTTTTCCCCCAGGTTCACCATTTCCTTGAATTCGCTCTCAAATGCCAGGCTCACTACCTCCTCGACCAGAGAGACATAGTATCTTCATCAGGAGAAACTCTGTTCTTCATTACACCAGAAGCCATTGATAAGATGATGCAGATACCTAGAGCTGAATCTGCGTCCCCTTTCAATCTCGAAGTCATCACAGAGTTGTACCAGAAACTATAATTCCCTTAGAGAGCCTAGATTTTCTTTCTTTTCCTCCCTCAGGCCGCTCATCTCCCCAAAACAAATCCTCCGTACCCTTCCTCCCTGTTCTGAGAGAAGGGAAACCAAGTCATTTCGTCGCTCTGTGGTCTGCTTGGTTATTTTTCTGACAAATGTGTGGATAAACCCATATTGGGTTTTCTGTCCATCTTCTCCACAGAAGAAAGACCCACCACTCAGTTCAACTACAACACTTTCCTGGCGGACAATATTCACAAGCAGTTCTCAAATTTCACCTCAGAAGGCATGTTCCGGTATTCCTCAATACTGGCCTACATGTTCACTTTCTTTCAAGTGGACAGGTTCTCCTTTTCAATGCAAAAAATGGACAAGGATGGGAGACCGCAGGCGGTAACAACTTGGACTTCACTACTCAGACAAAATTCAACAGAGTTCAGTTTCAAATAGTTTATCGAGCAGTTCTACCATCCAGTGGTGAACATGCTCAGTGGTAGACCTGAACCAAGAATAAATGAGGAGATTCAGAGGATTTTACGCCTCTCAGACCTTGCAAAAACCAGAGACTGGTATATTTACCAAAACCACACCGAGATCAGAGTATATGGATGCGAGTTAGCTCCATACAAACTGCCAAAGTATCTTCCTATGAGGATATTTGCCTTGGAGTACATAAGGCAAATGATTAACTCCGATGACATACATTTTGTGTCTCTGAAAAAGAAACAATAGCTTAGAATTAAAGGGAAAATAGGGTCTTTCATCTGCAATAGCCGAGGCGTCGGGGAGGAAGCAGACAGAATGTTGAAAGAAATGAAGTTTTATGTTAGTTTCATATGGCACTATAATCCATGCAGGATAATTTCTGAGATGAGGATTAAAAATAAAGATGTCCCATATGTTCATACACCCAAGCCCGAGATAGAGAAGTTCACAAATCAAACAGAATGAGAGCTGAACACTCTGGTTGAGATAGAACAACAGGACCCTTCGGTCATCATCTCAAAGACTACTACACCACAGGTTCCCAAGGAGAAAATAACTAGGAAGGATACTTCACCTTCCATCACCAAAGTCTCGACTGAAGATTTCCAATTACACACCAAAAGGCCAAAAACCAGTCATACACCTGACATGGCTGGTGAAAAGGAAATCCAATCCACTGCAACTATGAAACATTATCGACCACTTCTTAGCACAAGCAGCAAGCAGGTCATGTCTACAGGTTTGCCTAAGAAGCCCATGAATACTCCACTAGTCGACCAACCGAGTAAACTAGGACCAAAGTTGAGTGTTTTTGAGAAGTATGACCTGATCAAAAAGAAAAATCAGACGTTGACCAACAATACTTATGCTAATTTTTGGAAGAAGACATCAACAACACAACACAAACTATTGTCTGCATTTGATACAAAGAAGGGTAGAATGCACATGGCTTTCTTGCAGGCACAGGTGCTGGACCCAAAGGCCATCACTGATTACAAAAGAGCAACATTTGAGTTTCATACTAGAGATGTGCATCCCGCTGATCAGATGGATCTGCACAGGCAAACTGGAGAAATGGTTTTCACCACGTTGGAAAATGCTTCTACTACGGCTGCTAAATTACAGGTATCTCTGAGCAATATTCAGACACAACTGAAATTAGAAAATATATCATCCTTTGCAAAGGATAATAGAATTAAGACGTTGGAAGAATTGGTCCTCAAGATCGGGTATGACCCGTCGAATGTGAAAGTAGTTGAGGAGATGTTAAAAAAGAAAAATTCCGATATAGCATCACTGAGAAAACAGTTGAAACTGCCACCAATGGAAGATGCACAAGCAAAGGAGATAGATGAGATAGAAGGGGAAAAGGATGAGATGCTCAAGTTGATCATGGAGCAGAATGCATAGTTGAAAGAGATGGAAGAAGAATTGGAAAGGTTAGTGAAAGAGAAGGAACAATCAAAGCCTATAGAAGTCATTCCATTGAGTGCAGTTCCACTCACAGGAATAATCACAACACCTACAGCGGGAATTTCCTCAGCAGAAATTCCCTCAGCAACTCCACTGACAGCTCTGGAGAAGACAATAGAACTGGAAAAATCCATGGAAGAGATGAATTTGCAAGAGACATAGATTAGAAGACTTAAAAAGGAGGTTGAGAACCTTCAGGAACTCAAGTCTTCTTACCAAACCAGCTACTCCAAGGAGAAACAAACATCAGACAAGCTCAAACAGGAATTGCAATAGATTCAAAAGTAAACAGTGGCAGGCAAAACACTTGTTGAGGTCAAGGAAAGTGTCTGGATGGATATCACCAAGTCCGTAAATGAAATATGGCCTATGGTGCAAATCATGTTCGAGCAAAATGAACTAGTGCAAAGAAGCAAGCAGGCTATTGAGAAAATAAGAGGAGAACTGGGAGAGATGCCCACATAAGCCAATGAGATCATTACATTCCTGAATTCAAAAACCAGAGAAGAGTTAGAGGATTTGAAAATTGAAGATAGGACGAAGACCATCCTCGAGGTCAATAGGGTCCTGACCAAAAGAGGACTGATGCTACAACTGGAGGAAAAAKTCCAGACTATGGACAAAGGAGTGCAAATATTTTTCAGCAAAATTGAATCTCTGCAGAGGAAAGGCCTCCCTGGCTTAAGGGTCATAAATGACAAGTTAATGACACTTTCTGATTATAAAAAGAAACTAGCCACCGTGGCTAAAKATAGTTCAAAATTCTCGGGAAATACAGGGCAGTATGATAGAAAAGGCGTTCTTAGAATCTTTACAGTCAGACATCAACATACAKCACGAGATCCGGTACATTTTCATCATCAAGCCAACTTTTGCCAAGTATACAAAGATGAATGAAGTATACTGAAGACTACTCAAAGTCGTCATTCCCAGTCACCTTCGATGGGAAGAGTTATGCAATCTGATCAAGTAGGAGATGAGGTGTCCAAGCCTATTCATCTATCCAATCAGACGAGGTCGTGCAGAGGACTCACCAATGGTTTACCCTAGAAATCAACATGAAGATTTCAACATATCATCAAATAGTTCCTAAATTTTTGTATCTTGTTGAGTTAGTTAGCTAAATTTAGAATTTGCCACGTCCTGATATTTAATGACAGGATCGTATGTAATTTTTGATTATAAATACTTCAAACTTTGAAGTACCAAGGGTTGATATTTATGCCCTGTAAGCTAGAAAGATTGTAATTTTTATCAAGAGATCTTCTAGTAATACAAAGGGACGTTTCACAGGATTCTTGCGTGTTATTCATTGGTGATGTTTTCTTTTCCATGTTAAATGTTTTTCTCCCTCAGTTGTCATATTGTTTCTTAATATAATCTTTTAAAATTAGCGCATGTTGCAGGATTTATCTTTGTATACCCTGTTTCCGGCTTTGAAAGATATAAATGTTTATCTTTCTGATATTACAGTGAAGAAATTCTTAAATGCTTCTTTACTTTAATTGATATTCTCATATTTTCTGCTATTCATCACTTTACTACTAAAGAATCCAATGAATGCATTATCTTTCCCTGTGAAAAGAATCTTTTAATTTCTATTTAGACCTCTATCTTTATAATACAGATCCCGTAGCCCAATGGAGGCGTAAAACCCTTTTCAGCCAACTTAACAAAAACAACAACAAACCATTCAATCTTATTTTGTTTAACTAGCCTAATATCTCAAAGTTAAAACATAACTAAATCATACAGAGAGATCCCTCTCTGAAGCTGGTAGGGCTATATTCCAGTTTCGAAGTGGTTGGATAAAGTTACCTCTTGTAAATTTCTTCTACTCCGACAACCTCTGGGAATTTACCTTGCGTTAACAAGTTCTTTGGGTGTTATCTTCTTCTTCATTCAAGATAGTATGAATGAACAAGTCGTTGAATCCTACTGACATCATATCTTCCACAAAGATTTTGTTAGGATCAAACCCCTTTATTTTTTTAGCATACTTTAGATTTACATTGTTGAAGTGATTCACAAGCTCATAAATTTTATTTATGTTTCTGAATATGAAATCTCCAATCTTCCATGGCAAGGGGATGAATTGCTTTTTCCTTTTTTTTTTCTGGAAAAAATGCAGCTAGAAATTGTATTGTCTTGCCACCTCTGTAATGAATAATTTATTACATACATGATAAGGGAGAAAAGAGGATTTTCGTTGGAACATAATATCCTTATGATACTGTGATTCTCCATTTGTTCTATCATTCCTCTTTTCTCTAGAAATTTGTTATCCTGGATAGATATCCTTGAAGTATTCTCTCCCTACAACAACCTCTTGAAGATTGAAACAAAATCATTATAGACTTCATAAAAATATAAAGGGGTTGTATGTCTCCATAATGGCTGATACCAGAAGGTAACCTGATTTGCTTCACAGTTCACCCTTTTACTTATTGTCAATTTTGGGAATTGACAACAATACACTATAGCGAATATCAGATATGATGCCATAAAGAATTTTTATCCCTTTTGTAGTGCGTTAACTGGGACGAGATTTCGATAGAAATCAATTTTTCCCAGTCAAATATGGCTTGTTATTTTACTATAAAATATAAAATTTAAAGAATCATGTGAGAAATGCTAGTAGTGATTTCTTGACCTGTCAACTTGGTAAGCAACCAAGCGATTTCGCTAAAGGGGATTTTAAAAGAGTTGACCTAAATCCTAGTTATTTCTTTTGGAATAGATGTAGGGTTCTCCAAATATTTAGGTAAGAGGTCAAGGCCATTGTTATGTCTCTTCAAGAAATATCTGCAATCTTCTCCTTTGAAGGTAAGTGTCAGCTTTGGGAGATTCAACATCCTGTGAAAGACTTGCGGTGAAAGGGAAACCATAGAATGACCTTGGAGTTGTATAATCCTCTGGATCAACATGTACTTATCCACACACCATGCAACAAGATATTTACAACCAAATACCTCTGGAACACATTCTGCGTGAGCGATTTCGGATGCCCAAATTACGTCTTTCTGTGCATGAGGAGAGGAGTAATATGAATATGCTCTGGACCATTGAAAGTTTTGGTCTTCATGACCCAAAATATTTAGAGTATCACCACAAAATTGCTGTCTAGCTGCTGCTGCCATAGGTTGATGAGAGTATTCTTTCAACTGGATAATAACTTGAAATGAATTTTTTCAGAGAGATGACAATAATATAACCTTTGGAAAATAGTGATTTAATGCAATTTAATGAGAAATCTCCTTGAGCCCTTCGCTATTAATGATGATATTTTTGGAGCCTACATGATCAATTATTAGCATTAAACCATACTTAATGCATATTGGGAAAATCACTAACATGGCGGGGACGGAATAGAACAATTTTGAATATGGAGTTTTTCATGAACTCGCCAATCCGGGAACCCGTGAACCCATGGTTATGAATGATAAAAAATAAGTTAATTTTTGCAAATTGGTCAGTCGGACTTGTATGCAGGAGAAGTGAAATAATTAGGGGCTCAATACCCGCGACAAGTATGACAGTCATAATGTAGATCATGGACCTTTGGGTGAAAAGTGGAGATTGCCAAACTTGAAAGATGAAGGCTTGAATACGTGAACCCGCGAAGTTGCAAAAAAATGGCTAAGTATATTGTAACAAGGTGGTCGGTCGGACTCATGGCATAGGAATGCGAATGGAATTGAAAACCCATTAACCCATGAACTCATCGATTTTGAAATAGGACTAAGTATGGTAACTAGAAAGGGATAGAAGAAGGGATAAAGAAAAGGGGAATAAGGGTAGGCATAGAAGAGGGAAAATAAATGGAAAAATGAAGTTGGGAAAATAGAAAGGGAAAGGAAATTTCGGAAGCAAGAATTGATATCAACAATCATGAATTAAGATATTATGACCATGGGCATGTAGCGGTATGTCACTACCACCTATTTGGTCACCAAACTAGGGTAGTGGCTCTTGGTGTCATAACTAAGGGAAAGGGGGTCTCGTCACAAGCCAACCTTCTCATTTCCGTGAAATGTTTGTGGATAACGTTGTCACCTTTGGTCATCAAGCCAGGATAGTGTCCCTCAACTATTCCCTTGAAGCACAAGAGAAAAAAAGATCAAAATAAATAAAGTTAAGAGTAAAAGGAAATGAATGGGCTAGGAAACAATTGCATTTATGACAAGGTGCATCTCTCCCTCTACAAAGGAACCCACATGTAAGAATTTACACTTCCGTGTTATTACATGCACCCCATGCCCAAATAATTACCCCATACCACCTCATACACTTACATGACTTGGACTAGATCCCACTTGGGAAACACCCCAAACTTAAGAGAGGTTATCCCAATAGGACACCCTGAGACCTTCTCCAAACCCAACTTGCCAAATTGCATAACGTCTTTGAGGATTTGTCTAGGTTAAGGGGGGTTTGATGCAAATGTTTTGGTAATTTAATTATTGGATGTGATTTACATGCTATGATCCCTGTGACTTATGAACCCCTGGAGAGCGTACTTGTTGTTACTACAGGACCTTGCCCGGTGGACAAGTACACATGAGGGAATGATTAGGTCAGACATTCATGGGGCTTAAAGCCCCCATATGGATGCTGAAACCCCAACCAGGGGTAGGAAGAAATTGAAGACCTGTACCAGGAGAAAGAAGGATGTGGCCTTTGGAGGCACCCTGACAGACCTAGACCCAGTGGGACCTTGCTCTTCCCACATGGACGTTAGCCCTTGAGGCTCCTGGACGTCACCATCATAGCCCTAGACGTCATCCAGAGCTAGGGTTTTATTTTGGAGGCATTTGTGATTCTGGTGGCACATGTGGGCATCATTTGGGGCTTCTTGAGGCTAAGTGCCCCACTTTTCTAGCTCAATGTTCCACATTTAGGGCTCAATGTTACCCTAGAGGGGCATGATGTCACCCTTGGAGGTGTTTCTAGATGCAAATTGATTTTTATTATGTCAAAATTGAATTTTATTGTAAATTGGCTAGGTCGTCCTGATTTTTGACCTAAAATTAATTAAAGGTCAAAATTTTGTATAAATAAACATAAAGTACTCTCATTTTTACATCACAACTTGTCATTGGAGACAAGAGGTCTGAAATTTGCACCCTATTAGGGTTATTGGCTGAAATTGTGAGGCACTACTCTTGTTTAAGGCTGATTTTTGCATCTTGGATCAATTTTTGAAGTTTTATGGTGATCTTGCATGGTATTCTCATGATTATTCTTTGTGCAAGTAAGTGAAATCTACATTTTATCATCTATTGAATGTTTTATTGTATGATTTTATTTTCTCATACAAGATTATGAAATTGCATGGTGTATTTAATGATTGAAGTAAGAAACTTAAATTGCTACTTTCTTACTTTTCATTTTCCAGGATTTTCATTGGATTGATGTAGTAACTAGTGAAACCCTAGAGACCTAAATTGTTAGCACTCTAAGGGTTTGGACTTAGTTATTGTTGCATAAGTTTTATTCCATAAAAATTCTAAGGAGAGGAATACGCTAGGGCCTAGAATTGCCTACACCTTAGCATCTTGTCTTTTGAGGTCAAAGCCTACGAGGACTTAAGTTACTACTTCTTCTATGTTTTTTCCCTCTTAGACTTTTGTGCATCATCATAATTGATTTGCAGCCTTAGAAGAAGCCATCCACCTTGGCGCTATTACCCTTGAAGGCACTATTCCTCTTCTCTTACTTCTTGACAAGACTCAACCCAACTCCTTCACTTCATACTCAAACTCTTTCACCTTGTACTCTACTAATTTGCTAACCTAGTCTAGAAATACTAACAACTAATTTTTTGCTGTAATAATCACTACTATAGCCATCATTTTGCAACTTTTATTAGCCTACTAACCATCTAAGTCATCCCAAAATTTGTATAAGGAAAGGTACTATCAATAAGTGTTAAAGTGTATGTTTAAATTGCCTTTTTAGAGTGCAAATTCTGAAGGTGTTACCGCTGTCATAGCTGCTGTTACAACCATTTTTGCAGCCCTTAACAACCCTAAATTTATCCATAAAACCATTGGGAACTTGTACTAAGAAAATCATAATCATTGGGTGTTGAAGCAATGTCTTATAGCTTTATTATCGTGCTTTTCTGAAGTTGTTTCCATTGATGTTATTATCGTTAATCGTTAATTAATGTTGTTATAAATGTTTGGACAACCAATTAAGTCATTCATTGACTTGTATTTATTTTGAAAAGTGTGAGTGACAAACCATTATCAAGTTTGCAAGGATATTGTAACTCTTCTTTGTCATCATAACTTGCACCTTTCAAGATACATTGCTGCTACTGTAATCTTGTTTTCATTGTATAGTAATTTGTTCAAGCAACACATAATTTGTTTAAGAAGTCATTGATTATAACTGTTTCTACTAAAGTTTGATGTTTCATTGGTAAAGGGCAGATACAAAACCATTCTCATTTCTCCTTGTCTTTTTAAAATGCACCAAAGTGACTTCTTCTTCTGAGTGACCTAGAGAGAGGGGTGGTTTTTCACCATATCGTTTTCCCTTCATCAACCAGCTAGGTCGTGGGACGTCTCCCTTGGAGTGAGGTTTTCCTCCTCCTAAAGAGAAAGAGGTACCCTATTGGGTTGACAATGATAGGGTTACCTTCGTGTTACATCAATCTAGGCCTACTTGCCTTTAGGATTTGGGGAAGTATAGATTGTGCAATAACAAGCACCACACCAACACTCGATCATCTTGACATGTCACCTACCATGTTACTATTGTACTTCCATGTGGCATCCGTACAGTGCCACGTGGCATTTTTTTTACTGGTCAAAGGGGTTCCCAAAAATTCCAAATCAACATGACACATGAGAGCCTCTCGTGCTACCATGTCAACATGCTGACATTAGCATTACATGATCACATGCTAACATCACCCTGTATGATGCCGACATCACCATGTTGACTTTGACCAGTTTGACTGGCCATAATATTTTCATATGGAATCCATTTGAGGTGTCATTTGTGCCGTTGGAAATCTCTCGACGAGCTATTCGACTTGGTGCCATTTTCACTGAGATTTGAGGACTTTGAATTTTTGGCCTTTTAGATCCTCTTGGATCAATTCTCTAAAATGGGTTTTCCCAGAATTATAGTTGCAACCAGTTTGAGATCCATGAGAATTGGATCTATGCAATCTTGATTGTAATGTATAAATAGGGGTTATCAGACCTTCATAGGGATGCACATATTTTTTTATTAGACTACTGTAGCATTGTATTGCTATTGAATTAATATATCAAGATCTAGTTTCTTTTCAATTCATGAGTTTTATGCGTTGAGTTTATAAGCTTAGCCTTATATATGTTCCTTTGTAAGTAGCATTCCCTGAGCTAGGAGCCCCCCTTGAGGAGGAGTGTGCTACTCATTTAATTCATGTTGGTATTGTTTACTTATTTAGTTGTGCGATTTTACTTTTTTGTCCATTTCCTTTATGCAAATTCATTGATTTTATATTTACACAAAGTAACTAACACAACATACATCAATTGAATAATTGATTGTTATTTCAACAACATGAACTCTCATTGTAATGTTCCCTAGCTTAACCAAGGAACATTACTACACAAAAACTCATTAAATCAATAAGATTTACTACTAATTGATTTCCTGTAGCTTACCAACTACAAATCACATACATATTTAACCATTTGACTGATACCACAGTTCTATATGCATCTAAAAACATATATTAAAATTGAATGCAAACGTTCAAGCAAACAATGAACACCCAACATTCATATAAACCATTTACAAAGTGGAATAACATAAGAACAAAACATAAACACTTATCTGTTAGTAATTAACCGACTGACTGCATACGAAGGATGAACCTCCCAACCATTGGTGCTACTATTCATTTTCTCTCAACAATAGGCCACTCTCGAGCTGAGGATATGATTCCAAAAGGATATTTGACCCATTGATTGTCCACTCTCCACACACACAACAACCCACAACCCCGATTCTACTCCTAAAATAGTTCCAATCCTCCATCTCTCTCTTTTCCCACAACTTGCACTACCCAAGGAATGTACCCCCTTCATTGCTCACAGTCCCTCGGGCTGTACCATTCATTTATTAGGTCCCCTAGTGCAGTCAGTTGGACAAGAAATCTCAGTTAGGGGCCCTCAAGAACTCTCAACTACCCAAGGAGTTTTCACAACATCCCTCATAAGGCTCTTGAGTAATTTCCTCGTCAGGAAAACACATTATAGGCTTGCAACCCATTTTTATAAGCACACAAGCCTCTTTCTCAACATAAAACAAAACCAAATAATGAATACCTTCAATATACCATGGCTGGTCCTCTTCCCAGCCCTATGATCTTCCTTTTCTACCCAAAAACTGCTTGTGAAAACTATTCTCCATCCAAAAACTGCCCCCTTGGCCATACAAATTTCCTCTCTTTGTTTGCTTGCTTGAATTGAATCAAACTCTTTCAAAAGATGATTTTACTCATACCCATGATCTCCAATAACTATGGGATGCGACTCCTCACACCCACCCTCTTGCATGATTTAAACGATTGGGTTTCAACACACTCCACATCAAATTAGAAGATTATATACATTGATAATAATTCAGGAATGTGGGTTTGGATTAATACCCATGCATAATTCCCCCTTGGACCCCTCTCTCTTGTGGAATCAAATCCCCCCATCATTCTTCATTCCTTTGGTATCACAACCAACGATTATTACTGTTATTAATTATTCAATGCACATAGTAATCAATTCGCCCCCCATCCACATTAAACCAATACGACTCTTCACCCCAACACATCGTCTCACCATCTTAATTCACATTTATCCAATTGCATTATAGTTCGCGGGGATTAAAACCGGGGATGTTACATTCCCCTCCCGCTTATTTTTTCACTCTCTTCAATGCACAACACCCTATAGGTGTAATTTCATTTTACAATTTTGGCTCCCCAGTCACTACTCAACATATAGGCTCTCTGGTCCAAAATATGGCCCCAATACCACAAATACATAGGCACTCCAACCCACAAAACATAAACAAAAGGACACCCTGGCCCAAACATATATATAAATCACTAGAATTCTCCTACAACTATCCTAATTTCCACCAACTCTCTTCCTCTTGACCTACCCAACCTAAGGAATGGCGTCCCATTCATTTATCAGGGTTGACCCAAGGAATGTGACCCCTTCATTGTCCTTAGTCCATCAGGCTGATCCATTCATTTATTAGGGTCCCTCTGGCACATGCAACTAGGAATCTCACTATTGGGATCTCAAAGGACTCACTTTTAGGAAGAAATACCAAAAAATAACCAACAACAACCTTGCTTATACAGTGAAACTCACACATGAGTTCACTCTTTAGGTCTGACAACCCAGTTCTTTGATAATGTAGCTCCGACACATGAGTTCACTCTTCAGGCCCGAAAACCTAGTTATTCATGCTGTACTCACTCTCTAGGATCATGCATCCCTTTCACCATTACAAAGTTCCTCAGGTGATCCATCATTTTCCATGGTGTTCTTATGCAGACAAATGCCAACTTGCTTCTAGACTTCCAGTAGCAATTTGTGACCTATGGTGTGTAAATGTGGATGAACATGCATAGATAAGATCTAGCTAGCAAAAGACATACACAATTTGCAGAAGAAATGAGAAAATACGGAAATGAGAGAGAGAGAATCAAGAATTGTATTAATTGAATGAATGAATGATAATTTACACATGATATACTATGTATAACTCAACTAATCCGCACTGGAAGAGACACCAATGTGCCATAGTGGTGGTATAGAGTGATATGGACACAAACCGATAGTTACGGGAGTTAACTCCACCTATTCTAAGTCAACTAGCCTTTTAGTCCTCGGTTAACTGACTGATGGCATCAATAATGTGACACTCTGGTGATAACCCCAAGGCAAATGCGCATTAGAAGTGATGATCCCAATGCTGCAGGGTGATGGAACCAATGTGGCATCATGAATCCACTCAACTGATCCAACTGAAGTGTGAATTGAAGAAAATATTTTCCTAGAATGTAGGAAAATGAATATTCTCCATAAAATGTAGGAGACTGGATAAGACTAATAAACATAGGGAAAACCTTAGGAAAAATAAATCCTAGGTGTGTGTATATTATCTCAAACACCCCCTATGAACATCACTATAGTGAAAATAAAATAATGGGTCCGGGAAATGAGGCCATGTTAGGTACCTGTTGACGATTAAAATTGTCAACGAAGTTTTTCCCGCAAAGTGTTGCTAAAGCCTATTATTATAAAAACTAATAATACTAGTAGGAGGGACCCCCTTGTACTATTGAAGATCAGATTTGCTCATTTTTTATGTTGTGATGATGTGCGTCATGACTTACATGGTTGATGAGATACTGTTGTTATGGGTTGTGATTTGAGCTATTAAGTGTTGATTAATGATGTTACTACAACCTATGCTATTCATTAATATCATTGCTATCTGCTCTTATCGCACCTGCACAACAAGCATGTTAGTGAAATTACATGAAGGATAGTTTTGAGAAGGGAAAAAATACTATAAGAAATGCAAAGAAAAGGGATCTAATTATGCAATTTTACTATACTACATGCTAACAATTGGAAATAAATGAGGAACAATTGCAAAGGGGAAGAATTTAAAGTTATCCTATTCACTATACTACATGCCTGAAAGACTTAACAATTATCGTTAAATCCTAGCTAACAAGTAAATGGTTTTTCAATGATTAATTGGATTATGTGGTCGATATATATATGGTGTATTTGGATAGATTGAATGTTGGTGGCTCATTTTGAAAGGTAACGGGCATTAATGGTTATGCGATTTTGTTTGAGTTATATAATAAGGAATTGGATATATGATGCGGAGAGCACATTTGACAAGTAATATGTGCAGATTCCAACGCAGAGTTAAAATAATGGTGTTAATGAAGAATGTGTTGGCATGTACAGATGAGTTAATGCATTGAGGGTGGAGGCGACGTGCATTTACTGCATGTCACCTTTACTCCTCCTATTAGCCGCCACCCTAGTCGGGCTATTGTTCGATCTTGCTATTGTGGTTATGCTATGAATTTTTAGCAGGGAGGAACCATTCAGCTAACTCTCGTTTTAAGGAATTCGATTACATGTATGTATTTTTTTGGACATTCGTGACTCTGCTCTGGTTATGAAATGACTACTGGCTCAAGTGTATTGGTTTGTGTTTTCCTAACTGTTGCAATTGTGTGAAATTTGGGTTCTTGGAACGAAGAGTGGATGGTTCTTCCTGTAATAATTTTGAGTTCGTAGAGGTTATTGGTCTTCCTGGGTGATAACTCTTTGTTATCACTGCTAGTTTAGTTGGAGGGTTTTTGTTTAAGTCTTGGGTGGATAGCTATCTTCATGCACTGTCACTAAATCCAGTCTCTGGCTTTCATGGGTTTAATGGTCGAAGGTTTTTTGCGTCATTATGTTGTGTTTGCTTCGACATTGGTTGTTTCCACCACTAAGGGTCACGAAGTGAGTGTTCTGTTCTTAACTCGAACCTGTCTTCACCTCAGTACTGTGGTAGTTTGAATGAAGAACATGAGGGTTATAGCCTATGTGCATTAAATAAAATTTCCCAGCCGAATGAGAGCCTCACCTTTTGTTATGGCCCCCTGCCATGGATTGTTACCTATCCACAAATGAATCATGGATCTCTTTGTGTGCACACCCTTGGCCTCGAAGGTTCCACCATTACAAGGAGTTGGCTCCGTTCCCCTGGTGTTGGCTACAGAGTAGACCCTTAAACCTCTAGTCTGGAGTTTTGTAGAGGAGACTGTCGTGCCTATCAAGTTGCTACAGGTTATTGTGGATTGAATGTATGGTCGATTACTTTGAATACAGATTCGCCCAGTTGGTCGTATGGAAGTCGTGTTGGTTTGTCATTTAGTTACTGCCTTTGTGATAATAATGATAAACCCTACATTGCCAATTTCACTTTCAAAGTACACAATCACCCTCCTTATGTTAATAACTCAGTATTGTTAATGGAGAAGGCCTCTACCCTGATTCAATTTGATGCGTGGGTATGCGTAGTTGCCACAACTTGTTCGATTGATTGGTTTTTTACAATAGTGGTGATTTGTTTGGTTGATACACAGTCACTGGTATTTTCACTAACGATTATTTGGATGATACCTGGCATTGGTTACAAATGCTTGGTGTTGCTCACGCATGTCGCGTTGTCTATGGTGTTTTTTCAAAATGAAATAATGGACATGGTAACTATGATTTTCTTTGTGGCCGAATGACTATTGAACTGGATAACTATAGAGAATATATGCACTGCATCCCGGTGCTTGTTTGATTGTATAAACCTGAGTTTGCACAACATAGTCGATCACGGTGTGACTAAATCAAAGCAATATTATATTAAATCGATGGCTCAACATGATGGGTTCAGTTATTTTCGTGACTGTGTGTTTGTTGTGTTAAGTGGAAATGTTGCATCGTGGTGTTTTGGTGGCTGCGCACTGTGTGTAGTATGGATAGCTTAGTTTTCACACTCATGGATACCCACAATTTTATTTATTTATTGCAATCGATCACTTGTTAAAGAAGGCATGTTGTTGATGACAGTCATGTTGGATGGGTGGCCCAGCTTTTTACAGTCACATTAGATTGGGCTTGCACAGTGGTGGAGTTACACTTGCATGATCAAATTATCCCGTTCATAGCTTGTGTCTAAATGGTGACTGTGGGTTGTATGTTTAATTGTCAATCCGAGTGTTGCAATTTGGTCTTGATTATTTTGGTTACTGCCTACATATGTTTAACGAATATCATTGCATTTAAATAATGGGCACGACTACAGTAATAATGACTTCATTGCTAATTTGAAAACATGAATTTTGAGTGTAGTTGTGGATTGAAGAAGTGAATGGGCAGTGGTCGATTTTGATGGTTAACAGAGTGGAATGGTTGCCGTTATAAGTTGCAAAGAATATAAATGAAAGAAACATGATCCCTTTACATAATGCATACTATCTTGTGGTGGCACTGTATTGGATATTTGATTTTGGACAGTGAACTAGTTAAGTACACAATAATTATTATTTGGTCATGATGATTGATGGTTGGAGCATCTATTTTTACTGCAGAATTTTTTATGGATCACTTAATTAATTTCATGAACAATAATCGTTCTCCTTCCTTTCCATGTTTTCATTTTCTGCTAATTACAAATCCCATCACCTTCCCATTTCATTTTTTCACTCCCTATTCTGAGATTGATTACATTCAAGAGGATTTCGGTGTTAAGGCAGTGTCTTCTGTGGATTACAATGATATTTTATTGGTTTTCTTTAAGTTGATTGTTGTTGTCATTGAGAAGTGACCATGTTTTTTCCCCCCTCATTATATCATATTTTCACTCAATACAAATCCCTCACTTATCGCAGAACCCTTTTGCACCCCCCTACTCATTGATTAACAATAAAATAATTTGTATGGATTGGATTGCATGAGTCTGATACATTGTTGAGCCAAATCTATTTCATATTTTTAAGAGTTGTCATGCATGGTTATTTAAAAGACTATTTCCTAATCGATCACACATGCAGGATGAGTTTTTTCAGTCGAGATAGCCATGACCGAGGAAACAAAGGTAGAGGTAATTGGAACCAAGGCCCAAGAAGGCCCAGGTTCTCCATACATTTTGACGCTGATTCACAAGAGCTCGACCAATTGTTTCATGCTGGATTCTTCAATTGGATTGGGCAGGGAATAGTCCAATATAGTCCTGAAAGGCCTCCTTTCCAAGTTCCGCAAGCACCCGATATCCTTGTACCTCCTCAATTATCATTACAACCCGAGGTCCCTGAAAATGATGGATGGCATGATATTGTCCACTCGACAGTCTCCCAACATTGTGGCTGGCCCAACTTGTCTTTGCCTGCTCCTCCGCTGGTTAACCCCATTTCCCAAGCTGTGCCTGACCACTCACCGGTGCAATCCTCACATGCTAGCAAGATATTGAAAACTGAGGCCCACCATGCCCTTGATAAAATAAAAGCCACTGCTGCCCCCTCCTCACCCTCCAATGTATCTGACAAATCCGTGTCTTCTCGGATGCATTTGAGGGACGATTGTTCCCACGTGATCATTGAGATTAGGCCTAAAGGCTCTGCACAACCAAAGGCAAATTTAGGAAAATCAAGAGGTGACAACAACAATCAAGGAAGGGTTGCATCACAGACTGGGAAATATAGCTTTTGATTTTTTATTATATCTATTGTTTTATGACAGTTGACTTCATGGATCTTTGGACAACATGTTTATTTTGGATATATGAGTATTATTTTTGAAATAATTTCAAATTTCACAAGTTTAAATTACCAAAAGTGAATATGTTGATGGGAGACACAAGGAGGTGTGTTTTGCTTAACTAATGGTTATGCTATGATTGTTATGAACTAAAGGGAGTCACATGGGGTACCACCTACTAGTTATTATTATTTATGACCCTTATTGTAATTATTACTCTTCCCCCTAACTAAAGTTAGTTGAGTCTTTTAATTAACTTAACTAATGAATTGGTTCAACTTATTCAACCAATTCTAATTTGTTAAAAGAAAAAGGAAAGGGAGGACCAAGAGGAGGATAAAAGCAGAATCATGCTAAGGTTTTCTCTTTGAGTTTATGTTGAGATAGTTCAGTTTTCATTCATTCATATATTCATCACAAGCCTAATTCTCTTTTATGATAGCAGGGTCTTATTGTAGACAACAATATTCAAGACTGAATCAAATCATTCAGACACTTGTTTTTCAAAGGTGTTGATCTATCTTTCATATTCTCTGTAGACTTGTCTTCTTGTGAATTAGTTTTCATGACTGATAAAGGCTATTGTGTAGAGTCAAGTGGGAAACAATTTGTGGCAAGCTGATCCAACTTTTAGAGTTCAGTTTTGGTTTTTTGTCAGAGGTCCTTTTGTATGTTCCATCGGGGATGTCTAAGTTTGACTTTGGTCCAAGATTTCCGTATGAGATTTTGTAAAGAAAATGACTCTTTGGATCGGTTCCATTCGATGAATCAAATAAAAATCAATCCATTATTTCAGTTCATTCACTAGCCTTGGGAAATCAGACTTTGGAATAGACCTTTGAACCTCTACCTCTGACCTCACCCTTGGGAATAGCCTTGGGAAATCAGACTTTGAATTGGAATGAAATAAATGATTGCTTTATGTCTCATCTGTCTTGATTATCATCTTGGTGTCTTTACTTTTGTTCTTACATTTATTTAAGAAACTATTATATTTAGAAAATTTCATAAAAGGTGAATTTCCAACAAGCTTGTTGTTGAAAAAAGACTAGACTAAGCACTCGTAATTAATACGTGTGAGTTAGGATGCTATTTTTGTTGGCTATAAACATAGGGTGATATTCCCGTCTACTTTGATTTAGCCAAGTAAAGTCTGAAAATGCTTGAGTAAGATCATTTCATATCTTTTCCTCAACATTTATTTGGCGACCATACTAGGGAGATCTTCGATATCTCTCTAGTTAAAATTTTATACTCGATTGTCATCGATACATCTTTCTTTTCTAAAATTGATTCTTTGACTGTTTTACTATTAATGACTGTTCCTGTTGCAAGGAAACCCAATCTTGAGCCCAGTCTCCAAGACCAGACCAACATTGCTTTGAATTTGTTCCATACTATTTAGACACTGCCAATACCTGTGTCGAACTTAACCATTATTGGGCAACAATTGAACGAGATATTAGTGCTCAAGAACAATTGGAGGCTAGACGTAGACAACCTAGAAATCAACAGTAAACCTTTGTTTCTTCGAGTTTTGGCCTTTCTTTCATGTCCTTATACTCTCGTGCTTCTATAAAAAGAAGAGGCTTGTCACCCGAAATTAATCCTATTGCTGAAATAGGAAGAAGAAACGTTGTGTTATCTGTCGAAAAAAGTGCTCTAAGGAGAAATTTAATTGATTCATCCAACTCATCTTTCTTTCCCTCATCTATCATCGACAAGATGGCATCTAGTGGTGGCTCTAGTGGCACTGGAAGTGCTCCATATTCCCAATCTTCATCGTCGTTGGTGATTGGTAGCTTGTACAACCACCATATCCCTGTCCAATCTACTACAAGCCCCACCAAAGTCATTAAAAAGTATGGGATTTTTCAGTTCGAAGAAGATGCCACAACCACATCGTGGCATGTGTCCTCTCCTATTAACCTAGCGCCTGCTACTCGCCCACTTCCGAAATTTAAAGAGCATTTGCCTAAGTTTTCAAGAAATAACACTGTTAGTACAAATGAACACCTAATGGCATTTTAAATTGCTTGTCATAACATAGGGGCCAACGACAATGACACCTGCATGTGCTTGTTCGTCAATTCCTTGGAAGGAAAGGCTGCGGTCGATTTCTTTGACCTTCCTCCTAAGATTCTGTCTACTTGGGAGGAGTTGATTTATTGGTTTTGATCCACTTATGGGCAATCCAAAAGCCCTGCCGATAAGTTAAGGGAATACAATAACGTCACTTATAAAGATGGTGAGACCATCAAGTCTTTCAACTTGCGTTTCACCAAATTGTACAATCAAATCCTCGAACTTATCCGTCCTCAGAACCAAGCCTCTTTCATGCACTACTACAATGCATTGCCTTCTCTCTACCATTATAGGCTTGAGGAAAAGGCCATTTCTAATCTCGGTTCCGCTCTACATACTTGCTCAAAGTATGAAGAAAAACTTGAAAGAAATGGTCTTCCCCAGGGAGAATTAGTTAGAAAGACAGACATGAAAAATCGTATGATAGAATTTGAGTGGAAGGGTACTGTCTCCCCTCTCACCCCCAGAGCCTCATCCTCTTATGCACCCCCTTTTAGAAATTTGGTTGAAAACAATTTTCAGCCTAAGGCTATCCTGCCTCGAAGTTGGTGTAACTTTTGCAAGGAACACCACGAAGAAACTACATGTGAGGTAAAGAAGAGTGCTAGAGATAGGATATTTGGGAAGAGATTAGAAGCTACTATAACTATCCTGAACTTTGCCAACCCAGAGGATGTCATGGTTATTAACACTAGGAACAAAGCCTATGATCCCAAGGGTAAATTTGATCCTCCTCGTAGTTCTTCTAGCCTGAGCTCATCCTCAACCACTGCTACGCCCCAGGTTCCTAAAATGCCTGAGAGTCAAAGAATCAGTCCCCCTCTTCCCTCTTCTAAATACAATAGCTTAAATCAATTGGCCAAAATCAAAGCAGATGCAACCCTCCTAGACATGGTTTCCATCCCTGAACAACAGATGTATCTAAAACAATTCATGGAAGGAAAATCTACCGATGTAGCCAATCTTTCCAAAGAGTAGACAAAGAGGATTCTTCTGTAAATAAAGTAGGTGTACATAGCTTTAGACACCCTGTAAAAAATCCTCCCTTTTTTATTTCTGTAAAGATAATGGATAAGATTGCCCATTTTTGCCTCGTTGATGGTGGTTCAGGCCCAAGTGTCATGTCAAAGATTATTATGGAAGAGCTAGGCTTGTATTGTATAAATGAAAAATTCTAGAAGCATGCTCTCCTATAATAGTCTACAACAAACAACCATAGGAGAAATTAAAGATGTAACCTTGGTTTTATGCGCTCATCCTGAGATAAGGACAACTCTCAACATTTAGGTGATTGATATGCCTATAAGAAATTACTCAATTATATTGGGAAGAGATTGGCAAGCCTTAACTGGTGGATACCTCTCGCTCGACGAGACACATTTATCCGTTCCTCGAAATGGTAAGAATATTATAGTCCTTAGAGAAGGAAGAATTTCACCCTACATAGAGAATGTTCCACAATCTAGCGTAAACTATATCGAAGAAGACCTCAGAGTATATTCCATCTTTGCTAAAGAGGATAATATTCCTTTGGAAAAAATTGATTTAGATAATGATATATGACATATGCACTTTGATGGTTCATTCTCTAGTGAAGGTAATGGGGCTGGTATTGTCTTGGTTTTCCCTATAGGAAAAATTCATAATCTGTCATACACGTTGGAGTTTGCTTGTAAAAACAATGCCGCTGAATTCAAAGCTTTATTATTAGGCATTGAGAACGCCCTTAATATTGGTTGTACTCACCTTTAAGTTTTTGGGAATTCCAAGCTTGTTGTGAACCTCATACGTAAGATATGCTCTCCTAGCGATAAGCTGATGGAACGATACTCCCAAACTGTTTGGGTACTTGTCTCGAACCTTCTATCTTTTAACATCACTCATGTTAAGAAGGAGTTAAATTCAATGGCTGATCGGTTAGCTATTTCTGCGGCCTCTCCTAACCAAAAACTCTTGCCTCACAGGCCCGATTGTGCCTTTCAATCTCTACATCGTCCATACATCCCTGAAAAAGAAGGATCTTGGGAGGTCCTCCCTCACATTGAGAGCATTTGTGCTGTCATTCAAAATGAACTTCTTAAGCCTGAGAAGATTATATCCACAGAAAATAACGAGATTCTTGAGGGATTGACTCATCTTGAGATTTCGTTTTCATTGAGTGTTGTAGGAAATAAGGAAAAATAGAAAGAAGAGGAATTCCAAAAGAAGGTGGTTGAAACCATCCTCTTGAACATTAGGACCACTGAATCTTCAACGGATGTTAAAACAAATGTCCAATGTTCGATTAGAAAAGAGATGAGGTCCATCGGGCTACTTGGTGAATCTCAAAAGGTTTTTGCTTGGTCTTATGAGGATCTTCATGGCTTTTATCTTGGTCTTGTTCAACATATTATGAAACTAGCTAGGCAAAAACAAGAACTTGTTAACTCTGCACTGGAAGCACCCTTTCGAAGGAAATGGAGAGATTTCTTAAGGGCTGGAATGATTTTTTCAGCCCACCCTTGATGGGTCTTAATTTGGAAATCGATCTCGAGGACCATTGATAATATCAGAACTTGTATTAATCTTCGAACTTTCAGGCAAGCGATTATAAGAAATCCCTTTCCCCCTCTCAATATGGAAATGTTTTTGCAACAGGTTGTAGAGTCACAATTAAGACCCTTACTAGACAGTCTGTTTGGTTACAAGAGAATCAAAGTAAAAGGGGAAAATTTTCACAAAACCACTTTCATTACTAATTGCGATACCATGCCTTACAAATGCTGACTTTTTAGCTTACGTGATACAGGTACTGCTTTTAAAAAACCTATGCACATAACTCTCGATGGATTGATCAGTCTCCATCTCTATCTTGATGATCTAACTGTGCGTGCAAGATACCAGATATACAAAATATGCAGAACAGAAATGAAATGCTAGAAATGACAGAATAACAGTAAAATATCCAGCATAATCTTCACAATACACATAAATGATATACGAAATAGCAACATAAATAGCACTTTGAATCAGATAGCAATGTTCACAGGCCT
>ML780507.1:501163-578698 GCA_009831015.1 Picea engelmannii | reverse complement strand
TGTATGAATCCCTCAACCGCGGGTTTATGCGCGTAACGACAGATCTCTATGGATTAAAGACGCCGGAATACGTCTCTACCCTGAAAAAAAATACCCACAATTTCTGCCAAGGAAAGTGCTCTGATACCACTTGCAAGATACCAGATATACAAAATATGCAGAACAAAAATGAAATGCTAGAAATGACAGAATAACAGTAAAATATCCAGCATAATCTTCACAATACACAGAATAATATACGAAATAGCAACAAAAATAACACTTTGAATCAGATAGCAATGTTCACAGGCCTCTTCGAGGGGGCAACCTCCAGTCGAGCAGCGCTCTGTTACAATAATATCCAAGCTAGGGTTTTTCATACCCTCGACCCTTATTTATGCTAACTATGTCTATTAAGAGAAGCATCTAGAGGAAGATCCTTCTAGAAGTGGAAGATTCTATTAGGTCTTCTTACATCCGCCTTATTCTATTTTATTGAAAGGTCTTATTAATATTGACCTTTATTACATCCGAATACATTGATCTACCTATGTGCGGGTTAGGACCTTAACAGTGCGTGTCAAGGGACTGATGATTACATTAGATTTCCAGGTGATCGGTCCCTTCCAAATTGCTTTTGACTTGGATACTAACTCTTATATCTTAAAATATTTATAGGAGCAATTGTTTCCCTACAACGCTAACAACCCTCGCTTGAAATATTGCGAGGAACCAACATGAAAAGTTCTCATGCTGTCTGGATTTTGCTGTATACTAGTAGCCTAGCTATGCTTTCAATTTTTGTGCTTCTTTTCTATGATCACAGTGCCTTGATTTCTACCTTCTAAGTTAAATTTTCTTTCCTTGCTGTTTTTCAATTGAGTCTTTTTACTGTTGTTGTTTTAATTTCTGCACTATTACTTCTGTTGCGATTTTTGTCTGTATCATCTTTTAGTGTTTGGTCAAGATAGAATGTTGGATCAATTCTGCCATAGTGACACTCCTGCAAAGCATTGTTAGTTTATAACAATCAATCTTACACAACTTTTATGATGTCTCCTCTGAAGAGCCCTTGAAATTGTTACATAATTCCACTGCTGTCTTACAAGGAATTGGTTGTTTCCCGCTTCTTCTCGCTATTTCTTCATCCATTGAGATCTTAAGAGAAATTCTATAAGTTTTCCTCCTTGAAAGTTAAGAGCATATTCCAGTTGAATGATTATGCATACAGTGGTAAAAACCCCTCATACTTAACACTTTTCATCAATTATTCCCAAATTCCCGGTCATATTTCCATTAAATCCGCTCACTTCCCCCTGTTGCATAATTATTCTGTTTATGTCTTCTAAAATTGCTGTTCTTGGTCTGTGAAACCATGAGTTATGAGTTCTAAATCTTTTGGAAACAATTTTTCCTGTGGAGTCGCCAGTTTGTTGACGATTAAATTTATCAACGAAGTTTTGCCCGCAAAGTGTTGCTAAAGCCTATTATTATAAAAACTAATAATACTAGTAGGTGGGACCCCCTTGTACTATTGAATATCAGATCTGCTCATTTTTTATGTTGTGATGATGTGCGACACGACTTACATGGTTGATGAGATACTGTTGTTATGGGTTATGATTTGAGCTATGAAGTGTTGGTTGATGATGTTACTACAACCTATGCTATTCATTAATATCATTGCTATATGTTCTTATCACACCTACACAACAAGCATGTTAGTGAAATTACATGAAGGATAGTTTTGAGAAGGGAAAAAATACTATAACAAATGCAAAGAAAAGGGATCTAATTCTGCAATTTTACTATACTACATGCTAACAATTAGAAAGAAATGAGGAACAATTGCAAAGGGGAAGAATTTAAAGTTATCCTATTCACTATTCTACATGCATGAAAGACTTAACAATTATTGTTAAATCCTAGCTAACAAATAAATGGTTATGCAATGATTAATTGGATTATGTGGTCGATATATATATATATGGTGTATTTGGATAGATTGAATGTTGGTGGCTCATTTGTCAAGGTAATGGGCGTTAATGGTTATGCGATTTTGTTTGAGTTATACAATGAGGAATTGGATATATGATGTGGAGAGCACATTTGGCAAGTAATATGTGCAGATTCCAACGGAGAGTTAAATTAATGATGTTAATGAAGAATGTGTTGGCATCTACTGATGAGTTAATGCATTGAGGGTGGAGGCGACATGCATTTACTGCACATCACCTTTACTCCTCCTGTTAGTCGCCAACCTAGTCGGGCTATTGTTCGATCTTACTGTTGTGGTTATGCTCCAAATTTTTAGCAGGGAGGAACCGTTCGACCAATTCTTGTTTTAAGGAATTCGATTACATGTATGTCTTTTTTTGGCCATTCGTGACTCTGCTCTGGTTATGAAATGATTACTGGCTAAGGTGTATTGGTTTGTGTTTTCCTAAGTGTTCAACTGTGTGAAATTTGGGTTCTTGGAATGAAGAGTGGATGGTTCTTCCTGTAATAATTTTGAGTTCGTAGAGGTTATTGGTCTTCTTGGGTGATAGCTCTTTGTTATCACTGTTGTTTTAGTTGGAGGGTTTTTGTTTAAGTCTTGGGTGGATAGCTATCTTCACGCACTGTCACTAAATCCATTCTCTGGATTTCATGGGTTTAATGGTTGAAGGTTTTTTGCGTCACTATGTTGTGTTCGCTTCGGCATTGGTTGTTTCCATCACTAAGGGTCACGAAGTGAGTGTTCTATTCTTAAATCGACCTTGTCTTCACCTCAGTACTGTGGTAGTTTGAACGAAGAACACGCGGGTTATACCCTGTGTGCATTAAATAAAATTTCCCGGCCGAATGGGAGCCTCACCTTTTGTTATGGCCCCCTGCGATGGATTGTTAACTATCCACAAATGAATCATGGATCTCTCTGTGTGCACACCCTTGACCTCGAAGGTTCCACCATTATGAGGAGTTGGCTCCGTTCCCCTGGTGTTGGCTACAGAGTAGACCCTTAACCCTCCAGTCTGGAGTTTTGTAGAGGAGACTGTCGTGCTTGTCAATTTTCTACAGTTTATTGTGGATTGAATGTATGGTCGATTACTTTGAATACGGTTTTGCCCAGTTGGTCCTATGGCAGTCATGTTGGTTTGGTGTTTAGTTACTGCCTTTGTGATAATAATGATAAACCATACATTGCCAATTGCATTTTCAAAGTACACAGTCACGCTCCTTATAATAATAACTCAATATTGTTAATGGAGAAGGCCTCTTCCCCGATTCGATTTGATGCGTGGGTATGCGTAGTTTCCACAACTTGTTTGGTTGATTGGTTTTTTACAAAAGTGGCGAATCATTTGGTTGATACACAGTCACTGGTATTTTCACTAATGATTATTTGGAGGATAGCTGGCATTGGTTACAAATGCTTGGTGTTTCTCACGCATGTCGCGATGTGTGTATGGTGTTTTTTCAAAATGAAATAATGGGCATGGTAACTATGATTTTCTTTGGGGCCGAATGACTATTGACCTGGATAACTGTAGAGAATATATGCATTGCATCCTGGTGCTTGTTTGATTTTATAAACCTAAGTTTGCACAACATAGTCGGTCACGGTGTGACTAAATCAAAGCAACATTATATTAAATCGATGGCTCAACATGATGGGTTGAGTTATTTCCGTGACTGTGTGTTTGTTGTGTTAAGTGGAAATGTTGCATCGCGGTGTTTTGGTGGCTGTGCATTATGTGTAGTATGGATATCTTAGTTTTCACACTTAGGGATACCCACAAAGTTTTTTATTTATTGCAATCGATCACTTGTTAAAGAAGACATGTTGTTGATGATAGTCGTGTTGGATGGGTGGCCCAGCTTTTTACAGTCGCATTAGATTGGGCTTGCACAGTGGTGGAGTTACACTTGCACGATCAAATTACCCCGTGTATAGCTTGTGTCTAAATGGTGACTGTGGGTTGTATGTTTAATTGTCAATTCGAGTGTTGCAATTTGGTCTTGATTATTTTGGTTACTGCCTACATATGTTTAACGAATATCATTGCATTTAAATAATGGGCCCGACTGCAGTAATAGTTACTTCATTACTAATTTGAAAACATGAATTTTGAGTGTAGTTGTGGATTGAATAAATGCATGGGCAGTGGTCGATTTTGATGGTTAATAGAGTGGAATGGTTGCGAGTGGAATGGTTGTTGTTATAAGTTGCAAAGAATATAAATGAAAGAAATAAGATCCCTTTACAGAATGCATACTGTCTTGTGATGGCACTGTATTAGATATTTGATTTTGGACAATGAACTAGTTAAGTACACAATAATTATTATTTGTTCATGATGATTGATGCTTGGAGCATCTATTTTTATTGCATAATGTTTCACGGATCACTTAATTAATTTCATGAACAATAATCGTTCTCCTTCCCTTCCATGATTTCATTTTCCGCTAATTACAAATCCCATCACCTTCCCATTTCATTTTTTCACTCCCTGTTCTGAGATTGATTACATTCAAGAGGATTTCAGTGTTAAGGCAATTGAAAGTGGCAGTGTCTTGCACGGATTACAATGATGTTTTACTAGTTTGCTTTCAGTTGATTGTTGTTTTCATTGAGAAGTGACCTTGTCTTTTCCCCCTGCCTTATATCATATTTTCACTCAACACAAACCCCTCACATATCCCATAACCCTTTTGCACCCCCCTGCTCATTGATTAACAATAAAACAATTTGTATGGATTGGATTGCATGAGTATGATACATTGTGGAGCCAAATCTATTTCATATTTTTAAGAGTTGTCATGTATGGTTATTTAAAAGACTATTTTCTAATCGATCACACATGCAGGATGATTTTTTTCAGTCGAGGTAGCCATGGACAAGGAAACAGAGGTAGAGGTACTTGGAATCGAGGCCTAAGAAGGCCCAGGTTCTCTATACATTTTGACGCTGATTCACAAGAGCTCGACCAACTGTTTCATGCCAGACTCTTCAATTGGATTGGGCAGGGAGTAGTCCAACCTAGGACTGAAAGGCCTCCTTTCCAAGCCCCGCAAGCACCCAATATCCATGTGCCTCCTCATGTCTCATTACAACCCGAGCTCCTTGAAAATGATGGATGGCAGGAGATTGTCCACCCTGCAGTCTCCCAACATTGTGGCTGGCCCAACTTGTCTTTGCCTGCTCCTCTTCCGGTTAACCCCATTTCCCAAACTGCCCTTGACCACTCGCCAATGAAATCCTCCCATGCTAGCAAGAGATTGAAAACTGAGGCCCACCATGCCCTTGATAAAGGAAAAGCCACTACTGCCCCCTCCTCACCTCCAATGGCTCTGACAAATCCGTGTCTTTCCGGATGCATTTGAGGGATGATTGTTCCCACGTGATCAACGAGATTAGGCCTAAAGGCTCTCCACAACCAAAGGCAAATTCAGGAAAATCAAGAGGTGACAACAACAATCAATGAAGGGTTGCATCACAGACTAGGAAATATGGATTTTGAGTTTTTATTATATTTATTGTTTTATGACAGTTGACTTCAGGGATCTTTGGACAACATGTTTATTTTGGATATATGAGTATTATTTTTGAAATAATTTCAAATTTCATGAGTTTAAATTACCAAAAGTTAATATGTTGATGGGAGACACAAGGAGGTGTGTTTTTCTTAACTAATGGTTATGTTATGATTGTTATGATTGTTATGAACTAAAGGGAGTCATAAGGGGTCCCACCTACTAGTTATTATTATTTATGACCCTTATTATAATTATTACTCTCCCCCCTAACTAAAGTTAGTTGAGTCTTTTAATTAACTTAACTAATGAACTAGTTCAACTTCTTCAACCAATTCTAATTTGTTAAAAGAAAAAGGAAAGGGAGGAACAAGAGGAGGATAAAAGCATAAGCATGCTAAGGTTTGCTCTTTGAGTTTATGTTGAGATAGTTCAGTTTTCATTCATTCATATATTCATCACAAGCCTAATTCTCTTTTATGATAGTAGGGTCTTATTGTAGACAACAATATTCAGGGCTGAATCAAATCATTCAGACACTTGTTTTTCAGAGGCGTTGATCTATTTTTGATAGTTTGTGTAGACTTGTCTGTTTGTGAATTAGTTTTCATGACTGATAAAGGCTACTGTGCAGAGTCGAGTGGGAAACAATCTATGGCAAGCTGATCCAGATTTTAGAGTTCAATTTTGGTTTTCTGTCAGATATCCTTTTGTATGTTCCATCGGGAATGTCTAAGTTTGACTTTGGTCCAAGATTTCTATATGAGATTTTGTAAAGAAAACGACTCTTTGGTGAATTGGAATGAAATAAAGGATTGGTTTATGTCTCATCTATCTTGATTATCATCTTGGCGTCTTTACTTATGTTCTTACATTTATTTTAGCAACTGTTATATTAAGAAAATTTCATAAAAAGTGAATTTCTAGCAAGCTTTTTGTTGATAAAAGACTAGCCTAAGCACTCATAATTAATACTTGTGAGTTAGCATGTTATTTTTGTTGGCTATAAACATAGGGTGATATTCCCGTATACTTTTCTTTAGCCAAGTAAAGTCTTAAAATGCTTGAGTAATATCATTTCATATTTTTTCCTCAACAATACCCAAAAACAAAAGACACACTGAAATAAATGAGGAAATAGGGAAACCCCCCCCAAAGGTACAATGTATCAAAAAAGAACTAATAGTTTCTAGGAAACTGTTTCCTTCACTCAGAGATGACTACAAAGAGAATGGAACTTCTGCTCAGTGAAGTTCTTGGTGAAGATGTCTGCAGTCTATTCTGCTGAAGGAAAGAAATGCAGGTCGATGATACCCTTGTGTACCAAGTCCCAGATGTAGTGCATGCAGATCTCGATGTGCTTCGTCTGCTACCTCTGAATTGAATCTCTGCAAAATTTCAAAGTGCTCTGGTTGTCACACCAGATGACGATCGATCGATGAAATTGAATGCCCAAGTCATTGAGAAAATGATGTAACCAGATAGCCTGAATGGTTATGCTAACTACCCCTCTGTACTCTGCCTCAAATGAATATAGAGCAATAGCATCTTGCTTATTTCTTTACCAATAGAAGGGACCGAAACCCAAACTGAGTGAGTAACTAGATGTGGACTTTCGATCAATACCATCGCCAGCCTAGTCAGAATCAGTGAACCCAATGAGGTCCAATGCAGAGTCTACTACATAGTGAATCCCAAAGGTGATGGTGCCCTATACGTATCGAAGGATACACTTTGTATCCTTCCACTGTAGCTCATGTAACTCTTGCATGAACCAAGATACTGCTCCAAATGCATAGGAGAGGTCTAGTCTGGAGTGTGTGAGATACAACAAGCTCCCCACTATCCCTTTGTATAATGTGCTTTCCACCAGTAGAGTGTCCCCTCCATCCTCAAGTTTGACTCATGATAGGAAAGGAGTCAGGGCAGAATCACAGTTTGTCATGTGGAATCTCTCAAGGAGATGTTGTGCATACTTTGCCTGAGACAGTTTGATGCATGATGCATCATGACTGATCTCAAGATCAAGGAAGAAATGTAGTGGACCCATGAAGAACCTATCATGTAGAATCCTCTTGACTGCAACAATCGCTGAATTTGAGCAATCGGTGATAAACAAATCATCAACATACAGAACTAGGAGTAGAAGTGAATCAAACGTCCTAAGAATGTAAATGTTCAGGTTTGACTTACAACGTACAAAGTTCTATGAAAATAGGTAGGAGTCCATTTTGGCATACCATGACCATGGGGCCTACTTGAGACCATAAAGTGACTTCTTCAGTCGAAAGACCAAAGATGATTCCTGTATGAAGCCCTGGGGATGCTCCATATAGATCTCCTCAAAGAGATCTCTGTGAATAAATGCATTCTTCATATCCATCTGATGGAATTCGCATCCCTTGGCTATTGTAATGGAAAGTGCCAAGCGTATGGAATCCATATTCACTACTAGAGTGAAGGTCTCATCATAGTCAATGCCGTGCACCTGCTGAAAGCCTTTGGATACTAGCTTAGTTTTGTATCTGCTAACCTATCCATCTGCTGCACTCTTGGTCCTGTAGACCCATCTACACCTGACAAGTTTCCTTTTTGAAGTAAGGGAACGAGATCCCAAGTCTGGTTCTTGAGGAGGGAGTTTTAATCCTCCTGCATGGTGGATTCCCAAAAGGGATTCCCAACAGCCTCACCATAGGACTGTGGATTTGAAGTTCGAACCAAGAAAATATTCCTAAATGGAATCAGTTTAGTGGTGGTGATTTCAAGAGGAGGCTCCTCTAAATCATATCGATTCCTCCTGGTATCAGCTTGATCCCAAACAAGATCTCCTGCATCTTGAAGAGTAGTCTTGGACAAATTGGGCCTCAGCTCTGGCTTTGCATCTGCATCTGCATGCACTAACTATGCATATGACTGTACTGACTTGGTATCTGAATCATCTGAATCCTATGAATCATAACTCTCATCCGAAGAAGAGTTGGCATGTGCATGCTCATCATCTCTGATAGGTGGAAGAACAAAAGTGTCAACATGTGGCTCCTGAGGTGCATCCGAGATACTTTCCTTGAATTGGACACTTCTCTCAATGATGAACCATTTCGTCTAGGGATCAATGAGTCCGTATCCATTCAAACTATTTGGGAATCCAACAAAGATACACTCTGTACTCTGTGGATCAAGTGCCTTTCTCTTCTGAGAGGGAATCCTGGTCCATGCACGTGAACTGAATATACATAAGTGGGTCAGTTCCGGTTTGAGGCTGCTACAAGCTTCGAAGGGGGTCTTATCCTTGATAGATCTATGGGGAGATTTGTTTTAGATATAGTTCTCACAATTACGTGCTTCGACCCATAATCTATGTGGAATTGAAGTTTCATGCAACATGCAAGATGCCATATCTTTCAGGGATATATTCTTCCACTCAACAACTCCGTTTTGCTGTGGAGTATAGGGAATCGTGTGCTACAACTGAATCCCAACCTCAAGACACAGATTATGTACCTCATGGTTGACATACTCCTCCCCATTATCTATTCATAGGACTTCGATCTTCCTTCCTGACTGCATCTTAACAAGGGCTTTGAAATCTTTGAGATGCTCAAAGACCTCAGATTTTTTCTGGAGAGATAAATTCCAAGTGCAGCATGAGAAATCATCAACAAATAATGAGCACATACCTTTATTTGCTAATTGATGGAAGCAGAAAAGGGCCCATGAGATCACTGTGGATCAGATCCAAAGGAGAGGAGGCTTTCCAAGTCTTTCCTTTGTTAAACTTTTCTTGAGGGTGTTTTCCAAGAACACATCCCTCACAAATTCCTTTGGAGAAGTGGATGTCAGGTAGAACTTCAACCATTCCCTTCTTGCTAAGCTGTTGCATGTATCTAAAATTTAAATGCTTGAACCTTTCATGCCATATCCTACTTCTTTCATCAACATGCGCAAGCAGTTATTGAGAATCTGGTTCAATAAATTCAAAAAATGTGTAGAGTCTGGATTGATGATTTACCTCACCGGTACCAACTTTGGAATTGGTTTGCATGTCATAGATATCCACTGCATCAGGTGTGAATATTACTCTCTTTCCAGTTCTGGATTTTTTCATCTGATACACAGAGAGAATATTGACGAAGAGTTTGGGAACGTGTAGCACATTCTCGAAGCTCCTGTTTGTGAGTTCAACTCTCCCTTTGCCGGTGACTTCGACTGGAGAGTCGTACCCCATTAGAATAGGAGGACCTTTGCATGCATCCAATGAAGAGTAGAATTCCTTTTTTTATTCCATGTGGTGTGATGCACTTGAATCTACAATCCAAGCATCGAGAGAGAAGTTAATGTCAATCAAAGCATGGATAGAATTACCTTTCTTGGGGTTTTGATCTTCTGGCTTTTTCTTCTTGGAACCCTCGGGGATGTAATCTCTAAGGTTGTTTTACTGAAGTATTTGGGACATTTGATCTATATTATTTTGCATGCATGTGGATTCTGGATGGAATCCTCATTGGCAATAAGTGCATTTATCCCCTTTTCTTCCCTTTCCACCTTTGGATCCAGAGCAGTCGTTGAAGGATTTTGAGTAACCTTCCTTATTTGGATTTGCATGTGCCTTCCCTTTGTCTTTGTTTTTAAATTTATGATTTTGGTGATTGGTACCATCTTGCACAACAAGTTCATGCACCTTTGAGCCTTTTATTTTGTCCATGTTGATGAGTTTGTTCTGCTCCCGCGTCAAAGAATCGATAACGACCTCAAGGGAGGGAATGGTCTAGGTGGCTCCAGAGGCAAGAATAAATGAATGAAATGTGGATACAAATACTGAGTATTCTAGATCAAGTTTGGAAATAATGGTAATAACCATTTTTTTCTCCTCCTTAGATTTATCGACCCCACAATCCTTGAGTCGCGACAACAAATCCTTATATTTGGTAAAAAATTCTTGGAGATTTTCGAAGGTTTTTGGATCCAAAGTGAGAAATTCCACCTCAAGTACATGTCCCCTCATATAATCCTATTTTCCAAAAATTCCTTCCATGGTGGTCTATACTTCATTGGGGGTTTTACAAGAGGATATGTGAAAGAGGAGCTCAGGATAAATGAGACTGCAAATAGTTCCATATGCTTCATCCATTCGATTTAGATACTTGGATTTTTCTATGGCTAATGTAGGTTCACTCTCTACGCCCATGGTTAACCTGTATAATTCTTTTCTTCAAAGATGCAATTCCATCTTGTGATTCCATGCAAATAAATTGTATGGTGTAATAATTAATTCTTTTGGAAATTCCTTTTTCCCGATGTCTTCAATCTTCAGTACCTGCAAGAAGAGTCAGGTGTGTCTTTTTCCTAGAAATACGTTGGCTCTGATACCATGTAAATGTGTATGAACCTGCACATATAATATATATCTAGCAAGGGACATACATATTTTCTAGAAGAAATGAGAAAATACGAAAACGAGAGAGAAAGAATCAAGAATTGTATTAATTGAATGAATGAATGATAATTTACACATGATATACTTTATATAACTCAACTAATGCACACTAGAAGAGAAGGAAATGTTCCATAGTGATGGTATAGAGTGATATGGACACACATTGACAGTTACGAGAGTTAACTGCCACATAGTCTAAGTCAACTAGCCTTTCAGTACTCAGTTAATTGATTGATGGCATCAGTAATGCACCACTCTAGTGATGATCCCAAGGATAATGCACATTCACAGTGATGATCCCAATGCTGCATGGTGATGGAACCAATGTGGCATCGATAATGTTCTCAACCGATCCAACTGAAGTGTGAACTGAAGAGAATATTCCCCTAGAATGTAGGAAAATGAATATTCTCCCTAAAATGTAGGAGACCGGATAATGACTAATAAAAATAAGGAAAACCTTAGGAAAAATAAATCCTAGGTGTGTGTGAATTATATCCAACACGATGATCATCCCATCTGCATCACATGCATATAGTCAATATGAGACATCACCATACAATTTTCATTATAAAATTCCAAATATGTTTTACTCAGGAAAATAAAATTTCCCAAACATGAGTTTTTTGCTCATAGTTGTTTGGATCTTGCAGTAGTAGATAGAAATATTCCTTATGGGATTACATCCCTACCATATCCAAGACCATTTCCCCTTCATTTTTCTCAATTTTTAAGCATCCAAACAAATTGTTAGCATATCATAAGAATTTTCAATTGTCAATTTTTGAAATCTATTTATATATGAAAACAAATATTCCCATGCATGATACTTTTTACTCATTATGTTTGGCTCTTGCAGTTGTATATATTAGTATTCCTTATGTCTTACATCATTACCATATCCAATACCATTATACCTGTAATTTCCTCAATTTTCTTGCAGCCAAACAAGATTTTTAGCTCTCATGCACATTTTCAGTGGTTCATGAAATGATTTCAGGATTGTAATTTACCAGCAATTCAATCATTTCCATCCATTATTCACATTAAAATGAAATTCAACCATTCATTATATTATCTATAATGAAACTATAATTCACTATACATGCATTATCAACACACCCAACTTTTCATAATGCAATCAAACTTTACTAATAAATAAAACCAATGTGCCAATAATCATGATCACATCCACACAATGCATCCTTGCATTGACTCTGGAATACCATATGTTCATGCCATGTATTTCACCATGTGAGTTGGAAGGTATGTCCCATCCGTAAGTAAATAATCCAAACTCTTCCACACAACCGATCCTATCATTTGGATACCTTCCTCTTCAACCCATACACAACACTAGGAATATCATCCCTTAGTGCTATTTAGTGTAGGAAAAAAGGTTGTAGTCCAAACATCAGTCATATATGGGAAACCCATTATGCACTTGAATGATACTATAGCCTTTCCATAACTAATATCATCATGGCCTCACACACGACCATGTATAATGGAATTCATTGCTACAACAAGAGTAAATTATCATGACTTAACTTGTTTATGATCGCATAACCAATCATTACACAATATGCAATTAAATTTCCCATAAATGTATTCAAGCAACAATTAATATTTGCATACTCAAGGTCTCTGACTTTTACATAAAATAAAATATTGAGATTCGACTAAGGGAATTCTTACCTCAATTCCCTTCAACATTTATACATCATAACAACCCCAAACACATACTTTCATGGCTTCCATCAATTTACTTGATGCTACTTGATCATTTGGTACTTTGTAGAAGCTCACATGCTCCCTTTACCAACCTCTTGATCAATATTCCCACCATCCTCTTTATATTCATATGGATGAATACCATAAGAAACAATATCATCATGCTATAATTATTTTTCCTCGATACATAATCCATCATTTGTTTTATTCAATATCATAGCATCATTATTTCATATATATATATATATATATATATATATATATATATATATATATATATATATATCAACAGACTACTCTTAGTCTATACTCATTCCACCGACATGTTTAGGCATGTCCACATGCAAAAATGCACATTAGTATGTACCAAGCATTTAATATTTCATGCCCTTTTTATGCGTATGCATTCTATCTTTATTATACATGTCATGCATTAATTATATCATGCAGTCCAATGCATATCTATTTCAGATTCAATTAATTATTTATCTTTGTTGTTGTGGATGGCTATCCTTGAATCCCCGCAGAACCTCTCTTCCCTGTGCATCGCCATTTTTCTCAACTGTGCACCACTGGCCCCTATTCTGAATCTTTCAGCCAAGCCCCACTTGGCCATTCTGCATTTCCAACCACTAGATCCACTAGTGTTTCCATCTCACAACTGCTTTCTTTAGGCAGAGAAAACCTGTCCCAACATCTTTTGGATAAAATCACAATATTCATAGTGTTGTAACATGCACTACTCTAGTTGAACATTAGCACTGCAATCTAATTAGCCACTCCCCATTTCCTTGACCAAACCAGTCTTGAAATACCTTTATCATTGATTGACATTTCAACATTATGAAATATTCTTTTATGTCATCTTTCTAATATTCATTGCCATCCATGGCCTTGATCAATTTTAAATACCTTTGTTCACTTCATTGAGTGATTTACTATGAAGCACTACTTGACCATTCAAGACCATTATTCTCCAAATGGAATGCTACACTCTTTCATTTGCACCTGTACCTTTCTTCCACTGCGCATTCTGATAATAGAGACAAATTTCTTGCTTTGGGTAATTTTAGACAGAAGTTGTTAGATCATATCTAACAATCCTTCTTCATGCATTCTTATATTTTTACATAGATATGACTCATCCACTCCATGAGTCACACCTCATCTCATGACATCATTTTTCCTTCTCTTGTAGCAATCTTTTATCCTTCATTATATTTCTACCTTCAAGTCTATGGAGTTCTTCTTAACTCCCCGTGCTTGCAATGATATTTCTCACCTATTGACTTCATGCTTTATGTGAGAGGTTCTATTGATTTTCCTTTGCAAACCATTCAGACTCTATAACATATGAGTAGTAATATTCCCCTGCTCTTCCTTAAACCTTTGTCAACCTTGCATCACCTGCTCTACAATCCTACACTTCCCTTTGCAGTTCTTGATTCTTCAACTAACTACACAAGCTTGACCTACTTCCTCATCCTATGGAACCTGGAATTAATCTAGAACAGACCCACACAATGCTCAATTTTGGAATCTTATCCTCTTTCTAGAATTTCATCACCCAATATTCTCTGCTAGAGTGCTCCTCTACTTATTAATGAATTCCTTGTTAATAATCCCGACCACCTTTTCCCCTTATTTGGATGTTTCACTTCAAGTGATCCTCTATACTTATGCATAGGAATTATTATGAGTTTCAATACTTTTCCTTACCCAACAATCACCCCTGGAACTCAACTCTATTACTTGGAAATGTTTCTCCAAATTTTGACATTATTTGGGAAAATATTCACATTGTGTAGTTACATGGTTCATGGAATCTAATTCCACTTCCTCTTGTAATTTTATGGAGAAACATAATTATCCCATGGAAAAATTAGGCTTTCTATTATTATTATTATTATTTTTTCGAAATTACCTTTCCAATGACCACACTCATGCTTCAATATGATTTTTGAGCTAAAAGTTATGGCTTCTTGAAATTTCATTCTTCTCAATGGTTTCCTTCAAGTCTACTAGGAACATTCCTTCTGATTCCTTGAGAATCATTTGGCTCAAGACTAAATTTTGAGTGGATACCTGGATTCTACTATGCAATAGATTTCCAAAGACTACTTTCTTTCTCAATTATGAGCAACAAGTAGAAAGTTGTAGTCAACTGAATGTTGCCAATTTAACCCTTTTGTACACCTTCTCCCAAGTGCAATATAATCTCAAACACCGACTTTTGTCACTTATAGGGGTAAATATATCAAGAACCAATGAAAATGTTCCACAAGACATAAATAATTCTGCCAACACTAAAATCACAACAACTCTTAGATTGTCAAACTGATGCTCTAGTCAAAATCTGCAACAATTTGGAAATGCCAATTTTGCCCCTTTGCACTTTCTCCTGGATTAGGAATTTTAGCCCTGTTTGTGCATCCCTACAAAAACTCCTTTGGTATTTTTATAGAATCTCAATTGGGTATGTCTATGACTATCTTTTGAACAATTTTTCATGATTTCACCCTTAACTGAGCTCCATATTGAAATTTACAACCCACATAAGTTTTGACTATTTTACATTTTTGGCCCTGTATGCTACAAGCGACTTCTTTCTCCTTTTGCACATTTTTACATACCCAGATTCCAAAAATGGTTCGATGGATACATTATATGATTTAATATATTTCCATAGACTTCTTATGGGCCCCAAAACGACTCCTGAGCTAGGCGTTATGCCCTCTAAAAGAAATCTGGTACTAAATTTTACCCTTCATTGTTTTGGCTATAATTCCCTCATACAAGCTCTGTTTGGCGAATAATTTAGTTTGCTGGAAAGATCTCTCCGAGATCTATAATTTTAGAATCATAAAATGTGTGTCCTAAAAGGACACATAGTTTTGTACAAAATTGATTTACTAGAAACGCTTTTTAGGCCCTAAAAAATGCCCTGTAAGATGAAGACCTTCAAAAACTGGAATTTTTCATGGAAAAATTCACTAATTTATTGTTGTAACAATTTTTAGATCCACATTGTTGATCTCAAAATTGGGATTAATCCCAATTTTTGATCTTCTTGGACTTTCCAAGCTGTGGCTAGTCTTTCGTAAACCTTCCAAAATCTCTTTCTTAGACCCTTCCCATCGAAAACTCCAAGTGGCTAGATGTGCAGATCCCTCTGAAACTCGCAGTCCAAAACACTATCGGACCCATATAATTGAAATTAGGGATTTTCCTTTCTTACTATACTTTTCAAAGATTGAACTTCGATATCCTATTGAGCTTGTTCAATCAGACTCACCCATCGGAAGCGTTCTCCCCAAACGAACCTTTCAACAACCTCCTTCCGAAGACTTATCGAAAACCATCCTCCTAAAGGAGACCTCATGGAAACACTTTTTTGAAAGAAAATCTCCATGAGATATGATGACTGAGAATGACCCCAATTGATTTGATGACTCTCGTTCTTTCGGTATTTTTCCATCATGCTTCTCTTCTTCGGGATTCAACTCATGCACTACTTTAGGACTTTTTCAAAACCCGACTTCCGATAAATAGATAGGATTGTCCCTCAATATGATGAGTGGTCCTTGGTCATTCGTCTCGTACCATTGGACCCCTCACTTTGTACTCAACCTTATACCTGATTCCAAGCCTTTCCGAAACTTTCTTCCCAAAGGCCTTTCGAGAATGCCTTGTTCCGATCTTCTGCGATTGAATCTCGACTGACAATTCTCCAGGCCGAATTAATCTAGGTCGTCGATCCATAAAACTTAATAGCCGCCCTAAAACACACAAGATTTCTACTTCCATGGTTGGATTCGAATATGCAACTTGTATATCTACGACATGAATTACCTTCTTCAACTACTCTGAAGCACTTAAGCTTGAAATTTGCTCGTAATTTGGGGATTTCACTTATGTTCACCAATTTTCCCCCAAATTCATTGCAAGACGAAATCTACAACCACAAATCTGCTCAATTCATGCTGGCTCCTGGCCCATACAAGCTCAATGTTGAACCTTAAGCTTTGATAGCATTCTGTAATGTTCCCCAACTTAACCAGGGAACATTACTATGCGAAAACTCATTAAATCAATATGATTTACTACTAATTAATTCCATGTAGCTTACTTGCTACAAATCACATATATATTTAACCATTTGACTGATACCATAATTCTAGATGCATCTAACAACATATATTAAACTTGAATGCAACTTTTCAATAAAACAACGAACACACAACATTGATATAAACCATTTACACAACGAAATAACACAAGAACATAATAGAAACACTTATTTATTAGTAATTAATCGACTGGCTGCATACGAAGGATGAAACTCTTAGCCATAGGCACTGTTGTTCATTTTCTCTCAATAGCAAGCCACCCCTGAGTTGAGTCTATGAGTCCACAAGGATATTAGACCCACTAACTATCCATTCTCCACACACACAAAAACCCCCAACCAGGGTTTTACTCCTACAACAGTTCCAATCCTCCAACTCTCTCTTTTCCCACAACCCACACTACCCAAGGAATGTACCCCCTTCACTCCTCACAGTACCTTGGGATGTACCATTCATTTATCAGGGCACCTAATGTACTCGGTTTCATAGGAAATCTCAGCTGGGGATTCTCCTGAACTCTCAACTGCCTAAGGAGTTTTAACAGTAACCCTCACAAGGCTCTTGAGTCATTTCCTCAATAGAAAAATGCACTACAGGTTTGTAGCCCATTTTTACTAGAACACATGCCTCTTTCTCAACATAAAACATAACCAAACAAATGCTACCTTCAATATACCATGGCTGGTCCTATTCCTATCCCTCTGCTCTTCCTTTGTTTCCCAAAAACTGCATGTAAAAACTATTCTCCATCCAAAAACATGACTGTCCAAAAACTGCTCCCTTGGCCATACAAATATCCTCTCTTTGTTTGCTTGCTTGAATTGATTTACACTCTTCTCCAAGATGATTGTACTCATGCCCATGCTCTCCAATAACTATGGGATGTGACTCCTCACACCCACCCTCTTACGTGAATTACATGATTGGATTTTAACACACTCCACATCAAATTAGAAGATTATATACACTGATAATAATTCAAGAATGTGGGTTTGGATTAATACCCATGCATAATACCCCCCTTTGACCCCTCTCTCTTGTGGACTAATATCTCCCCCATCGCTCTTCATTCCTTTCGTATTGTAGACAATTATTACTACTTTTATTAATTATTCAATGAGCATAATATTCAATTCGGTCTCTATCCACATTAAACCAATACGACTCTTTTCCCCAACACATCGACTCACTAGCCTAATTCACATTTATCCAATTACATTATAGTTCATGGGGATTAAAACCGAAGATTTTATAGTCATTGCCTCAGATTATTGAAAGACTATCATTAGAAATAGTAGACTGATGATCCTAAGTGTTTAGAATTATATTTGTGTCTTTATTATTTTGTTTCTGCATTATTAGCAAATACTGTGTTATTTATGCAACCGAACAGACTTTGCTTCTGCAAATAAATAGTGAACAATTACTATGTTTATGTAGCTAAAACAACGACTCTGTTTTTGTAGCTAAACAATGAACAACTTTCCTTTTTCAAAATAGTCATTTAGGTATAGATTGGAAGCTAAGGCATGCATATATTTTGCATGCACTTTGTCTATTTATGAACCCCGGGTTGATGATTTAATGTAGCGAAGTTCACCTAATTAAGCTGACTGACATTTTTGGCGCCATTGTCAGGGAAGTGCAAAAAGGAATTGGTTTTTCTTTTTATCATTTAAATGCATATAGGAATAATTGCATGGGAAGAGAGACGAGAAGATGAGAGGTAAGAACTAGTGCATTTGCTATAAGTAGAGTTTTAGCGAGTCTCTCTTCAACCATTTAAAATTATGTTAAGTAGAATGCATGGAAAGACTAAATCATGCCAAATGGTAACCTGGTGACATCAGGGTCTTGTTAGCATGAGGTATTCAAGACATAGTGTGTTTCATTGTTTGTAGATTTCATTCTAAAAGTAGAAAAGTTTCAATTATTTTTGGGTGCTGTAAGAACCCCCATGCACTAATCCATGTGCAAGACAGGGACTATCAACCAACAAGAAAAATTCAAGCATGTTCAAGAATTTGTTGATCAAAGGAGGAAATGATACTCCAATAAATATCTCAAATCCTAGCAGCAACTAGAAACAACTTTGCATTTCAGGAGGGGAAAATATTGACAACAAGCAGGAACATATTTGCACACCAGGAAGTGATAGAAGACCAAAAATTATATCAACAACATCAAGAAGAATACCTAGAAGAGATCAACCAACTATAACATCACCACTATAATCCCCAGTTTAATTAATTATTATGTAGATATAATATGTGGCTATGGCCAAGCAATGTAATATGCAAATTGTATTTCCTTATTTTATTAATAAAAATGTGATGCCAACTGCTAAGGGGACATGAACAAGAGACGGGGGATGAATTAATACACAAAAGGGGGAGTGTCTAGGATAATGACCAAGAGGGGTCTGATGGGTGTTCTATATGCACTAAAAACACACTAAAAACCCTCAATTAAATTGTCAACCCGAGGTAAGTAAACTTAGAGTTGTAGCAAAATATATGCCAAAGGTAGAAGGTTTGGTAGTAGTATATTCTAACTAAGGAAGTGGCTATCTAAGGGCTAATCTATTCAAGCAAAGCTATCTATTGAGAAAACCCTACTAAGCAACTTTAAACTATGTAACCTAAGTACTTTTGGACCAAGGATCAATGGATAGTTCTAAGAAAACAAGTGAAAACCCTACTTGAAGCAAACTAGTTCAACAATAAGCAATAAGAAAAAGCAAACTACTTTAAGCATAACAATAAGCAAATAACAAAAGCAAACTACTTTAACTTGCCTACCTAAATTCAATGAGCAACTACCCTATGAAAGCAAGTAAATAAACAAACAACTATACTATCAAAGCAAGAATAGACAAGTAAGCAAGTAACCTATTAAAACAAGTAAACAACTAACTACCCTAAGATAAATTCTATTGCAAGTAAACTAATTAAGACTTCTCATTGAACAACTATCTAACCTAAGAGGCATGTGAACTATATTCTTAATTCAAACTTCAAAACTATTTCTAATTCATAAAATGAAATCTATTTAATTGAAAGAAAGAAGAACTAACAACTAACCTTTAATCTATGATAAGAAAACTTCTCTTTAATCTATCAAAGCAAAAGACTATCTATCCTACAACAACAATAAAATTATATTCTGATCTATGAAATCAAGAAACTATCTTTAACCTATGAAAACAAGAAACTATCTTTTAACCTATGAAAACTCAAATATAGTGTTGGTGGTTGTGTGAATATCTTCGGTGTCTTATAATATCTCGATGGCACTTGAAAACAAAAGCTAATTCAAGTGGTATAAGCTCAACACTGATCTCAATAGCAAAGTAAAAGGTATGGATTAAACAATCCAATGCGAATTTATCCATTATTGAAACAATCGTCAATTACCCTGCATATTCATTTATTAACCATCAACAATATAACGAGATATTAGATATAACGAGATCATAATTGTACTTCTATACTATGTAAGAAAAATTCACACTTAAACTCAACCATTAACTAAGAATTGTAATTGCAATCTAATTCTAGGAAAGAAAATACATAAAGTGAAACTATGTTATATCTATCTTAACAATTCAAACTGCAATAAGGAAAATGCTTAAGAACAAAAATTAAAACATGACATTAAAAAGTAAACTAACAAATATATTAATCAACAACTAATTAAGCAAGATCTACATAAAAATGAAATAAGCAATCTATAATTAAAAACTGAAACTAATCCTATCCATCCATCAAATCCTTGTTAAAGAAGATATGCAATAAAACTCTGTTCTATCCTATTTCAAACTCTGTTTTAAATTTAATTCTAAAAGCATAAATAAAACACAATCTAATATCTAATTGCACATGGGGTTAGTCTATGAATTTGCAAATTCGTTCCTAACTACAAGATCAACGCATGCTAACACAATCCTTCATACTAACCTGCAAAAGAGAGTTAAAATGATTAAACTACAACAACAAATTAATTAACAAAATAATAATGCATGTACAGGAAATAAAGAGAGACAACTAAACTATAAAATGCATAAACAACTTAAAGAATAGTTACCAGATTGTTGGTGCCCCCCCCCCCCAACAAGTCGTCGTCACTTCCTAAAAGCACACCATGAACTCAACAATTCGATTTCACCATGAAGACTCAAAAACGCAGTTTTTATATAATCTGGCAATGAAAAATGGAAAAACAGAGTAAAATTGTGTTTTTATCTATCACACTGATACTTCGACTACTTAACTTCTATCTGACCACCACGGTGGTATTTATAATATTTATAGAACAAGTGGTTGACCACAGGAGGGTTGAACCACTTCTAAATTTGGCAAATTACATTAATGGTGCCCTAACTGCCGAAATAGAGCGAGCCGATAATTTCCCTGCTTAACAACTTAAACTAATTTGTCAAGAGTTCAGTAGCTGGAGGGGGAAAGAACGACCAAAAACCATGTTCCTGATTTGCCCACCACTCCAATACCATAACCATCAAATTGCCCACCATTTTTGTGCACGACGTAGTGCTGGACGAAGTGCCGGACCGGGTACCGGATCGAGTACTGGAAGGAGTGCCAGAAGAAAAAACATGATGCATTTTTTCCCTGTATCACCAAAAAACGTGAATTAGATCCTTGGAAACATAAAAACGTGATGACTTATACTCAATATCAACATTAAACACGAATCATACATACTTGGTGTAGATCATACCATTTTAGCACAAAATTCTTCAAAAAGATTCTCCAAAACATGAAAAACACATATGTACATTCGACAAAATTTTCTAATAACTGTCATAAAATAGATCATATCTTGGGTCCATCATTACCCCCACACTTACGATTTTACAGGCCCCACTGCAAACAAAAAGAAATTACCCCTCGTGACTAGGCTTGCTGAGGAGGATTAGCTTTGGAAGCCTCTCCTTCTTGCTGTGAAGACTTTGCCTTATGCCTCTTGTGTTGCTTTAGTTGTGCTCTGAGGCTGTGGTTGGATTTGGTCATCTCATCAACCAACCATTGAAGGGAGTTAACCTTTGCTTGAAGGACTGCATTATCATGATGAAGGTGTGTGTCTATTGTCTTCTTTCTTCCAACTGTTGGAGAAGCTGATGGTTTTCTTTTTGTAGCTTCTCAATGGCTGGGGTAGAATTAGTGATCTCCGAGGGAAGCTTAGAGCCCTTGAGGGATGTGGACAATCTATCAGTTTTAGGATCTAGAGTAGGCATCGGTGAAGTAGGGGTGATGGGGGATTGGTAAGGAGAGGTAGGTTTTGATTTGTCTTTCTTAGTGGCTCTAATCCATTCGTAGAAACTTCCCTAAGTCTCTTGTGAGGGCTCTCAAGGTCAAATGACACTTGGATAGGATCCGAAGCAGGCAAGGGTTTTGCATAAGGTTTTGTTCTTGTGCTCTGGGTACTTTTTCGAAAGGGTCCTTTACCAAATCGATTGGCTCCCCTCCTGTTTGTGGGAACGATGGGAAAGTCTTGTTGGATTACTTCTTGGAGCTTTTTAGGTGTAGGATCAAGAGAGATTGAAGGCATTGGGGGGTTAACAATAGGCTTCTTTTGGTCTTTTCTCTTGGTATTTTTACCCAAGGAGGAAGCAGGGATATCAACAAGCTTTTTACATTGTTCCAGCAAAGAGAGGATTTGTGCAAGGGGGTTTGGAGTTCTTGGAGAGTGAGGATTGGATGGGGAGATAGTTTTTAGGCTAAGTGGATTTTTGCCGGTCTTAATTGTCAAGTGAGGGTTTGCAAACTGATATATAAAGGCATCCCAAGTTTGCCCCTGTTTCTATAGTTCGACTATAACAAGGATTTTGATCAAGCCATGGTGAAAGAGACTCTTGTGGGGGTTATTCACATTCTTCCTCACTTGAGAGGACATCTTCTCCAAGATTTTAAGTAAATAGAAGGGGAAGTTCAAAGGTTTGTTGAATAGAAAATGAGCCAACAATATGAAATGACAAGCTTTGAAAGTGGAGTATCTACCTTCGCATGTAATCAACCTCGTGATGACGATGAGAGGGTTGATCAATTCCACCTTTATCCACTCCCTAAAATATCCTTTTGCTCCTGAAATGTTCTCGAATTCGAGCTTAAAAACCCTGTTATAACTTGAGCGCGACAGTTGGTGTTTTTTGAACCATCTATCTCCCATTCTTGGGAGCTTCATGGCTGCAGCAATGGACTATTCTGAGACTTCAAAGGAAAGAGACTCCATGCATGATGTCTTCCCATCGAAACCGACGACAAATTGCATGGAGAGGCCGTCATTGTGGCCTTGCAAGTTAGACAAAAATGGCCCCTAGCTTGCGTGCAAAAACACTTCTCTGCATTGCGCAAATTCAAGAATGGCTAAAATATCTGCATTGGAATAGGGTTCATACCTCTTAGGCATTGTGGTAGAGGCGAAATTCACCAGGCAAGGGTGTGATCAAGCCAAGAGATGGCACGAATTGGGCACAAGCCAAACGCAATTTGAACAGGGGAAGAAATGGCAGAGGTTGGGTGCGATTTCTTAACGTAGGGTAGCGCAAATGGCAAGGGAGAATTGAGATAATGGTTGCCCAACCCGATTTTGAATGCGCCTATAGTGGAGTAGGTTGCACACATGTGCGCACAAGCTTCCATGTGTGGGAAATTTTGAATTCGAAGGCTCATTTTTTGGGGGCAATGTAATGATGCGCAGTTAGATCAATGTCCAAGTCTTTTGACTTGGACATTTGATCATGAACATATAAATCATATTCAATCAATTTCCTGCAACGAATTCAATTGAATGTAATTGATTTCTAGTTACCTGGAATCTAGGATAGTTACTGGTGTGTAATTCATCTGGCACTTTGTTCAGCACCTCATACGACACTTCATACGGTACTTCATTTGATACCTCTGTGTTAAATACATTTTCACTTCTTGTAATGGATAGCCTACAAATTAAATGTTTTTGACAATCATAGTGATTTAATGAGCAGAGGCAGAATACTCCATTATTGTCAATTTTGCCACCATGCTCACTCAATCCTCTTGCATATGACATATAATGTCAAACCTACAATGAACATGTTATAGCACGCATAAAACATGTACTGTCAATCCTATAATGTACAACTTGAAATGAAAAGATAAACCAATAAAGAGTGGTCTGTTAAGTATATGTTCAGTAATTTATAGCACACATGAGTTTAGCACTTAAAAAATGACTATTAATGTAATAACCCGTATCATGGAAATAATACAAAAATTCTTGCAAAGATTTATTTCTCTAGGCAATGATCATTTGTCAGCTCATGAACCCCTCACCCACACCTCAATATTGTGACACCTCACAATCAAAAGTACAGGAAACCAGTTAGTATCCCCAATAACCGAAGATTTATAGTATGTCAGGTGTAAAGATAAAGTTTCATAGATTGGTCTAACGAGACAGTTAGAATATGGCCCTACCTATAGGATAAGAGATCCTATATATAGATAAGAAGAGGTAGGTAAGAGAGCTTCAAGATAGTCTTAGATTTATTTCTCAATGGAAAGTTTATGGAGTTCATTAACCTTAGCTTAACCACACATACTTCATGTCAACTTTTTTTGCAAGTAATGCCGTACATCAGGACAAGTTGAAATTTATTATTTATTTTTGTTAGATTATCATCCTCGCTAGGTAGAATACCCCGTTGCCAACAAGCCTGTTCAGTACTCCGACGAGTTTACCTAGTCATACCACAGGCCGCTACCCACTGCCAGCAGACCTGTTCAGTATCCCAATGGGTTAGCCTCTTACACCCTCAGAGACTGGCCCTCCATCTTTTAAGATTTTAGTTATAAGATTACTTTATGCAAGAAGATGGGGGGGGGGCAACTCTGAAAAACAACTTTTTTCTCTCTTTTTTTTTTTCAATTGGGATGGTATTTATGTTAGAGGATGGATTTCCGTTTATATTAATTAGTGTTTGTCTCGATGTAAGGGGTGCTTAAGAGGACGTGTCCTATCTAAAGATATGATATAATCAATCTATTTAGTGTATAGTGGATGGTACCATTGAGAAAGAACATACAGGTATCTATAGGTTCAACTCACTTTATTCTTTTGTAGTTATTGTGATGTTTCCAGACTAACTGCTAATTAGACCTCCTTGTTACTCTTTGATAAATACACTTGACTCACTTACTCAGGTTTCTTGGAAAACTGTACGAGAGACCTCTAGGCTTGATAGTTATGGTATCACTTCCTTATACATTGGTGAAGAGTTTCAAGAGCAACTGCTTTAGAATCTTAAAAAATGAGAATTTTTGCAAAAATATGGCTAATTACAGTAAGTCAATATTCATTTGATGCTTTAGGAGACACAAAATTCAAGTGTAATAATGTTTTGAAGAAATATCCTTGAAGCTATGTACTCCTGGTGAAATAAATACTTACAGAAACCTCTAGAATTGCCTTATTAACAAAATTCAAAAACTATTTACATATATACATTAGGAAATTAAGAAACATTTTCAAGAACAAGGGGGGACTTCCCAATCTACTAAGGCCAATGCCTTGTCAGTTGACATGACCCGTAGAAAATCCTCTTTGGAAATGGGCTTATGATAAAATTTGAGTCGGTGTCCATTTACTACAAAGGAGACTTGTCCATCATCAATTGTTTTAATTTTTACAGCTCCATTGTCATATACAGTGTCTACCTCGCAAGGGCCCAACCACCAAGTGGTGAGTTTTCCTTTGAAGGTTTTGAATCAAGAATCAAACAACAAAGCCCAATCACCAGGTTGGAAGTGCTTCTTCTTAATAAATTTATCATGCCACTTGCTCCTCTGGTTTTGGACTAATATCGTCCATTGGATGGCATCTTGCCTGATTTCATCCAACTCATTCAATTGTAGGGCTCATTTTTTCTGAGCCTCATCTAAGTTCAATCCCAATTCTGTGGCAATACGAAAGGTCCTTACTTGGAATTCTATAGGTAGAAGTACTTGTTTCTCGTACACTAGCTCATAAGGGGTATGCCCAATGGTATTTCTCCAGGTGGTCCGGTATGCCAACAAAGCTTCTGGGAGCCTATCAGCCCAATCCCGGTGATGTAACTGAACAGTCTTGGTCAAGATGGCTTCCAGAACTTTGTTTTTGGATTCTACCTAACCATTGGCTTGCGGGTGGTATGGAGAAGATTTATGGTGTTTAATCCCATATTTCTTTTGTTAGCTCTTTCATCAGCTTGGAAATGAATTGAGTGCCTTGGTCGGTAACAATTTCATGAGGGACACTGAACCGGGTAAATATGTCTTCATAGATGAATTCGACAACAAAATTCTCTGTAGCCCAATTTGACCCACAAGACTCAAGCCTTTTATCCTAACTACAAACTGCGCGATAACATTTTGGCGCCACTGCCGGGGAACACTGAGTCAAACCTTCCTCAGACAACACTTTTTCGGTAAGCCTTGCCTCTAGAGAATTTATCTTACAAGCTTACCTAACGACTCCACTAGGGTGTTTTCCCTTTTCTTTGATAGTTTCAAACAAACTATATGGCGACTCCACCGATGACAACCCGTAGCGGGTGATAGTACTCAAACCCCTCTACTATGGAATTTGTCACCCTTTCAAACCCTACCCCTTCGCCTGCTCCACACAAATGGTACCACTCAGAAAATTTCGACTGTTTTGACCTAAGTAACACCCAAGGTGGATTACATGACTTGCCCGAAGATGCAAATTCCTGGTTGCCACTTTTCTCAGGAAAAGGACTTTCTGGTAATTCGCATTGGGCCCAATTTTGTGATAGCTTTGATTTTCATCAAACCAATCAAGAACACCTGGATGTCTTTATGAGACTTTTCACAATCTCTCTTGTATGGGATTCTAAGAATTGGATCAATGCTTGCCTGAAAGGAAGCATAAGAAATCCCGAAGAGCTGGAGAAGGCTTTCAAAATAAGGTGGTGTAATAATGAACACACACAAGATATTTTCTCCGAATACCTTGACATCTACAAAGGTTCCTGTGAGGGTGTTAGGGATTTCAGTGATAGGTTCAACCTTCTCCTCAAAAAGGTCCGACCAAAACTAAATTCAGAAGAAGCTATCCTCTACCACTACTTGACCTACTTAGAAGGAATTTTACAGTTCACCCTCAGGGACCGGTCACCTTCAACACTAGAAGAAGCACAAGATCTAGCTTATCAGATTGAGAGGAATCTTTAATTCGAGGACTACATTTGTCAAGTTAACCTCTCATGCAGTGATGACCTGTTGGATCCTGGTGATGAGTTAGTCACTGAACCTAAGCTCCCATAAATCCTTCAAGTTGAACTCACACCTCCTAAGAGAAAATAGAGTTTTTCCCATACTCATGTACAGGATCCCCTTCTTCAGGATTTTCCCGTAGAAATTGAACCTTCCCAGGACAAGGAGCAAGAGATTGAAATTTCTCTACCACAAACCTTTGAGCATGACCCTCTTGAAGAGTTTCCTCTCTTTATCCACCAGGTATACAACGCTAATTCAAAAAGCAGTAAGGCGACACCTTTCTACGTCATTCTCCAAGTCAATAGCTCCCTACTTCGTAACTGTGTTTTACACCCAAATGCTACAATCAACATTATGACGGAGAAAATCATGCATCAATTGGGTTTGAGCCTTTCACGACCAAATATCGGAGGTGGTTTTGCAAAGGGAATCATTAAATATATAGAAGTTGCTTTTGACTCTTTCCCGAGTGCCCCTTTCTTTATAGATGTGATCATCGTGGACGCCTTGAACAGTTTCAGTATCATCTTTCACAAGGACCTCATAAAGCAATTAGCTGTAAGTTTTTATGAACATGAATCTAGGGCAACCATCCCTCATCCCGAAGGAGGATTCTTCACCCTCCATAGTGAACCCTTCATGGGCACTCTAGTTGGAACCCATGATGAGTTAAGTGACCAACTCTTGTGCATTGACGATGACATCAACAATTGGCTTGTCCAAGAAGGGAAGTTGAATATTGACACCATTGAAGAATCTGAGGGAATTTGGACTTTGGAATTTTATGGATCTCACTCAAGTTCCACGTCAGGTGCTGGAATTGTTTTGACGGCCCCTTTCGACGAATATTTCTACCACTCGTATAGACTAGAATACCTTTGCAAAAATAATATCGCTGAGTATGAGGCTCTGATCCTGGGTCTAAACTTAGCAATTGACAAAGGAGTTAAACACCTAAGGGGAAAGGGAGATTCAGACCTCATAGTATCACAAGTCATGATGAAATTTGCTACAAAAAATGAGAATTTGAAAAAATACCGAGACTTGGCTCAGTCCCTTTCAAAATCCTTTAAAATAGTATCGCTTGAAGCCATTACTTGAGAAGATAATCACATGGAAGATGCCTTGGCCGTTTCTGATTCCACCCTACAACCCTGTGAGGGACCACTTCGTGATTTGTGCAAGATGGAAGTCCTCTTTAGACCCTCTGTTCCCGATAACTTGGAGCATTGGAAAGTCTTTGAAGATGATGACTGGATCGCCAGGTTCATGGAAAACAACAAAGAATTCACAGATTCACAAATTAACTTTCTGGCTGACTCCATGGATTTGGAGGTTATAAACCTACAAAACAACAACTTACCCAAAGGCTGTGTTCCCTTGGAAAGTCTCTTTGACTGACATGATGTCTTCAAAGGAATAAGACCCAATAAACAAGCAGACGAAGCCCTAGAATTCAACATTGGTACAGGGATAGATCCAAGGATGGTCAAGATAGGGAAGGGCACCACTGAAAAGGAAAGGTCGGAAACACTAGCACTCATCCGAGAATTTAAAGATACCTTTTCTTGGAACTATCATGAGTTGAAAGCTTATAAAGGAGATGTCATCCAACATGCCATACCCTTGGTAGACATAGCCAAAACTTTCTGGAAAAAACTAAGACATATCAATCCAAAAATAGCAAGCTAGATACAAAAAAAATTCTAGAAAATGGTTGACGCTGGTATCATAAGTCCTTTCAGATATTCTTCTTGGATGTCAAACTTGGCAGTTGTCTGAAACAAGACTGGTGAAATACGTTGATGTGTTGATTTACACAATCTCAACCAGTCATCCTTGAAAGACAACTACCCTCTCCCAAGCATGGAACATCTGTTTCAAAGGGTTACAGGGGCATGGGTGATGTCCATGTTGGATAGTTTTTCCGGATACAACCAAGTCTTGCTCAAAAGAGAAGACCAGCTTAAAATGACATTTACCACACCTTGGAGAACCTTCATGTACTTAAGGATACCGTTTGGCCTTATGAACACCGATTCTACCTTTCAGAGAGCAATGGACTTTGCCTTAAGGGATCTTATATAGAAAATCATAGAGATCTACCAAGACCACCTCACTGTTGTATCAAAGGACAAAAAAGACCACCTTTCACACCTCAGGATTGTGTTCAAACGATGTAGGAATTATGACATCTCTCTAAACCCTAAGAAGTCTATTTTTGGGATTGACGAGGGAAAACTTTTGGGTCACGTGGCCTCGAAAGGGGGGGTATCCATTGATCCGGAGAGGGTCCAATCAATAAGAGATGTCCATCCCCTAGTCAACAAAAAATCCTTACAATCCTTTTCCGGAAAGATCAATTTCATTTGAAGATTTGTTCCAAACTTTGTCGAAAGGATAAAACCCATGAGTTCTTTGTTAAAAAAGGATGTTGCTTTTAGATGGGATGACAAAGCCATCAAATCTTTCAAGGATATAAAAGATGCCATCTCCCAAGCCCCTGTCTTGATCAGCCCTGCCTTCTCAAAGGAATTCATCATTTTCTCCTTTGCCTCCCAGGATACCATTGCAGGTGTTCTAATGCAAAAGGATTTCGATGAATATGAACACCCCGTAGATTTTATGAGAAAGGTCCTTAGAGATTCCAAATTGAATTACACAATCACTGAGAAACAAGCATATGCCTTGGTAAAATCCCTCAAACACTTTATAAATTACATCGGATACAACAAAATTAAGGCTTATGTTCCTTACCCAGCAGTAAAGGATGTCCTATCACAACAGGATTGCATGGGAACTAGGGGAAAGTGGGTGTCCAAAATCCAAGAATAGGACCTGGAAATAAAGCCCACTAAAATAATAAATGGACAAGGTTTGGACCAAATGCTAATCGAAAGCAACCAAGAAGCCATACAAAAGGGTGAGAGTGAACAGGTAAACGTGGTAGTCAGTGAACTAGAACATGATGAGTGGTACTCTGATATTGTCTATTATCTAAAGAACTTATCTTGTCCTAACCATTTAGTAGACTACAAAAGAAGGGCTTTAAGGATGAGGGAAAATAAAGACTGTTTAACCGAAGACAACCTTGGTTGGAGAAATCCCGATGGGATCATACTTAGATGTGTCAACAAAGAAGAGGCAAAAAGGTTGCTAGAGGAATTACACTTTGCGTACCTTGGTGGAAATTTTGCAGCCCGCACTATTGCTCACAAAATCCTACGGGATGGGTATTATTGGCCAACACTTTTCTATGACACCCACCAACACGTCCGGTCATGTCAACCTTGTCAATACTTCTCGGGTAAAACAAAACTCCCAGCACAACCCCTAAAACACGTAGTAATAGAGACACCTTTTCAGCAGTGGGGTTTGGATTTCGTTGGTGAGTTTAAGGATAACTCGAGTAATGGATACCAGTGGATCTTAACAACCACAGACTATTTCACTAGATGGGTTGAATCCATTCCCACAAAGAAAGCCACCGAAGAAGTAGTCATGAACTTTTTGTAAGAACGAATCATAACTAGGTTCGGTATCCCTTCCAAAATCACTACAAACAATGCCAAATATTTTAGCTCACATGACCTGGTAGAATTTTTCTTCAAATATGGCATTGTTCTATCCCATTCCTCCAATTACTATCCACAAGGGAACGGATTGGCAGAATCAAGCAATAAAAACCTTATGAATATTTTGAAAAAGGTCGTGGGGGAAAATAAGAAATCTTGGAATAAAAAAATCAAATATGCAGTATGGGCAGATCGAATAACAACAAATACCTCCATAGGAAGGACCCCTTTTGAGTTGGTATATGGACTAGAGGCAAAACTCCCTGTGAACCTCCATATTCCCATGCTCCATTTTGCCCAGCAGTATGCTACGGATGGTGAAGTGATCCAAGGACGAATCAACTAGCTAATAGAGTTAGATGAGACTTGACAAAAATCCCTTAGTCAGATGGAAAGAAACTAGGAGAAGATACAAAATACTTTTGATCATAAAGCTAAAGGAAGAAACTTCACTGAAGGAGATCTCATACTTTTATGGGATAAGAGAAAGGAGAAACCTGGTATGCATAAGAAGTTTGACAGTTTATGGACAGGTCCTTATAAAATCATAAGTCATGCAGGTACAAACTCTTTCAACCTGGGCACCATGGAGGGAGAGGCCCTAAAGATGTCGATAAACGCTTTACACATCAAGCATTACCACCCACTAGCAACTTGACTTCACAGGTAAGTACAAGTAAGTAGGCATTTTGCATTCATGTATTATACCATTTGCATTGCATGTTAGTTTGCTTTGACACTCACCTTATTGATTGTGTTATTTCAGTCTTTATTTTTTATCTATATATGTTGGGGTGGCAATACCGCCTCGTTTTTTGTTACTAATGCTTCTACTTGAGATCAAGCAGGTCAGCAGGTTATGCCAGAGATGTTGAGGTTCTCATGCGATCTATGATGAGAATATGTCCCCGAGTTGGAGCCAGATGTTATCCCCCACTTTCCTGGATAACGAGGAGATCATGTCTTGAGGCCCATAGGTCCTAGACAGGTAGTATCGAGAGCAGGATTGACTTCAGCATGGACCTGAAGGGCCCACCTTTTCTCTCTTCTAGCATCCATATCCTGTCAGCAATGACAACCTCCACCACCATCGGCTTGGTCTTGTGTCAGAGAGAGTTCTTGCTTCATGAGGTAATTAGTCCAGGTATCATGGTATGTGTCACTTTGATCATCAAAACCATTGAATGTATGCATCTAATTCCTTTTATTTCTAACAACTGCTTGGATCTTACACTTGACCACTTGACCATGTTTTGGGGATTGACATGGTGTCTTAGTAAGCCTGTGTCTATTGGTTTTGGTTAGCCACTGGGGTTGTCTTCGAGAATCCATCGTCTTCTCCCTTCACAGTTTCACTTTTCCATCTTGTTTCCCGCTCACCTGTCCCATTCCAGTTGTCTGGGCATTGGGTTGAACTTTTTCTAGGGTTGCACCTTATCTAGTGGGAGGAAGGGGCTAAAGGCCCAGAAGGTAAAAGCAAGCTGGTAAAAGATAAAATCCTAAGAATAAAACCTCGAGATGCTTTGCCCAGGGATCCCTTAGAAAGCAATAAAAGGCTTCTCAACAAGAAACAAGAGGGACCCTAAAAAATAATAAAACAAGACCTAACCAGAGGATAGGGTGTCTCATAACGAGCTAGCCTATTAGGTCCATCAGTACCTAGCAGTATGCCATTGCCATCAACTTGTTACTACGCCAAGGTAGTGACCTTTGGTTGCATGGCCAAGGGAAAGGGGGTCTCATCACGACACAACCTTCTCATTTCTGTGAAAGTACTTGTGGGTAACGCTGTCACCACTGGTCACCATGCCAGGGCAGTGTCCCCTGATTATCTCTTGAGAAAAAAAGAAAAAAAAAAGAAATAAAAGATGAAATAACAAAAAGAATAAAAGGCATGAATGGGATTGGAAAGAATTGCATCCATGATAGGTACAACTCACCTTCTACAAAGGAACCCACAGGTAACATCTTGCATCCTTGACCTTCGTTGCACCCACCTGCTTGGACATCCCTTGACCAATTCATCCACTTACATGGCTTGGAAGAGGTCTCTTCCTAGAAACTTCCCTTATTCAGTGGACACTAGCCCAATAGGATGCCTTTCCCTTTTCCCAGACTTGTATTGCGGGTTTATGTAACGTCTTTGAGCTATTGATTGATCTATTAGGGGTTTTATGCATATGTTTATTAATATTGATGATGAAATGTGATTGACATTGCTATGATCCCTATGAATGATGAGCCCATGGAGGGCGTAGATTTTGATGTGTAGGACCATGCCCAACGAACATGTACCATCTTGGACCGATACACATGGGGAGATGACCAGTTCGTACCTCCATGGGGATGAAGATCCCATCAGGTGGATGATGAGACCCCATCAGGGGGAGATACATGATAGAGATGGATCCAGAGCTTTGCACCAGAGGAGAAGAGGATGTTCCACCAGAGGCACCCCGATAGAGCTTGACCTAGGGGGGATGACCCTTCCTCTGTGGAACATTGGCCTTGGGAGGCTTAAGAAGTCACCACCTTGACCATGATGTCACCCAACATCATGGATGTTTTGGGAAGAAGAATAGGCAACAGTGGCACGTGTGGCAGGTTGGAGAAGCCCAAGGAGGGCTAATGTTTTGCTCTAGGACACCCCATCTGCCCTAAAAGGGGCTAACGTCTCCCTTGGAGGGGATTTTACTCTCTTTTCAGCTTGATTTAGGATTTAATTTGACAATTTAATGTATAACAATATGATTTTGGTATTTTGGCCTTGTCGGCCTTTTACATGACCTAAAAAGTAAAATTAGGTCATGATATTGTATAAATGGAGGATTTTCTCCTTCATTTTTTGATCATCTTTCACTCACTCATTAGTGAGGTCTGAAATTTGCACCCTCCCTTGGGTATTTGGCTAATTTAGTGAGGCGCACTTTTTTAAGGAAGACCTTTTTGGAATTTTATGGTGTTTCTCATGAAGGAAGGTGTTACAACTAGGGTTTGCATGGTTATTTCTTGATGAATTGTAAGTATTTTTCTGCAAAACTTCTTAATGAATGGTTGTAGTTTAATTTATTGCTTATGTTTATGAATATTGTTGAATCAAAACCTTAGGTGACAAGCACACAAGTAGGTCCTTGTCTCATGTCCCCTGATAGAGAACTTTTCAGCCATTGAAGAAGGAAGAAAGAGCCTAGCCATAGTTACACTCCTATTTCTTATTCCCTTTTTGTTGGCCGTACCTTTACAAGATGAGAAGAAGGAGACATACTGAAGCCTAGGATTTCTACACTTTAGGGCCGATTTTTCTAGGGTTTGCTAGTGGAGCCTTACTACTGCAACACTTTGTCTTATCAAACCTTCCCGTCTCAGTTTATCTTTTATGCTAGCCGTTTTTCCATCCAAGAAAAGAGGAGAGATCACGAGGCCTTGCCATAGCAACACCAGAGTGAGCCTCTCTCCCCCAAGGTTTTGATTATGAGGCCTTTCCATAACAACTCCTCAGAACTATTCCCTCTAGTTCTTGGCCGTTGACTCCTTCAACCTTTGCATCCTTCACTTTTGACTCCTATAAACCTAAAGGGATTGATCTAAATTCCTCCAACGTTGAAGTGAAACTTGATTACAACACTCTCAAAACCTTTGAATTGAAATACCTAACCACTAACCCTAACCTTAAACTAATCTACTAGCCCTAAGTTCTGCCGTCATCCTTTGTTATTATATCATTAGTGCAACTAGGTGTTTTCTTTATGAGCAATTGAGTAATGGTTAAGGCATTTATTGAATGAAGTATTGATTGGTTACATTGAATGCCATATTGTTCCAATATTTATTGGTGAAGTGTTATAATTTTTATTGCTATTGATAAACATTGACTTCGTCAACATTTATTACCAATTGCTTATATGTTATTCAGATATTCATATATATGAAGTACTAACCCCATTGAGATATAGTTTGTATATATCAGTTTGTTGTTGCTTTGTTCCAGGCATGTACACTTCTTTGGGGGTTTACTTTAAATTGGCCTTTGGCCGAACTATCTGTTTGGTGGTGACTTGTGAGGGTGGGGGAAATTATCCTTGTCTTATTATCCTCTTGCCTCCTCAAAATCCCAGGTCACCGGGGACGTCTCTCCTGGGCCTCACTTCCCTAAATAGAAAGAACCTTCCCATCATGGTGACATTGGGTGGGATAGGTTCCCGTTACGCCGGTTTGACCCACAAGACTCAATCCTTTTATCCTAATTACAAACTGCGTGATAACATGTCCTTTTGATTCCTACCTGGCTTCTTAATACACAATTATTTGACTACCTTACTGTATATTGGAATGTCTTTAATGGCTTGAAGCAGGGGAATCTTGACACAAATATTCTTCAATTCATTCAAAATGTCAAATTCCGATCGGGTGGTAGGTTTCTCGATTACCAATTGGTATGGATAAGGAGGGACCTTCGTAATTTGTGAAGGTTCATTTTGGGGAAGCTCGGGTTCTTGATTCTTTGGGATAATAACATATTCCCACCTAGTGTCATCCGTAGGTTGTTTGGTGGTTTCTTCTTCCTAGATGACTATTGAAGGTCTCTACCTCTCCATAATTTTTCCCGATCTTAGTTGAATTTCCTGTAATGGAACATGAGTGATAACATATGTCGAGAAGGCCTGCATCTGAACATTGTGAAGAGGTTGAGGGGGATTATTATTCGGGTTTGAAACTGGTTGTGACGGTAATAGTGTCGGTCTCGTGGAGCTAGCATTTTGATATTGTAGCGGTTGTTGTTGTGGAATAGGAGGTAAAGGTGGTGGAACAAAACCTGGCAGAAGCTATGGAGTGTTCGGTGGGAACTGAGGATAAGTATGGTTGGACATAGGGTTAGGTGGAGCTTGAGGGTTTCCTTGGTTATGTCCTCCTCTCCATCCTTGGAACCAAGGATGTTGGTACTGAGTAGACCATTTTTTCCAACCTGGTGAGTTCCATTGTTGTTGTTGTTGATAATAGGGTGGAACTTGAGATTGCAGATCTGGGTATGTGGGCTGGTTCCTAGGCTGCCATGGCCTCCTAGGTGTATAAGAAGACTCCTAAGGATCTCCACTCCTATAGATGGCTAATAAACTGGGAAATGATGGACATTTTTCAGTCACATGGTCTTCTGTACAGAATCAACAAACTAAAATGTTATCTAATGGGCATTCCCTTGAGGAATGCTTCCTCCTGCATCTTGGACAGTATATGCTCATTGCTACATTTTCCTCTTCCTGTTTCTTTTTGATTTTAAGGGTATCCAACTGGGAACCTATTGTGCTTAACATGTCTGTCTTGAAGTTTTCTAAAAGGTTTCGTATCTCTACTCTCGTGATACCACCTGAACTAATTGGTTTTAGGTTTCTATTGTAAGGGTCTCGAGCATTCTTCCCTGTTTTGGCTCTACTCCTTGAGTAATTTTTACACATTTCACATATTTCAGCAAATGGTTTATGAGAGATGTCACCTGATTCCATCAGGTTAAGCATCTCTAGGTATTATTCTAAAATTCCCTTAAGTAAATGAGCCCTAATTGCATCCTCTGGGAGGTCATGGTATTTTGACTTCTGGGAGATATAACCAAATCTTTCCATATAATCTTCGAGGGTATCATCTTCCAATTGTTGGATTTTAAAGATGTTATTAAAAGACTCTTTGGTCTTGCAGTAGTCTTGGTACTTTTTAAGAAATATGTCTTTCATGGCTTCCCAAGACCTAATACTAGATTCTCCCAACCCCATGAACCATCTTAGTGCAGAGTCTTTGAGGGTGGTAGGAAAGAGTTTTAATTTCTGGGCATCTTGTACGTAGTTGTAGCTCCTACACAAGATGCCAAATTCAAATAGGAAGGTGTCTGGATCTTCACTATTTTTACCATAAAAGGTAGGCAATGCTGAGAGAGGAATATTCTTCATGTTGACATTGGGAGTGGTGTCCAAAATTGGAAACTCGAAGGTAGTTTCGGTTTGGTTTCCAGTTTCTTCTTCCTCCCTGTGTCTTACATTGTTATGGTCTTCCTGATCATCCATATTGTTTTTTTTTTCAAAAAGAGAGTACCTAGGTGGTTTTATCTTTGAAGAGAACAAGGTTTCCCTTTGATGGAAAGGTCTTCCTACTAATTGGATATCTGGGACTCTACTTGAGCTGGTTGAAACTATTGGTGCCAAAGTTTCTGTGTCAGTTTGAGAGATAATTACATTAGTTGAACTACCAAACAAAAGATTCAGGGTCTATGATGTCTTCAAAATTAGGATCTCCTGGTGGTGGTGTAAAAGAAAAGGTTGTATTGTTTGGTTATGCAGAAGGCTCGAGTGGTCTTGCCTCCTGCCCCAATATGATTGATTCTTCAATTTCTTATTCTATAGTGCTCCATGTGTTAGTCCCTTAAGAGACTATTTTATCTCTTTGAGTTGAGCTAGCTCCTATTTTTTGGTATCGGTCTGCGGATTTTATAAGTGGAACGTCCCTTCCCCCAAAAAGGTCAGAAGGAACCTTGGTTGAAAGGTCTGATTTAGATTTAATGTATCTACCTTTTGGACGTTTAGGTCTTTTCATGAAAGAAAGAAAAAACAAAAGAAAAAGATACCATTTGGTTTCTAGGTCTATTCATGAAAGTAAACAAAAACAAAAAGAAAAAACTACCATTGGGTTTGGGGGATCCTGCAATAGCAGATGCGCATGTTCTTACCTCTCGTCTTAAAGTCCCCCCGCCACGAATAAAATGCTAAGGTCTAGGAATGATCTATTTCCTAACTACTTCTTACCTTGAGACAACTCCCCGACAACGACGCCAAAAATGATGGGTGTTCTATATGCACTAAAAACACACTAAAAACCCTCAATTAAATTGTCAACCCGGGGTAAGTAAACTTGAAGTTGTAGCAAAATATATGCCAAAGGTAGAAGGTTTGGTAGTAGTATAGTCTAACTAAGGAAGTGGCTATCTAAGGGCTAATCTATTCAAGCAAAGCTATCTATTGAGAAAACCCTACTAAGGAAAATTAAACTACGTAACCTAAGTACTTTTGGACCAAGGATCAATGGATAGTTCTAAGAAAACAAGTGAAAACCCTACTTCAAGCAAACTAGTTCAACAATAAGAAATAAGCAAAAAAAAACTACTTTAAGCAATAAGAAAATAACAAAAGCAAACTACTTTAACTTGCCTACCTAAATTCAATGAGCAACTACCTTCTAAAAGCAAGTAAATAAACAATCAACTATACTATCAAAGCAAGAATAGACAAGTAAACAAGTAGCCTATTAAAGCAAGTAAACAACTAACTACCCTAAGATAACTTCTATTGCAAGTAAACTAATTAAGACTTCTCATTGAACAACTATCTAACCTAAGAGGCAAGTGAACTATATTCTTAATTCAAACTTCAACACTACTTCTAATTCATAAAAATAAATCTATTTAATTGAAAGCAAGAAGAACTAACAACTAAACTTTAATCTATAATAAGCAAAGTGCTCTTTAATCTATCAAAGAAAAAGACTATCTATCCTACAACAACAATAAAATTATATTCTGATCTACGAAAGCAAAAAACTATCTTTAACCTACGAAAACAAGAAAATATATTTTAACCTATGAAAACTCAAATATAGTGTTGGTGGTTGTGTGAATGTCTTCGGTGTCTTATAATATATCGATGGAACTTGACAACAAAATATAATTCAAGTGGTATAAGCTCAACACTGATCTCAATAGCAAAGTGAAAGGTATGGATTAAACAATCCAATGATAATTTAGCCATTACTGAAACAATTGTCAATTACCCTGCATATTCATTTATTAACCATCAACAATATAACGAGATCATAATTGTACTTCTACACTATGTAAGCAAAATTCATACTTAAACTCAACCATTAACTAAGAATTGTAATTGCAATCTAATTCTAGGAAATAAAATACATAAAGTGAAATTATGCTATATCTATCTTAACAATTCAAACTGCAATAAGGAAAATGCTTAAGAACAAAAATTAAAACATGACATTAAAAAGTAAACTAACAAATACATTAATCAACAACTAATTAGGCAAGATCTACATAACAATGAAATAAGCAATCTGTAATTAAAAACTGAAACTAATCCTATCCATCCATCGAATCCTTGTTAAAGAAGATATGTAATAAAACTTTGTTCTATCCTATTTCAAACTCTGTTTTAAATTTAATTCTAAAAGCGTAAATAAAACACAATCTAATATCTAATTGCACATGGGGTTAGTCTATGAATTTGCAAATTCGTTCCTAAATACAAGATCAACGCATGCTAACACAATCCTTCATACTAACTTGCAAAAGAGAGTTAAAATGATTAAACTAAAGCAACAAATTAATTAACAAAATAATAATGCATGTACAGGAAATAAAGAGAGACAACTAAACTATAAAATGCATAAACAACTTAAAGAATAGTTACAAGACTGTTGGTGGGCTCCCCAGCAAGTCATGGTCACTTCCTAAAAGCACACCACGAACTCAACATTTCAATTTCACCATGAAAACTCAAAAACACAGTTTTTATATAATCTGGCAATGAAAAATGGCAAAACAGAGTAAAATCGTGTTTTTATCTATCACACTGATACGTCAACTACTTAACTTCTATTTGACCACCACGATGGTATTTATAATATTTATAGACCAAGTGGTCGACCAAAGGAGGGTCGAACCACTTCTAAATTCGGCAAATTACATTAATGGTGCCCTAACTGCCGAAATAGAGTGAGCCAATAATCGCCCTGCTTAACAACTTAAACTGAGTTTTCAAGAGTTTAGTAGCTGGAGGGGGCAAGCACGAGAAAAACCCATGTTCTTGATTCGCCCACCACTGGCCGCCAATACCATAATCGCCAAATCACCCACCGTTTTTGTGCAAGACGTAGTGCTGGATGAAGTGCCAGACTGGGTACTGGATCGAGTACTGGAAGGAGTGCCGGAAGCAAAAATGTGATGCATTTTTGCCTTGTAACACCAAAAAATGTGAATTATATCGTTGGAAACATAAAAACGTGATAAATTATACTCAATATCAACATTAAACACAAATCATACATACCTAGTGTAGATCATACCGTTTTAGCACACAATTCTTCAAAAAGATTCTCCAAAACATGAAAAACACATATGTACATTCGACAAAAGTGTCTAATAACTGTCATAAAATTGATTATATCTCGGGCCCAACAGGGTCCAAGGGAGAAATACCAATATATATTAATTTGACCCATTTTCCTAAATTTGCTATTTGTATATGAACCTTCCCATTTTTGATTGAGTGTTCCCAAAGCCAATCAGTGAATACATGTAAGAGGGTGGGTGTGAGTGGTCACATCCAAAGTTATTGGGCACATGGGGGTTGAGTACAATTAGCTTGGGGAAGACTGTGAGTCAAGAAAGGAAATCCAAAGAGAGGAAATTCGTATGGGTTGGACAACAATTTTGAGTGAGTCAAGTTTTTGCATGGGAAACAAGTAGAGAGCAAGAAACAAAGCTTGAAGCTTATGTGACCATGGAGGGAAAATTCTAGAGCAAGATGGATATTAATTGGAGAAAAATAGAGTTGGAAAACTGGAGAGCCAGGTTGTCAGGCCTGAAGAGTGAACTCCTGGGTGAGTTGCACTAAAACAACAAGTGTTTGTTGTTGGTTTGCTGATAGTTTTCCTAGCAGCAGTTTCCCTTGAGTTCCTAGCTAAGAGATTCCTAGTTTCTTGTGCCAAAGAGACCTTGATAAATGAATGGGACACCCAAGGGACTAGGATCAATGAAGGGGTACATTCCTTAGGTTCGACAGGTTAAGAGGAATAGAGCTGGTGGAAAATCGGGATAGCTGTAGGAGAATATCAGTTGGGTTGAGAGTTTTATGAGCTGTGAGTGGACTGTGAGAGACCACCCTCTTTTGTGGATTGCTAGACTTAGCTTGGGGGTGATTGGATGTTGATATTTAGAACAATCAATCTATGGTTGGGTGGAACTTCCATCCCAAGCATCTGGTTGCACAACTATTGTGAAAAGATAAATGTTTAATTGTTATGTTAAATTATGTGTTTAATTGTTCTGCACGAACTCTGTGTATTTGAAAGTGATTTATATCCTATTGTAATGAGTTGTTTAGCTGCATTTCATGTTGATTATTAACATGTTGTAGATGCAACTATTTTATGGTTGTAGACAATAGCTAGATCTATTTTAATTCATAGTTGTAAGCTACAGGAAACCAACTAACTGTAAATGAATTAATTTAGTTAGAAAAATTTTCATTTTTAAGAGTATTATCCATTGTAATGTCACTCAGATGGGTCGAGGGACATTACATTATGGTATTAGAGCTTCTGGTTCAAACACTGGGCTTGTATGGGTTCAAACCAGAACGAATTGGTGAAATTTTTTGTTGCATATTTTGTATATGATTGATTTGGGGGAAAAATGAAGATTTTAGAGAGAAATCCCGAAGTCCGTGAGTCAAATCCAAGTTTTAATGACTTCAGAAGGTTTGAGAGGGTTAATGGAGTAGAGAGGTGAAATTGCAGATCGAAATTCGACCTAGAATGGTCAAAATTCGATTTTTAATGACCGCCTATAGAGTTATGGGAAGTTTGGTAGATCGAGGACTGAGATCTCTTTTGAACTCGAGATCGACGACTGAGATTCACTATGATAAATTTAAAAATTTGTAATGTTTCAGCCGTTTGAAATTTTGATTAAATCAACGACCATGATTCATTTCGGGGGATGGGAAATGGATCAGATCGATGATTTGTATTCATTAGGGTTTTGGTTTAAAATTTTCTAAGTGTGAGGTTCGACAGTAGAATCCACTGACAGCCGATGGTCAGATCAAAGAGTTTTGAAAAGTGTTGGAAATTCGCTAAAATAAATCACAGACGATCGATGGATGGATCAGCCAAAATGACGAAGAGTTTGGGTCATCCATAAGACATATCTGACCTTTGATGGTTGACGGTCGAGGGTCGACTAAAACCAAAAAAGAATTTTCAATTTCCGATGAACATTGCTGATTACCGATGGGCCAATGGTCAGGTGTTGACTGATTTTGGCAAAGTGTTCTAATCAAGCAAGAGAAGTCGTCGATGGCCGATGCGTCGATGGTTCGACATCGACCAAAGTCGGGGAGGTGTTCGGGTTGTCCAAGAGAATTGGATGATCGTTGATGGGGGAAAGAGGATGATGTTGTCATCATCCACATGTCATGCCACATTATCATCCATGTTTCATGCCACATCACCCAATTTGACACCTTAGGATGACGTGTCATGCCATGTCATCATCCACGTGTCATGCCACATCAGCAGTTGTCACATCAACCGACATAAGTGGCTGATGGTCAATCGATCGATTTGGGAAAGTGTTCGATAGTCATCAAGGATCAATGATCACCAATGAGCCGATGGTCAGGCATCGACAAATTTAGTGGGGAGTTTTTCATTCACCAACAAATATCGTCGATGACTGATTTAAGAGTTGTTTGAAAATCGGGTGTCGGGGAAATGGACTGACAGATTGATAACTTTGGAAAAAGATTTTTCACATCCAAAGGATGATATCAATCACCGATGGATGAAAAGGTCAGATCAATGGTTTCTATGTATCATGATTTGAGATCGACGATTGAGATTTAAAGAACTGTTAGAGTAGTAAAATAGTGATTTTTTTGTGAAATTTTTTGAAATTTTCATATTTTTAAAGGTCATTAACTTGCGGAGCATTTTTGAGGCCCCAAACGACATTTTTTGCAAGTCAAAAACCACGAGAACAAAGTGTTCAAAGGTACATTTTGTCTCTTCATCTCAAATAAAATAACTTGAAGAGATCTATCCAACGAGCTAAACAGTTCACGAAACAGAGCTCGTCTGAGAAATTTACAACCAAAACAGTGAGGGTAAAAGTTTTGCACCAATATTACTTCCAGAGGGTGTAATTCTATGCTCAGAAGTCCATTTAGGGCACAGGAGCAGTCGATGGAAATATTATGAACCATAGAAGCTAGCGGTGGAGTCATATTTTGGTTATGGGCACCTGAAAAAGTGCAGGAAGATAAATAAGACACCTGTAGCACACATGAGTAAATTGAGTAAAACAACCTAAACTTCTCCGAACCATAAAGCATTATGAAGGATCAGGAAGAGATACTTTAAAGCTTGAACATGTTGCATGAGAAATTCAACAAGGATTCTGGCACCAAGCAAGCAACTAGTGCTAGAAAAGTATCATCATCTAGATCCCATATCAAAAGGGATGATCATGGAAATGATAGGTAGTCAATAAGCAAGAGAAAACATCATCATTCTCCAAGGCATTCCACTAGAAGAACTCATGCAAGTTCAGGACTAGGAAGCAACCCAAGTGTGTCTTCTGTTTGAAGGAAAAGAATAGGGACTGAGGTAGACATCTTGCAAGGTGAAATCAGGAAAATAAATCCACCTACTTTCAATGGTGAACATAGGAAAGGAGAAGAGGTAGAGGTCTGACTGTTGGAAATGAAGAAATATTTTCAGCTGCATGATTAGCCATCCCAGGAGGAAGCTAGAATTTCCACCCACCACTTGCAAGGGAAGGAAACCATGTGGTGGGATCAACTTAAGCAAGCCAACATCCTTGATGAGAAAAGGATCTTATGGAGGCAGTTCAAAGGATATTTCCAAGAGAAATATTGGTCCTAGCATTACTATGAGAGAAAGATGAAAGAGGTTTTTGAACCCAAGTTGGGATCCATGACACTGGAGGAATATGAGAAGATGTTCTTTGAATTGTTGAAGTATGTTTACTTCATCAAGGATGAGAAAGTCAAAATCCAAAGGTTTCTAAGTGGGTTACCCTCCTTCTATAGTGACACGATTCAGTATGATAACCCCAAGACCTTAGAGGAAACCATAAGGAGATAAAGGCACCTTTATGAGCAAAGTAAAGGAAGGCTAGTGTTCCAAAAGGCTTGGAAAGACAAGATGAAATGGAAAAAGGATCAAAGGAAGAAAGGTTTTAAGCCACCCTTTTTCAGAAATAACTCCCAAGAAAATGAGCAAGGTCAGGAAGCCCAAAATGAGCTAAAGAATGCATATTCATTTGGGAAAAGGCCAAGGAAACAACCTATTCAATGTTGGGGATGTGAGGGGAATCACTTATATAGGGATTTCCCTCACAAAGGAGAAATAATGAGGACTATCCACAACATTCAGGAGGCTGAAACAATGAGATATATGGGAGGAATCATGCCAAGGATTTATGCAACCTTGGACAAGAAGAAAGCTGAATATCAATACCCCATGATTGAATTGGAAGGTAAGATTGACAATCAACCCATAGAAATTTTGATTGATTCCATAGCTAGCCATGTTATACACCATTTTTTCACCCTTTTCTAAGTGTCGTAAAGTGTCGCACTTCACTTTGTTCAGTGACATTAGTGTCACAAATTCCATGGTCCATTTTTCTAAGTGTTGTACCTTATTTATTACACTTTTATTAAGTGTCTCCACCTAAACACCATGCAATAATGATCCATTACATCCCCTTAAGCATGAAGAAGAAGAAGACACCTTTAAACCCTGCAAATCTGACCTTTTCCACTAAGTCCTGGATCTGTTTGCCCATGGATTCCCCCTTTCCATGCAGGGGGGAAACCATACTCTTGTTATAATTCCAGGGGGGCTTCCTAGACACCATGTATACCTCTCTAGGGGAGCGTCCAGGAAGATTTGGTCAAAATCCATGAATCTAGGGGAAATCTTCAAGGAAGTTCTAGATGGTTCTGGGTTTGTTTTATTATTTGCATCAAGATATGATTCAAGCCTCCTTCCATCCTATTTTGGATCAAGCATAACCATTAAGATAACTCCAATCCAAACCTAATCCATCTTATCCTCAACTACACTCCTGGTTTATCCTAGTGGTTCGGCTTTTCTGCATCTATATAAGTGAGAGGGGATGGAAAAGAAGCATACCAAACTTATGATCTTGTCAAGGAGTTCCAAGCATTTGTTTATGTGAAGACTTTGAGCTGGATTCATGTTCAAGGGATGGAGAAAGAAGCTTGGAGGATTGCAACATCTTGCTTTTCATTGAATATAATAACATGACCTATTTCTCTTATACGTTCTTGTTCGTTTCTTGTCTATTTGATTAATTGGTGTAAGTTATCAATTGGTAGGGTTTCTATCACCTAATCATAGATAGTAGTAGGAGAAGGTTTCTCTGTTCTTGTAGGTTTGACTTCATGAGGAAGCTATTTGGATTGGAGCTCAACCATTCGAGCGGCGAGGACAAACGTAAGAAATTAGGTGCACATACCTTCTCTCCTTCTCTCTCAACCCTCCCGCAAGAAAATATGATAGTTATTTAAGAGGATGTTAGTGTCCATTTTTTAGATACTGTCTCATTTATAGGAAACCCAAGTGAGGGGAACTAAACCTGCCTACAGGGGGAGAATTCTCACCACAGTAAATTTGCGACCATATTGGGGAAATAAAAAGATGCGACTCCACTGGGGAGAAATATATATTTTTTATTAGGTTTATATCCCTCTGAATCCTTTGAATTGGTCTACACTTTTCTTCTTTTTCTTTGGCACCCTTCTACTCATCAAATCCCTGATTTTTTTTAAGAAATTTTGTTAGATTTGGACCTTCAGGACCTTTGTAAAGCATCCCTTACCCTTTGGATGACCCCTATATAACTTCCACATAGCATCTTGGAAACTTGTTTCTAGGCCACTTGGGAGCATCCATCACCCCTTGGATGCTCTGTTTTCCATTCTGGGGGAGCATCCTCTTGTAGCAGACTAGTTTTTGAGCCCTGTTTTATGTTTTTTCTTAGATTTTGCTCAGTTTCTCTGTGACTGTTTGAGGTTATTTTTTGAGTCTATGTGATCATATCTATATGTTTGGATGAGATTTATAATCTATTTTATTAATAGGTTTTAGTTTCTTTCTTTCTCATCCTCTTTTCAAATTGCTTGTGTGTTTGAGATTGCTTAGTCTTTTAGCCTAGATGCTCCTAATTTGCCTCTGACTTTGCTTGCTTGAGAACTTCACATTATCAATCATTTTCATTTCCTTCTTTTGATTTTGTATTGGTTGATTGGTTGTGAGCCATTTCGTCTTCATAAAAAAATATCACTTTTCTGGATGATTAAGACTCTCTCGTTTACCGCAACCCTATTTCTTGCTACTCGTGTTTTGAGGATTTTCATGAGTGTTTCTCTGCTTTCTCCTTTGCATTTTTGAGTCCTTGATTGAACATGTTATCTCACACTTTTTTTCTTTCAGTTCTCATCCTTTTTTTGAGTTCACTTTGTTTGATTGATTTTTTGCCTCGTCTTTCTCTTTATTGAACATAAATCTCTTTCATTTCTCTTGAAAGTTAAGAAGAAAAAAAGTTTGCGTATCTCCTTACATGCATAATCAAATGAAGAATTGTTTTTGCATTCTTTAGGAATTGATTTTGATATATGTTTTTAAAAAGAGATATTTTTGTGTGTGGATTTTGGTTTTTGGAAACTTTTGCTTGGTAGTTTGGCATCATCTTGATCCATGGAATTGAAAGTTGCATAGTTTTGAGTTCTTTCTTGTGTTAAGAAGAATATAACTCTTCTCCTTCCCATACATAGAATTCATCGAAAATAATGAACTGCATATCATTCTTTTGTATTATATTGGATTTGAGTCTCTCTCACATCATTAATTTAATCTCCATGAACCCTTTGAGTAAAAATCCATTAAAATCAATCACGCGCTAATAAAATCAACTAGAACATTTTTTGGTTTTCGCGCAACAACACTAGCACATGATTAGGGTCTTTGGAATAGGTAAAGTGATTAAATATTCCAAGACTACTAAACAGATTGTAGAACACTAGCGAGCATACAAATCTAACTTTCGTATAAGCATAGTTGGGAACCCCTTCTCACACAGGGGATAAACACAAGGTCGCGTGCATAAGAGCAGCAAATATTACCACTCCAAATATTGACCAATCATAGTGGATAGAGCGTATATTGGGGATTTTTATTGAGAAACCACTAGTTTCATTTGGTCTTGGTGCTTCATGAATACTGAATCTATTCGGGGTCCTTAGGAGTCTTACCGGTCCTCTTGTCTTCAGTTCTCTTGAAGAGATTCAGACTTTGATATCCTGCCCATATGTTCGATTCTGACTGTTGATTATACCCACCCAGAGGCTGATTGTGAGTTGGTAACTTTAGTGGCCTTTCCTAGGTATCTATAGAGGTGACTGTGGGGAGATTCCCATGGTACCCAGGGTAGACGTCGTATCACACTCTCAGTACCCTTAGAGGGTGATCCTGTGAAAGTGAGGGTTTCTTTCACTGAGAAGGGATGTTACATGGAGGTCAGGGTAACTGCTTCTCATTTCTTCACTAACGGCTTGACATCTGATCTTTGGAAGATCCTTGAGCCTACTGTTGCTTGGTTGATTAATTTTAGTTTTATTAGGAGTTTTTCTCTTTGAATTTCATAGTCGACCTTAGGATCAAATATTTCATGGTATAAAAGGTATGGAACCTGACCCTCAGGGACCTCAACACAACGTTTCTAACGAAGGAATGATCGAAGATCAAACTTCTGAGACCGAGAGTATACCTTCTGGAAGTAACCATCACATAGAAGAACCGATCACTACCATCGTTGAGAGCCTTGCATCTTCCATGAATCCTCTTTTTGCTGATCCACTTGGCCAACCAGTCACTGATCCACCATCCACGATATATTCTGATTCCTATTCTTCTTACTATTTATCGCCTGGTTCCACCCCTGCATGATCTCCTGGCATGCACCCATCATCTTTTGGTTTTCTTGAAGGACTTTGGAATTTATATTTTTCCACAACTCATGTTAATACTACTGGTGCTTCCTCTTTATCGGAAATATCAATGACCTAGGTAATATCGGCTCAGCCACTTGCGCATACATCTTCCTTTGCACACAGGTCAGGTAATATTCCTGCTTCACTATTTCCACACAAGCACACACCAAGTGATTTACTTGGTCATTCCATCAGTCATATGGCCAATGGTCAAGTCATTCATACAACCAAAGTTTCGAAAGCTACTCATCCTCCATCTTGACCATCACAGATTAGTACACCCTACATTTGAGGCCAATCTTCAATGGGAGACCAACCTTCAGCTGCATGGAAATTTTTTACTGAGGGGAAACCTACATGGTTACAACATCAACTCACCTAGGGGAAAACCACTCTTGCAAGTCCTTCTATCCCTACTTCCACTAGCCTATATCCTAGACAACCATTTCCAGGAGTTTCTAACCCTTTGTGGGGTCAACCCAATCTGGCGGGCATTCTTCCACAAGGAACTTTGCCCTTTCAATCCACAAACCTCATAATTCCAACACAACAGTCCCTTAAACCTCAATATGTGGGGGGACCATCAAGTCAATCATAGTACGTAGGAGGTACATCTATTTAGTCACTGTATATGGGTGGAAAACTAGGATAACCACCTAATATGGCGGACAATCAAGAAAACCCCCTTTCCTGGGTGGACAACCCAGGAAACCACCATATATGGGAGGACCATGTATCTTTGCCATCTCACCACAACCTGGATACGGTACTACTGGTGTTCCTGTGCCATATGATTATCACCAGTATCCACAGGCTAACCGAAAAATTCCATTCTTGGCTACGTTAGATCTGCCATATCTGTCATGTTTGACCAACAATCCCATCCAACATACACTGTTTTGGCCCACCATCCCTGCCAAATTACTGTTCGACATCCCAAAATTCGAAGGGAAAACTGGGGAAGATCCTAACAATCATGTTATGAATTTCCATTTATGGTGTTATTCCAACTCTTTGATGGATGATTCCATCGATATGAGGATTGTTTAGAGAACAATTACAGGTGCCATAATAAAATGGTGTATTGAGCTGCCACGTAACTCCTTTATTGACGTTAATTATCTTGCCATGGTTTTTATGACACATTTTCAGTTGCCTATACAGTATGAGTCCGATACCAAGCTTTTGGCCTCATTCTGACAATCCTCTTCCACCCACATATTCGATCATATTCATGAGTGGAGAGGATGGAGATGGTTGATTAAAGCTCCCATCTCAGACCAACTCCTCGCAGATTGGTTTACAAAGTCACTCTTGCCTCCCATTTCCCATGATGTTTCTATGGGAAAAATTATTACTACGGAGCATGCTATCAGCCGTGCACAGTATTTGGACTTTGTCTATTCCCAGTCTGACACACTTTACGATCTGATCCCTAATGCTCCTTGTCCATCGAACGATCCAAAAAAACCTGCTCTGGAACCAAGTTTCATTTTAGACGCCAAGACTACTTCCACTCCTGCTCAAACCTCTGAGGTGAATGTGGTCCAATCCTCTTCATCTCAACAACTAGGAGGTAAGAAGAAAATCAAGGTTAAATACATGAAATATTCTAACCAACAGTATAATCCTAAGTCTGCCGATGCTCAATCGACTAGGAAACCTAAGTTTCCTTGTATGATTGGTGAGGAAGACCACTACATGAAATATTTCCCTCATCATGAGGCTGTTGTTACACATTATTTTGGTCATTCTAATGATGATATCACATACATGTGTTCAGGCTCCCAACATGACTTTTTGCCTGAGAAAAGAAACTTCTTTCCTCCTCTACAAAGCTACTTTTTAGAAAGGGTCCGCAGGCTACTCATACTACACAATGCAGAAATCTATCATTTCTGTAGGGTGCTCTATGGCTGGCCCACGGGATTTCCTTAGGATGCTACATAGGCAGGGTGCGGTGACGTTCCAAAGATAAAAGAGGAAAGAGGTTTCACGAAGTTTCTAGAAGGGGAATCTTCTAGAATGTGAGGTGGCATCTGTGTGGTTGCGATCCTACTGGTCTCTCTGATTTGGTGGGACCATCCTCATCATTTTAACCACTTCACCTTCTCCTATATAATCATGGGCTTCTCATGGAAAAGGTTAAGCAAGAAGAAGTAAGATTAAGTAGAGAATTGATGAAAGAATAGGCTGAAGACTGTGTGAAGAATCTTGTTCTTATTGATGCTTGAGACCTCCATTTGTCCATCAATCTTTTGTGGATTATCTTCATGCGAATTTCAGAGCAAGTGTATGTGTGTGTTGGGACAAAGGACCACTAAAAGGGAACTTGCGACATCAAGGCAATTCAGTTGTATCTTCTACTTTTCATTAATATAATACAGTGGCATGTCTCTTTCCCATAAAATGATTAGTGTTTTATTACATGACTCCTTGATCACATGTTTAGGTTGTCATTGAATTCTACTATTGTTGCTTTCACGTTGGTTGGTTTGTGTTGTCACAGATTGGATTCTACAAGAGAACTGGAGTGAAGCAGGGACAAAAAAGATACAAGGAAGCGATTCATAAGGTATGTTATCTATTCCTCTTTGGATAGTAAACTTAATGATTGCAACTTAGGGAAAGTGTGTTGTTCTGTCTTTTTTTGTTCTAGATCTAGGTGGATCTAGGGGATCAGTTCATGTTCGCATCTACTGATTTACCCAATAACAAAATTGGCGACTCCACTGGGGAAACAACTTGATTGTGGTTTTTGTTGGCATTTTTCTTTTGACCTATTCTTTTTACTTGATATCAATCTCTGAGTCTCTGGGAGACCCATTCACTCTCCTTGGGATTAAAAGTCCACCTAGATGTTTTGCCTTTTTCCCCAAATTTCTTGATTTTTCAAATACATCCGCACTGCACCTAATAGATAGCCTGCGGAAACCATCCATTTCCACACCCTGGTGGTTTGTTTCAGTGTGGGATTTCCACACCCTGTATGTTTTTGGATCGCAAAAATAATTCATTTCCGTACTGTGTTATACTGTCCACCTGCGGCAGCGTTTGATTTTTTTTTTTTGGTTTGGGTTTTGGCCTATACTGCTGTCTAGTTTTGCTTTAGTCAGCTGGACAAGGATTTTTAATGCCAGTTCTTGAGTTCTTCTGATTGTTTCAGCTTGATCTTGATTGGTTTCGGCGATGGAACACCTCTCTTTTGATCCTTTTTCAATCTTTGTTTTTGATTTTTTCCGACAAGGATATAATCTTTGGACTTGCATCCGAGTGCTTGCTCGATTAAAGGTCTTGGTATAAATTTGGATTTGTAGGTTGGTTACATCTTCTGGATTTCTTAATGATCAGAAAAACATTTCTTATTCATATTTGAAGAGACATTTTCCTGTCAAATTTTTTTTTTATCTCCATTGAAAGATCAATTTGGGTGCTTGTTGAATGTTTTATTTTCATTGATTGCTTATCCTTTCTTAGTTCCATCCCTGTTTTGTTTTGTTTTGAAAGGAAAAAATGAAAATCTTTTCAGTCTTTTAAGTAATCACTTATACAGAAAATATTGGCGTTCAAAAATTTGAAAGAAAATGAATAGTGAAATTATATTGTCCATGATTGTTTGGTATTACATTCACACAAAAAAGGAATTGTACGTCGTAGTTCATATTGTTCCAGAAAAATACTTTCTCCCCACTGTAGATAGAATTCATCGAATGAAAGTTTGCATCATTCATTTCTATTTTCACATTATTGGGTCGAAGTCTTACACAACATTGGTTTCATTCCCATCTACCTCTTGAGTAACAACAACCTCTTAAAAAACATTGCGAAATTTAAAACTCAAGTAGTAACTTTTATTTTCTAGGGCTCTTTTACACCAACATTAGTTAGGCTAGAGATTTGGAATAGGCAGTGAGACACACTCTCCAAAGCACAAAACACACGATAGTATCTTGTGATAGGGAGTGTTCAAATCCATTTGCAACATTTTGTCCTAGGAAGCCCTTCTCACACAAGGGTCAAACCTGAGGTCGCATTGAGATTGACAGAGTTACTCACCCTACTTTGTTGATCTTAGTGTAGATATTGCATGTATTATGGGGGTCGCTTGAAGGTATACCCACGATTATGAGTGGAAGCCTCTCAAGTTGATTTCGGGCTCGATACCCTGCCCTTGCGTGTGGATCAGACTGTCGACTGTTTCCCCAGGCATCACTGTTGTTTGTGGTAACTTTAGTAGCCTATCTTCTTAGGATCTTACACAAGGTGACTGTGGAGGGGCAAGTCTTCACGGTACCTAGAATCGACATTGGCCAGACTCACTCGGGCTCCTTGGAGGGTATACCCATGATTATGTGTGGGAGCTTGCACCAGGGTGTAAGTCCATTAAGCAGGTCGTCAACGTAACTTTTCCACCCTAGCCCAGCCCCTTATTATCTCGGTCTCGTGATGTTGGATTTCATCACCAACTAGTGACTTCGAAACGAGAAGGTTTGTTTGCTTGGTTTGAACTCTAGATTTTATTAGCGAGTGTTGTTTGTTTTCGTAGTTGGCCATAGATTTTTTCATTGAATTTTTGGTTATGCCAACATAGACCCTCCCCATCGTTCACACAGGATACAAGGACTTCCACCGGAAAACAGGGAAGATTATATCCCTATACCCCCTCACACATCAAAGGGCTCTCCTCAACAGAGTGAAGTCTCGGATACCAACACAATACAAGAGGAAGGTTCAACCGCTTAGTTTCTGAATTAATTCTGATTCTATGGAAGATTTCCGCATCCCTCCTAGATATGAAAGACATTTTCTCCGGATGAATTCTGTCGGGGAACTTGTTGTTGTTTATTATGGAACTCTAACCAGACCTTTTGGAGATGATGATCCTTTCTAGACTACTGACATATTTAGAAGTCCACCTCGTACGGTGCGAGACCTTTATGGCTCAGGGGAAGGAGAAGATATACCCGCCATCCCTGAGCTACCCGAGACGTCTGCCATCCTCACAGTATCCCTAGGTCATTTTGCCAGTACAAATGCCTATCTCTTTGCTGGCTCAGAAGCATAGTTAGTTAGTCCTAGTTCAACCGTCCCTTTTCAAATGGCCCACTCTACAATTCTTCCTCGTGCTACGACTATTCCCACCGAGAATACAATGGTTAACCATGCTCCCATTGGTACACCACATTCCTCTAGACCTACCCCTTCTCTTCCTCTTGGGTATCACGCTTTGAACCCTTCTACTGCCATCCATACCCAAATTCCATCCAAAAGTATATAGAATTACCACGAGGCTTCTTCACCGATTTCAATACCCTAGCTATGGATTTCCTCACTCACTACCAGTTGCCAATACGTTATGAAACGGGAACCAAGATTTTGAGTTCTTTCAAGCAAAGTAAAGCCACTCATATATCTGATCACATTCATGAGTGGAGATGAAGACGAATCCTAATCAAACTCGATCTTCTCGATCATTTATTGTTAGAATGGTTCACGCAATCCTTTGTGAATGACATATCTAAAGACATTGCTATGGGTGGAGTTGTCACAGAAGAATAGGCGATCAATTGTGCCCAATATCTTGATCTCGTTTATTCACAAACATGTACTCTTTACGATCTGCTCCCTGATGCACCTCGTCCTTCTACCACAACCACCTCAACAACCCTAGCAACTTCTCATGCCGCTGATGGTGTGATAGGTACTTTCCATGTCCAACCACAATCTGCGCAAGACTCTCACACCATGCCCAAATCCCATGCTTCTAATGTTCAAACTGCTCCGACACCCACCCCTCCCACCGATAAAACTTCAAAAGTGAACACCGTTCAATCGACTCCTACCGGTAAGAATAAATCCAAAAAAGGGAAGGGTAGGAATAAGGAGGATAAAAATAACAACCCACAATTCAACAAGACCAAGACACAACCTGCTGATGATAAGGATAAATGCAAACCTCGCTATCCTTTATTTATCTGTGGTGATGATCACTACATGAAGCACTGTCCGAGACGTGCTGAGGTCACGAAGTTCCTCCAAGGGACCCCAAAACCTCCTACACCTACCGTCTTGTCTCAACCCTTCCCTTCTCAACAACATGCTCAATTGGTCATCCATGATCAACCTTCTTCCTCCACTACCTCCTACGTACTTATGTGTAATGGTGATTCAAAGAAGAATGACATCACACTTACCACTCATGCCAAAGATTACTCTTCCTCCAAGGAGAAATTTGACGATATACCACCTTCGTTGGTTCAACAATCTCCCTTGGCTCCACTTCCCGCTGGTCCTCTTCATCTCGAATGATTGAACCTCGATACAGTCCTTTGCCCCCCTCCCAAGGGCGTGGTTCAAAAGTGTTCTTTCAATCCTCATGCACGTGCTACCCATAACTACAGTATCGTAGAAGATCTGGCACAAGCACCGTCTACGATGTCAGCCCTCGAAGTCCTTTAGAGTTGTCCTACACAATGGAAGGCACTGTTGAAAGATATTGGTGGAATCGACCCTACGGATACAAATTTAATAATCTTTGACTTGGAAGATCACATTCCAAGGTTACCCCATCAGCTCGCATTTCAAATACAAGTTGTTGTCGCCGATAAGAAAATTTGTAGAATAGTTATTGACGAGGGTGCCTCGACGTGTGTCATGTCTATCGCCTGCTGGAAATCCATTGGCTCTCCTCCCTTAACTAAATCACACAACATGCTCAAAGCCTTTAATGGCTCTGGCTTTAAACCCTACAGTGTTCTCCCTTCATTGCCTGTTACGTTAGAAGGCAAAATGGTCAACGTTGAACTTGAGGTCTTTGATGCACCTCTTGATTACAACCTCTTACTTGGCCGTAGCTGGATCGATTCCATGCATGCAATCATGTCTACTCTTTTCCGTATCATGCGCTTTCCACATCAGGGAAAAGTAGTTACAGTAGAACAAATGGCCTTCTTTAACTCTGATACACGTACCAACAATGTAACTTTCATTGCAAAGACACCCCCTGGGTATGAAAATGTCAGTGTAGGTCTACTAAAAGATTCCACTCTGATGGGTATGTTTCCAATCCCACCACCCGACGTTCCACCTCCTTTGGTTGCCTCGATTAACATGATCTCCACCTCCATCCACGAAACTCCTCTGTCTTCTGACCCATGGATAGTACCCGTACCCGGTGATTATCTTCGCTACAACGACTAGATGCCTTTAAGTCTAGTTTAATCCGCTTACCAAGCCATTCAATCGGCCGACCCTTCTACTCCCTCTCTCGGTGATTTGTCTCCTGATTCGTTCCACGTTATTTTTCCCACGTACGAGATGATTATGTCGGTTATGTCGATGGAATATACCCCTTGGGATGATGGACATCATCGTTCCATTCTCTTTCTCGAACAACACACCATTGAGATCTACCAACGGATCTCGACTCCATCGACCATTGTCGTTATTTCTTCAGTTCCCAAATCCACACACGATGTGTTATACGAAGGGAACTTCAGTAACATTTCTCCCACCATCCCCCTCGACATATCTATTAAACCTGGAGTTGTCGAAAATGTCCACATCGGAGCTTCATGTTTCACCGATGAGGTTGTTATGTATAAGTCACTTTTTCAAGAATTTTGTGACATCTTCACGTGGAGCTATGAAGAGATCCCAGGTATTGACCCTGATATTGTTGTACATGAAATTAAGACCTACTTGGACGCTAAACCCGTCCGACAGAGACTTCGCCCGGTGCACCCCCATAAAGCAACTGCTATCAAGCTTGAAGTCAAAAAAATTCTTAATGCTGGCTTTATTTATCCCATGGCTTTGACTGATTGGGTATCTAATCTAGTTTTTGTTAACAAGAAACAAGGTATGATCCGTGTCTGTGTTGATTATAGGGATATCAACAAAGCTTGTCCTAAGAACAACTTTCCTACCCCCTTTGTTGACCAAATCATCGACGATTGTGCCGAAAGTGAAATCTTCTCCCTCATGGATGGTTTCTCTGGATATAATCAAATCAATATCTTACCCACGGATCAACAAAAAACCGCTTTCATTTGTCCTTGGGGAACTTTTTCCTACTAGAAACTACCCTTCGGTTTGAAGAACGTCGGTGCAACGTTTCAACGTGCTATGTCTTATGCTTTCCATGATATTAAGCACATTGTACAACCATATTTAGATGACATACCAGTGCATTCCATGCATCATAGTGATCATCCGACCCACCTCCGAGCCATTTTCCTTCGTTGTCGGTTCTATCGTATACGCTTAAATCCACACAAATGTGTCTTTTGTGTGGAGTCCGACTGACTCTTGGGATTTATTGTGTCACGTCAAGGGATCAAGGTAGATCCTTTGAAGGTCGAGGCGATCCTCAATCTCCCTCCTCCTTCCTCACTTCGCCAACTACAAATTTTGCAAGTGAATGCAAACTTTCTACGTCGTTTTATCCCAAACTACGCTGAGTTAACACTCAGATTTACTCAACTATTAAAGAAAGGGTCCGAGTTTGTATGGGACACCACTTCCAACAAAGCCTTCGATGCTTTGAAATTGACTTTAGCCCGTACCCCACTAATTTTCCCGCCCGATTATAATCGAGATTATTTCCTTTATCTCGCTGCTTCAGACTCGACCATCGCCATGGTTCTAGTCCAAGAAGACGATTTACACGACGAACATGTCATTTATTATTTGAGTCGAAGTATCATGACTACTGAAGCCAAGTACTTACATGTTGAAAAACTGGCATTGGCATCTGTTCAAGCCGTCCAACGTTTCCGTCACTATATTCTATTACGCAAGACCATTGTAATTTCGGATTGCAACCCTATGCAACACATTCTTACACGTCAATTTCTAGGGGGAAAATACTCCAAATGGATAGTGATTCTCCAGGAGTTTGACTTAGAATCTGAACGCGCTAACTCCAAGAAATCCTTGGTGTTTTTTGAACTAATATGTGACCTTCCCTCAGCTGAGACAAAAAAAGTGGCAGAGGATTCCTTACCTGACGAATCACTTTTTCTGATCAATTCTGATGATCCTTGGTATGGAGATATTATCATTTATCTCCAGACTCAAAATTTCCAGCCAGACCTCTCTAGTACAGACCATCATCGCATCCGCTATCAATCCCGTCAATACATCATTCTCGGTGACACTCTTTATCACCGAAGTGTTGAGACTATATTACATCACTATCTCACCTTTGATGAGGCCGAGAAAGATTTGAATGACTGCCACTCTGGAGCATGTGGTGGTCATATGTCCGAGTATGCCACTTCCCAAAATATCTTGTGAGATGGGTACTTATGGCATTCTTTATTTAAATATTGTATAATTGTTGTCCATAAATTCCACGCTTGCCAAACATACAACCATAAGATCAGATTGCATCCCGCTCCTTTACACCCTATAGTTTATGTTTGAACTTTCGCTAAATGGGGTATCGATTTCATGACTTGTAACCCTCACTCGGTCAGGGGCATGGATACATTATTTTCGCCATGGATTATTTCACGAAATGGGCCAAGGCGATGACTACATTCAACAATACAGGAGAAACTGTAGCTCTATTCATATTCAATCACATCATTACATGATTTGGAATCCCACAGTCTATCGTCACTGATCATGGTAGCCACTTTCGGAACTTCATGATGTCTGAGCTCACAGAAAAGTTGGGTCTTTGACATGAAAACACAACCCCCTACTACCCACAGGCCAATGGACAAGTTGAAGCAATCAACAAGGTTCTTATCACCATGCTTCGACGGATTATAGGAATTCACAAAACGAGTTGGCACACAATGTTGTTTTCAGCGTTATGGGCTTGTTGGACATTCGTGAAGTCTGCCATGGGGTTTACACCTTTCCAATTAGTGTATGGTTTATATGTTGTCTTACCGATTGAATGTGAAATCCCATTGTTAAAACTAGCCGTTGAACTTCTTCCAAACACCTCTGCTGAAGAAGAACGTCTGTTGTATCTTATGCAATTGGAAGAAGCCCGTCAAGATGCCACCCTAGTTATTGAAACCCAAAAGAAACGCGTCAAGGCCCAATACGAAAAACATGTCAAACCACATGTGTTCTCTGAAGGCGATCTAGTTCTCCTCTATGAACAAGATCGAGATTTTCTAGCTGTCGAAAAATTTGAATCTATGTGGCGAGGCCCTTGTATCGTCAAACGAGTGTTGGAGAAGGGAGCCTATGAGTTAGTAGATTATGATGGCATTCCTTTGAGTGACCCCAGAAATGGGCTTTACTTAAAGAATTACTATGCTTAGACTATATTTGCATGAGTGCTTGTATTTTACTGTATCATACTGTAGTGTGCTACGTTTGTGTGTTTTTTCGTTATTTGGTTTCTACCCTTGACTGCTTATCTTGTGTTGTGGTTGGTTTTCAGATTTCGAAGTCTTCGTTACCCTACCTTGGCTTCGCCGATGGCACTAGTCATAACACTCAGAACCTAGCTTCTGCTGCATGGGCAATCTATGCGCCCATGAATGAACTTATCAGTCTACATGGTGTTTTCCTCAATCATGCAACCAATAATATAGCAGAGTATAGCGTCGTCATTGAATTGTTGTCTTATGCTATCTCACTTGGGATTCGTCGCCTGGTTATACGACTTGATTCACAACTAATAGTGATACAATTAAGTAATGTCTATGCTATTCAAAGTCCTACTTTGTTACAGGTATATTTACGAATTCACCCCTTGGAACATTATTTTGATTATATCGAGTATCAACACATTCCTAGATGTCTAAATACATTAACTGATGCATTAGCTAATTATGTGTTAGACAAACATCTGAGACATTTATAAATCCAATCACACATCACATGTATTATACAAAGCAAAATAAGCTGGTAGAAGCCTCATATATATATAATGATCAAAAGTTTTTTACAAAAATATTGTTTTTGTCCAAAGACCAAAATATAAAAAATGAAGCTCATAGCTTCTACAAAAATGGCATCATGGATGCTGCTCTTGGTAACACAGTACAACTCATTCTACCCTATGGAGAAATTGTCTCAATGGACTAGCCACGCCCATAGTATGGTGTTGGAAGCACCTCAGGACCTCACCGATCGACATATCTGGGATCCCTGCAGTCAAACCCTCCAGATTTTGCTCGATTGCTTCGTAGTCATCTGCATCCCATCCTGCTACTATCGTTGCCTCCCCTCGCCTCTAGACAGGGGATGTACTTGGGGGTCGGAATGGACCTACATTTGTATGGTCATGACATTTTTTGATTAGTCATTGGATTGAAAAACACATAAAAATATTTAATATTTTGAAAAATTTACAAAAACACTATAAAAACAAAATTTCTTTCTTACCTAGTTCCCCCCACTGAGAACCCTCAGGTAGCACTAAGTCTGGATCATTGCGAAAATCTAGCTTGACATATGCATAGTCATCGATCATCAAGAACTGGGGCTCCAACTAATAAAAAAATGTGTCATTATATCTAATAATGGGACCTGCCACATGTGGGGACATGAGATCACACCACCGCTTCATCCGCGGATATCGTGGCGCTAGTATATTCCAATCTACCTGTAAGTGAAAGTGAGGGACTCTTTCCAGGAAGAAATATACCAAAATGGATTCGTACCCAAACTGTTTTAGATCCCCGTTCTTGCTCTTGGTCAAATAGCTCTTCATACTACGGAGAATCCCATCACACCAGTTGAACACATGAGGTTCTGTGCATTCTATCACATACTGGAAGTATCTCTGTAGAGCCATGTGTGGAGAAGCACTCCCTACCATCCATGCAATGGTGAAAAGGATGGTTCTCAAGGTCAGATCACGAACCCCTTTGATAGCCACCTTACCCTTGTGCCACTCGGCCCCGGGTTCACAATAGAGTTTGATGTATTCACTCATCGGTAAACCTCCACCTCGACCTCATGTTAAGGTCACTTGCGCACCACGACGTGACAACCTTGTCAAGAAGTAGATGTATTCAATGTCTAGGGAGAGCACATGAACACCCACATGGAATACTTGTTGGTCCACGTCCCACATATGGACCAAATATTCCAACAATCTTAGGTGGGCTCTCATGCCCTGGATCTTGAAGAATTTTAATAGACCACACTGTCATAGGGAATTTATGGTGCCTGGATCATTTAAATCCATTGCATCATCATCTTCATGCTCTCTTTCTCTCCACTCCAACATATTTGCAATCAAAATACCTGCATGGAGATGAAAGAAAAAAGTTAACACCTTTAATTATCATTCTTTTTGGTCCACCGTATTTTTTTCTTTTGGGTTTTACGCCACCACGACTGGGCTTTGGTTACAGAGCATGATTTCTGTAGGCCCCGATATAGGGAACCTGCAGCGGCCCCAACGCGTGCATATGGTAAAAAAACTCACCCAAAAATTCATCTTTTAACCGATTAAAATGATTTTAAAACAATTTAAAAGGAAGAAGACGAGGTACTTACTGTTTCCACGCAGACCGTTTTCTGAATGATCGCTCGAGCTCTCCGCAATCGACCATCGAAATACGAGGTGAAAAAGGGCTTTTGGACAAAGTTTTTGGTCAAATACAAATGAAGTAGTGAAAATGAGTTCTTATCCCTATTTATCTCATTTTTCACTTTTTCTAAATATATTTTATATTATTTGAATATATTTTCTCAAAAACCTAATGGTCTCATGAGTGTTGTTTCTCGCAGATGGGCAGACTAGGGTTCCGAACAATGAAGTATGGATAATTTTTGTGATTTGTTTGTCTTTTTTAGTTGCATGCGCGATTACCTTTTAGGGTTTTTTAGAAAAACCTCAAGCTTAGTCTTTGTTCATTCTTGTGCTCAAAAAATGATGAGAACATAACCGAGTATACTTTTGTCATCTTTTTGTACTCGTCATGGTAACACGAAAATAATGAGACTTACGGAGTAATCTTTAAGATCTTTTCACACTCCTTAAAAATGAAAAGATTGCCAAGCGACCTTGTTCTGTTCACGCTCGTAAAAGTATTTGAATAAAACGTTCGACGGGCGATAGTTTATCACTTTTTTGGTCCTATCGAACTATTTTACGAAAAAGGAACTGAGAGATTTCTCTTTAAAGTGTTTTTCCAGACTCTGTAAACATGAAAAACCTTCGAGTTTTCTATCTTTGGACTCATTAAACAAACATTGACAGACCCATGCGGGACCGAACCACTCCTTCTTAGGGTTCATTAAAAATACTCCGAGGGACTCATCAGAAGGATGAGCTTACATCAACAAGCATATGTTATCCTCCTCAAGCTTACGTAAAAATAAAGAGGTACTCACTAGAAATGGTGGGGGAAAATTTGGGAAAGAGATGTGTCTCTATATTTGTGTTAGTGGTAGTAAGCGTCGCTCTTGAACATGGCACCCCCTTTATCATTTGAATCTGGGTTGGGAAATCCATTTTCCTCTCGTTTGACTTTCTGCAAGTTCATATCTTGGGTCGTCTTTGGGTCGATGCTGCCGATCCTAGTGTCGTGCCATCCATATGTTCAAGATAAGTTCAACCAATCCCTCTATTGAGTCAGCCATCTGCAATTGTCAATTCCTATCATGTCGGCCTTCCTTCTGTCCATTCCAAACCATATTTGTACTTTGCTTTACCCTAAATTTGTTACTTGTTTCATGCCATTTGATGGGGGATACATCAAGGCCCTCCTGTGATGAATGTTTTCCTGTCGACTTCAGCTCATTATCCAGGAACAAAGACTTAGAAAATATTTAGTGCCTTGGAGCCTGCATGCCTCAATGGCAGGTTTCTTCACTCTCGATAGTGGATTTACATCATTGATCCTTGATCGAGATATTCCATCGAGTGTTTGAATTGAACTCATCTATTCACACTCATTGGATTGTACTATCGTACCTTGGGGGTCATTGATATCAATGGTGATTTCCCTCGCACTTGTTAATGGTTTTCATTAATGATCGGTAATCAAGTGGTTTCTAACCATGTTCGACTTCAACGTCTATAATCACATGGCTAGATTTGTACTAACAGACGATGGGATTGAAGACCCTGGACCTCATCATTTTTGGTCCAGTTTGCGATGGAGTGTTTGTGATTTGAATTTACACATAGATCCACTTTGTATGTCTCGTGGCTATGTCTATGTTTGAGTTTTCAAATGCATAGATCCTCAGTGTATTCCTGGTGGCTATGTAGAATCTTGATGACATGGATCCACAGTGTATAATTGGTGGCCATGAATTATACTTATGATTTCAATCATTTATAGTCTGAACATGGGAATGCCTACTTTGGACATGGTATAATATTGTGCGGATGCTTGATTGTTTGCAGGTTCCCAATTGGTGCTCTCCTTGTTCCCGACACACACACACACATTTTTACAAAGTATTTCGGCTGTCATGAGTTCCAAACTCATACTTTGGGGGGCATTCTGTTACACATTATTTTGGTCATTCTAATGATGATATCACAGACATGTGTTCAGGCTTCCAACATGACTTTTTTCCTGAGAAAAGAAACTTCTTTCCTCCTCTACAAAGCTTCTTTTTAGAAAGGGTCCGCAGGATGCTCATACTACATAGTGCATAAATCTATCATTTCCACAGGCTTCTCTATGGCTGGCCCATGGGATTTCCACAGGCTGCTACATAGGTAGGGTGCAGTGACGTTCAAAGCTAAAAGAGGAAAGAGGTTTCACAAAGTTTCTAGAAGGGGAATATTCTAGAATGTGAGGTGGCATCCATGTGGTTACGATCCTACTGGTTTCTCAGATTTGATGGGATCATCCTCATTCTTTTAACCACTTCACCTTCTCCTATATAATCATGGGCTTCTCATGGAAAAGGTTAAGCAAGAAGAAGTAAGATTAAGCAAAGAATTGATGAAAGAATAGGCTGAAGACTGTGTGAAGAATCCTGTTCTTATTTATGCTTGAGACCTCCATTTGTCCATTAGGCTTTTATGGATTATCTTCATGTGAATTTCAGAGCAAGTGTATGTGTGTGTTGGGACAAAGGACCACTAAAAGGGAACTTGTGACATCAAGGAAATTCGTTTGTATCTTATACTTTTCATTAATATAATACGGTGGCATGTCTCTTTCCCATAAAATGATTAGTGTTTTATTACATGACTCCTTGATCACATGTTTAGGTTGTCATTGAATTCTATTATTTCTGATTTCACGTTGGTTGGTTTGTGTTGTCACAGATTGGATTCTACAAGAGAACTGGAGTGAAGCAGGGAAAACAAAGATAGTAAACTCAATGATTCCTCTTTGGATAGTAAACTCAATGATTGCAACTTAGGGAAAGAGTCTTGTTCCATCTTGTTTTGTTCTAGATCCAGATGGATCTAGGGGGATCAGTTCATGTCTACATCTACTGATTTACCCAATAACAACTGTCATTGAATTTATGAAGGGTACCTCCCAACCAGTTCAATAGTAAAATCTGGTTGCAGAAAATCCTTCTCCGCAAGGTGGAAATGTAGGTCATTCCCACCACGAGGATGCTTCCACAAGCACCTCTGAGGTGTACATGTTTAAAGAGGTTAATGTGACAACTCGAGAAAACACTCATGACACTCCTCCAGGTGATCAGACTAAGGGAAAGGGTGTCGATCATCCCTACACACCTACTCCTCCTCCATCTTTCGATCCTCTTCTGATTGAGAAGCCAACCTATAACGCAGTGTTGTGCCTTCCCAAGAGCATAATTTGAAAAGGGACATTTAATCCAAATGCCCACACTGCCAAAAAATACAACATCGTTGAATATTTGGAGCAATCTCCTTGTGCTATGTCAGCCATCGAAGTTCTACAGAGCTTTCCAAGTCAACATAGAACCATGTTGTTATCCATTGGAGTTGTGGATCCAGAGGAGTCAAATATGATCATGTTTAATCTAGATTACTCTAAGGAGAGGATTTCCAACCACTTAGTATTCCAAATTCAAGTTTTGGTTGGTGGAAAGAACATCCATCACACTGTTTTGGATGAGGGAGCCTCCATTTGTGTCATGTCTTTGTCTTGTTGGAGAGATCTCGGTTCTCCTAAACTTATTCAGTCTCCTACCACCTTGAAAGCATTTGATGGACGTGGTTTATAGCCTCACAGACTTTTGCAATCTTTCGCTGTGACATTGAAGGGTAAGACTATTTTGGTCGATATTGAAGTAGTTGATGCGCCTCTAGATTACAATTTGTTACTCAGTAGTAGTTGTTTCTATGCGATGAATTCCATATTATATATGACGTTTCATGTCTTACGATTTCCCTATCAAGGAAAAGTTATAATTGTTGACCAACTAGACTAGATAACTCAAGATCTCTACAATGAGATGACGAATGGTATTCCTTTTCTAGGTCAATTTAGTATTGAGAGTGTAGGAGTAGGTATCCTTAAGGATTCCTCACTCATGGGGGTTTTTCTTTTACCTGCTCGCCTCATCCCACATGTTTCCATGTTAAATATGATTTCAACTCAGGTGCGACAATCCCTAGAATCATCTAATCCTTTTGTCATACCTGGTCTGGACAAGAATAGTTCCTTTTCTTTGTCAAGATCGTTAACAAATGAAACATACCCCCTTCCATTCAAATCAAGCCTCACTCTAGACTACATACTTGAACCTTCCTTTCCTCCACCTAGTGAAAATGTTCCCATTAGTAACCAACCACCTAAATGAGGAAAGAAGAAGAGTCACAAGAGGAAATGATGCTTGGGGGACAGGTCTCCAGCTTCTGGACATCATACTGGAGAAAAACCACTAGATTCTATCATGCAAGTTGAGGGAAAAATACCTTTAGAGAGACACGCTGCTAGGACTGATCCTCGCTTGGGGGTCTTTCCCATCACCACGTAGTAGTATTTTCTAGAACGATCTTAGTCTTTATTCTTTCTTATGATCGTAAATACACGAGAATAAGTTACCGAGCTCAATCTTTGTTATTTCTCGTGCTCGTTAATACACGAGAATAGGTTACTGAGTATACTTTTATCTCTTTTTTAGACTTGTAAAAGTTATATGAAAAATGAACTCTTTGAAGTCTCCTTTAATCTCTTTTCAGACTCCCTAAAACTTGAAAATATTGCCGAGTGAACTTGTCTCCTTTCACACTCATTAAAAGGTTTAGAAAGGACGTCTTTCGATGTTTGGTTTATCTCATTTTTGGCTTCGAAAGCACTACTTTACAAAAAAATACCTCATTACAAAGAACTCTTTAAACTCTTTTTGAACTCCTTAAAAAATGAAAAGATTTTCGAGCGATCTTGTTGTCTTTCATGCTCGTTAGAGTGAATTAGAAGGCACATCTGTTGAGCGGTAGTTTATCTATTTTTTCGGTCTCATCAGACTGTTTACAAAAAAGGAACACTCTAGTCAAGCATGATTAGAAGAGTTATCCTAGGTATCGTTTTATACTTTTTTGGGCCCTGGAGACTAATTTCATGAAAAATTCCATTTGGAGTCTTCTTTCTAAATATTTTCAGACTCTCGAAATATGAAAAGACCATCGAGTTTTCTTTCACTGGACTCGTAAAATATACACAAAGAAGGACCCATTTGGGACTAAACCCTTCCTTCTTCAGGTTCATTAAACATGTCAAGATGGGACTCATCTAAGATGAGCTTATACTGAGCATCTTTTATCCTCCTCAAGCTCGCTAAAAAACAAAGAGGTACTCTCCTATCTGGGTGGGGGAAAAATTCGAGAAGTGGGTCAAGTATTTCATTTATGGCAGCTTGATGTCACCCTTGGACATGGAACTTGTTTAAATCCCATATTTCTTCATACTATTTTGAATCCTTCAGAAGATAACCCTTGGTTTTCGTCACTTTCCATGCATCGTCATACTCTTTCGACTCCTTCAAAGAGATCCATTGGTTTTTGTCACATCATCATACTTGGTATCGATGCCTTGTTGAGTCAATGCTGCCAAGTCATTCATTGTGCCACCATATATTCAAGGGAAGTCAACCTCTGCATTTCCATCCTTGTGTCAGTTCACCATTATTTGATCCATCACTATTCATCACTATCCTTATTCGTTTCATGTCGATCATGGGGGATACAACATGGCCATCCTTCGACGAGTCTATTTCCATCGATATCAATACATTATCCAGGAATTAGACTTAGAAACCAATTAGTACGTTGGAGCTTGAATGCCTCAATGGAAGGTTTCCTATCTTTTGACAATGGGTTTTCCATCATTGACCCTTGATCGATCGATTTTGTGAGTGTTTGACTTCAGAGCATCTATTCACATTTGATGGAATGTACTCATAGCACCCTGGGAGTCATTTTCATCATTGGTGATTTCCCTCACACTTGTTAACGATTTACATCATTGACCAATAATCAAATGGTTTCTACCATGTTCCAAGCCAATACCACTATTCACATGGCTAGATTCGTACTATTCAAGATCAAGATTGAAGACCCCACGGGGAATATCCAATAAACACTCATTTTTGTTATTTTCCTTCCCCAGGATGCGATGGAGATTATGAAGTTGTGATATATACTGTGAGATAGATTCACATTGTATCGGTCTGTTGCTATGTTCTGTCATGTTGTAGCTCAATTGTGTACAATATCATGGCTACATTTTGATCAAGTCATGGCTACATTTTGATCAAGTCACTTCACTTCACTAAGTGTCACACTTCACTTTTCTCGGTGACGTTAGTGTCGCAAATTCCATGGTCCATTTTTCTAAGTGTCGTACCTTATTTATTGCGCTTTTCTTAAGTGTCGCCACCTCAACACCATGTAAGAATGATCCATTAAATCCCCTTGAGCATGAAGAAGAAGAAGAAACCTTTAAAAACCTGCAAATATGACCTTTTCCACTTAGTCCTGGCTTTGTTTGTCATGGACGCCCCCTTTCCATGCAAGGGGGGTGTCCAGGCAGATTTGGTCAAAATCCATGAATCTAGGGGGAATCTTTGAGGAAGTTCTGGATGGTTCTGGGTTTGTTTTCTTTTTTTCATCAAGATATGATTCAAGGCTCCTTCCACCCTATTTTGGAGCAAGCATAACCATGAAGATAAATCAAATCCTAACCTAATCCACCTATCCTCAACTACACTCATGGTTTATCCTAGTGGTTAGCCTTTTCTACATCTATATAAACAAGCCATTTGAGAGTGAGAGGGGATGGAAAATAAGCATACCAAACTTATGATATTGTCAAGGAGTGCCAAACCTTTGTTTATGTGAAGAAATTGAGATGGATTCATGTTCAAGGGCTGAAGAAATAAGCTTAGAGGATTGCAACATCTTCAGGTTGTAAACTTCTTGCTTTTCATTGAATATAATAACTTGGCCTATTTCTCTTATACTTTATTGTTCATTTATTGTCTATTTGATTACTTGGTGTAAGTTATCAATTGGAAGGGTTGCTATGACCTAATCATAGATAGTAGTAGGGGAAGGTTTCTCTATCCTTGCAGGTTTGAATTCATGAGGAAGCTGCTTGGATTGGAGCTCAACCATTGGAGCGACGAGGACAAACGCCATAAATCAGGTGCACATACCTTTTCTCCTTCTCTCTCAACCCTCCCGTAAGAAAATAAGATAGTTAGTTAAGAGGATGTTAGTGTCCATTTTCTATAGACTGCCTCACTTGTAGGAAACCCAAGTGAGGGGAACTCAACCTACTTGTATGGAGATAATTCTCACCACAAGCCATAGTTACATAAATTCTAACATTGTCAAAATATTTCACTTGCAAAGAAGTAAGCATAAGAAATCTTGGTTAGTTTAGTTAGCCACGAGAGCTAAGAGAAAGATCAGTGCGTTGGTTAAATATTGTCAAATATAGATGAATGGACTCAAGATGAAGGTAGATGTAAACATCGTACGATTGGGTTCGTATAGCTGTCTAATTGGCATGGATTGGTTGGAAAAACATCATGCTTTCCTAGATTGTTACAATAAGACTATCACATGTCTTGATGATGAAGTGTGACAAGGAAAGATTCAAAGAATTCCAAGAGCTGTAGCTGTTAGAGAGATTTAAGCTATGCATTTGAAGAAGAGCTTCAGGAAGGGATGTCGTATGTTTGCAACCCAGATGGAAGAGGAAACGGAAGAAAAAGTGGCAAGCATTGAAGACCATCCAGTCTTGAGGGATTTTGAAGATGTTTTTAGAGAAATTCCAGCATTTCCATCGAAGAGAGACATTGATTTCTTTATTTATTTGGTGCCAGGAGTTGCCCTAGTGTCTAAGACACCTTACAAAATGGGCACACTAGAATTAAAAGAGTTATAGATGCAACTTGAAGAAGATTTGAAGAAGGGATATATACGCTGAAGTGTGTCACCTTGGGGAGCCCCAATTATTTTTGTGAAGAAGGATGGAACCTTAAGGTTGTGTATTGATTTTAGAAAATTTAATAAGGTTACCAGTAATAATAAGTATCCTTTTCCAGGAATTTATGATTTGTTTGATCAGTTGAAAGGTGGAAGAATATTTTCAAAGATTGAATTGAGATCAGTCTATCATTCATGACAACATTCAGAACAAGATATGGGTATTATGAATTCATGGTAGTTCCATTTGGGCTATCAAATGCCCCAATAGTTTTTATGTTCCTGATGAATGGAATGTTCAGGGAGTACCTGGACAAGTTTGTAATTGTGTTCTTAGATGATATCCCTGTCTACTCTAAATCAAAACAGGAACATGAGAAACATTTAAGAATGGTATTGCAAGTTTTAAGAGAGCATAGATTGTATGCTAAGCTAAGTAAATGCGTATTTTATCAAAATAAGATTCACTACTTGGGGCATATAATATCAAAAACATGGATAGCAGTGGATCCTGAAATGATAGAGGCCATTAAAGTATGGCCAACACCAAAGAATGTGATTGAGATTAGATCATTCATGGGTCTTTTCAGTTATTACCGAAGATCCATAAAAGGTTTTTCAAAGATTGCAACTCCAATCACTTCTTTTCAAAAGAAGGGAGTGAAATTTGAATGGACTTCCAAGTGTGAAGAGAGTCTTCAAAAGTTGAAGAGAATATTGACAAGTGCACCAATATTAAAGATTGTAGATCCAAACGAAGATTTTGTAGTGTGCACTGATGCATGCAAGGAAGGACTCAGTGGATTTTTGAGTCAAAGGGACCATGTGGTATGCTATGAGTCCATAAAATTAAAAAAACATGAGAGGAATTACACTACACATGACTTGGAGTTATAAGCAATTATACATGCATTGAAAATGTGGAGGAATTACCTTATGGGTAAGAAATTCGAGCTAAGGACACACCATTATAGTTTGAAGCATTTGTTTGGACAACCAACACTAAATTCTAGGAAAACTAGATGGCTGGAATTTTTGAGTGAATATGACTTTGAAATTAAGCATATAAAGGGAAAATAAAATCAAGTGGCTTATGCACTCAGCAGACGAGCTCATGAAGTGCATATTGCAGCCATTAACATGTATATGAAATATCTAAAATACAAAATTATTGCAATGGAAAATTCAGATCAACACCATGTGAAAATAAAAGAGACATTACAACAAGGTAATTTTCAGCAGAAAATTAATTATTATGAGATGAAAGAATATGGAATTATCATGTACAAGGGTAAGGTGTATGTGCCGAACTCCAGTGAAATAAAAAATGCACTGCTGAAGGAGATGCATAATGTGACATATGTAGGGAACCCTAGATATCATAAGACAATTGCAGCAGTAAGAAACAACTATTTTTTGGCCAAGAATGAAGAAAGAAGTGGCTAATTACATAGCCAAATGTCTAGAATCCCAAAAAGTAAAGACAAAACATAGACACTCAACAAGTTTGCTACAACCATTTCCCATTCCAGAATGGAAGTGGGAAGTTTTCACAGTTTATTTTATTACTAAGCTTCCCAAAACATTGAAGCAACATGATTCCATCATGGTGGTGGTGGATACATTAACTAAGGCAACACATTTTATTCCAGTAAAGACTACACACAAGGCAATGAATAATGCATAAATTTATTTGAAAGAAGTTGCTCGACTACATGGAGTGCCTAAGACAATAGTTTCAGACAAATATCCAAAGTTTACTTCCAATTTTTGGAAGGGTTTGTTCAAGGGATTTGGGAAAAAATTAAATCTTAGTACAACATATCATCTAGAGTCGGGTGGACAAACGTAAAGAACTAACCGAATAATTGAGGACATGCTTAGAATGTATGTGATGGATAAACCATCAAAGTGGGAAGATTATATATATTTAGTTGAATTTTCCTACAATAATGGGTATCGGGCCTCATTGAAGATGAGTCTGTTTGAAGAATTGTATGGCAGAAAATGTAACACACCAAAGAGTTGGGATAACCCAACAGAAAGAGTAGTTGTTGGGCCATAGTTGTTAAAGGAAATGGAAGAGAAAATGGAAAAGATAAAGCATAATTTAAAGGATGCCCAGGATAGGCAGAAAATTTACATAGACAGGAACAATTTTTTCATATATTTTAAAGTGGGAGAACATGTGTTCTTAAAAGTAAACGCAAAGAGAAGTTCTATAAGATTAGGAAGTTTCCCGAAGTTGGCAGCACGATATTGTGGGCCTTTTAAAATATTAGAAAAGATAGGGACAGTTGCATACATGTTAGCTTTACTTTCATCCATGAGAGTGCATAATGTATTTCATGTGTCATTGTTAAATAAATATGTGCCTGATCCTAACCACACAATTGATTGGAATGTGATCTAGGTGGAGCACGAAGGGGATTTTTGGGTTGAACAAGTATGCATGTTGGACCAGAAAGTCAGAGTTCTCAGGAAAAAATCCATAGGGATGGTAAAGGTTGAATGGACTTGCTACGGTCTCAAAGATGATACATGGGAGCATGAAGAAAACATGCAGGCAGAGTACCCACAATTTTTGACAGTTTTGAAGAAAACATAATGCAAGACCCCATTTTGAGCAGCTAAAATTTTGGAAGCACATCTCAGAGTCCTAGCCAATTGCGTTGGGGACCTTGATAAAAGAATGGATCATTCCTTGGGTTATCCTTAATAAATGGATGGTACATCCCTTGGGTTATCCCTGATAAATGAATGGAGCATTCCTTGGGTCAACGAGTTGAAAGGAACATGAGATTTTGGTTGGAGCCGTTGCCGGCGTTGTTAAATTGCAGAATTTTATTTTCTAAGTATTGCGATGTAATTTGTATATATATATCAGCAGAGAGTGCACCGAGGATGACGCATAATAGGGGAGGGGGAATGTAACATCCCCACTATAATCTCTAGTTTAATTAATGCTTATGTATACATAATATGTGGCTACGACCAAGCAATCTAATATGCAAATTGTATTTCCTTGTTTTATTAATAAAAATTTGATGCCAGCTTCTAAGGGGACATGGACAAGAGATGGAGGCTAAATTAATCCACAAGAGGGGGGAGTGTCTAGGATAATGGCCAAGAGGAGTCCAAGGGGGAAATACCCATGTATATTAATTTAACCCATTTTTCTAAATTTTCTATTTGTATATGAACCTTCCCATTTCTGATTGAGTGTTCCAAAAGCCAATCATTGAATATATGTAATAGGGTGGGTGTGAGTGGTCACATCCCAAAGTTATTGGGCACATGGAGGTTGAGTACAATTAGCTTAGAGAAGAGTGTGAGTCAAGAAAGGAAAGGCAAAGAGAGAAAATTCATGTGGGTTGGAAAACAATTTTTAGTGAGTCAAGTTTGTGCATGGGAAACAAGTAGAGAGAAAGAAACAAATCTTGAAGCTGATGCAACCATGGAGGGAAAATTCTAGAGAAAGTTGGAGCTTAATTGGAGCAAATTTGAGCTTGAAAACCAAATATATAGGTTGTCAAGCCTAAAGAGTGAACTCCTGGGTGAGTTTCACTAAAACAACAAGTGTTTTCTATTGGTTTGCTGATATTTTTCGTAGCAACAGTTTCTCTTGAGTTCCCAACTGAGAGATTACTAGTTTCCTGTGCTAGAGAGACACTAATAAATGAATGGGACCCTCGAGGGATTGGGATCAATGGAGGGGTACATTCCTTGGGTTGGATAGGTCAAGAGGAAGAGAGCTGATGGAAAACTGGGATAACTGTAAGAGAATATCAGTTGGGTTGAGAGTTTTATGAGTTGTGAGTGGACTGTGAGAGACCACCCTCTTTTGTGGATTGCTAGCCTCAACTCGGGGGTGACTGGCTATTGATATTTGGAACAATCAGTCTATGGTTGGGTGGAACGTCTGTCCCAAGCAGCTGGTTGCACAACTGTTGTAAAAATATAAGTGTTTTATCTTGCTGTTATGTTAAATCATGTGTTTAATTGTTTTGCATGGACTCTGTGTATTTGGAAGTGGTTTATATGCTACTGTAATGAGTTGTTTAACTGCATTTCATGTTGATTATTAACATGTTGTAGATGCATCTATTTTATGGTATTAGACAACAACTAAATCTATTTTAATTCATAGCTGTAAGCTATAGGAAATCAACTAATTGTAAATGAATTAATTTAGTTAACATAAATTTCATTTTTAAGAGTATTATGCACCATAATGCCACTCAGATGAGCTGGGGGACGTTACACCAACCATGGGAAACATATGATGGAGAACATACATTAAAACCTGAGATCAATGAATTTTTACCATGCCTATCATCATATCCTTTATGCATTCAAGAGACCAATCAACATATAGTAGAATATTTGCATGGCATGAAAAAGAAGGACATACAAAGAAGTGTTAATGAACAAGTGGACTAGGGGCATCACATATACATTGAATAATGGTTTTAGGCACCTATCAGTTCACAAAATCCCTTCACTCTTTAGTAATTCTTGACATCATATCAATCAAAGAAGCCTGTTTCTCATATTCTGGTATCTATCAAAGTACATCTTTCAAAATTGAATATGAGTTTATTTATAATCCTGTTATGCACATGGATCCATTGGAAGTATTCCTATACTTGAAAGAGATTTTTTTTTCAAGAAAGTAGGATAAGGTAGAAGAATAAATGAATAAACAAAACATTAATGATAAAAATAAGTCCAATTGTTAAAACCAGTTTACTGGAGCAACTGGACACGAGTTTTTCTTGAAAAACATGCAACTAGCAGGTAAAATTCTTAATAAGTTCTACATATTGGTTCAATATTATATTTTGGTTCTTCCAATCATTTTTAATCTATTCTCTTACTGGATGATGTGGGATCCCTTAAGGCCTTCCTTCTAGTAGGTCTTGTCCCATTGACTTCAACACTCTATCTGGGATTAAGATCAATAGATGTTTATAATACCTTGGAACTTGTATACCTCAATGATAGGTTTATTCATTGATAGTAGTGGGGATGCATTAATGCCTCCTAACTATAAGATCCTGCAGGTTATTCAACTTCAACACATTCATTCACACCTGACAGGATGCATTAAGGTACCTTGATTTTCATTGACGTCAATGGCGAGTGATCTCACATTGGTTAACGACATACATTAATGGCATGTAATCCAATGATTTCTTTCCATGCTCAATGTCAGCACATCCATTTGCATGGTAAGAATTGTACCATGGATTCAGGTTTTGTTGAAGACTATATGGTTTAATGGTATCAACATTTGCAACCTTTTCCACATTTTGCAAATAAAAAGGGGATGTCATTCTTGTTGCAATATCTTTCCCTTTAGTAGCATTTCTAGTTCCTTGTAGCAATATTCATGGTTTTTATTTGGAATCAGTTCCAACAATATTTTTTATTTGATACATTTGATAAATTTCAACAAAATAGAGTTTTTATATCTAAAATAAAATATCAAATCTCAGAAGGATGCATGAGGACATGCATCATACTCAGTGTGGGGGATAGAGAGCATTGAATTATCAGTGTCCTTCTGTGGTTCCAGATGCAGATTTAGATCTCCTTTAGAGAGTCTTCAACATACTCTTTTTGGCCCAACAATACAAGCATTCACCACTCATCTTCTTCTCATCATTTTCAGACCATCATGACAACAAAGAGGTAAATTGGAACTATATAATTTCAAGCATTTCAGTATTCTAGAATTTGATTTTTGTCTCAGCATTAAAGTTTCTTTCAAACAAATACAGAGGATAGTTGCACAAGATCATAGCTTTCTTTTCATTATGAATATGTTTTAGAGAAATTATGCATTTTTTTATAGATTTTCTATAGCTACCAAAACTCCCCCGTAAAGTGTTGTAGGAACCAGATTTCCTGTAGCAGACTATTTCTAGGGACGATTTTTGCGTGTCATTTGCAGGTAGATGAGGTTGAATTAAGGAATTCCGAGATATGGGTTTTGAGGAGAATATGATAAATTGAGTGTTATGTAGGTGAAATTTTCAGAAAATGCATGATAAGGGATGTACTGGCTTGTTTTAAAGATGATCTAATAAAAAATACTAGAATTTCTGTAAATAGTTACAATTATTTTTTTGTAGTAGATTTGTAGTTTTATATGGTTGCGTGCATCCCAGGACTATATCACGAATTCAATATGGTTCCAAATCAGCACTAGAAGCTCATCCATCTATCATTCGGGGTTGAAATTCCACCAGGTAAGCACATGAGCAAGGTCAAAGTTTTGGTCAACGCATAATGTAGTGGCAAGGTACCTGAGCTGAATCAACACCAAATAAGCCATGATAATTTCCAGTATCAACAATTTAGCATCAACATCATATTTAGATTCTTCAACAACACCAACATCATCTTCATCAACAACACTAACATCATCTTCATTAGATCCTTTAGCAACATCAACACTCTTCAACAACAACGTTCATATTTTTTGGTATGATTACTTTTCCAGTGGTCTTCAAAGCTCCAATTCTCCCACAGATGGCTCAGATTCAAAGCTCATTTATGTAAGTATCAAGCTTCATGCAAACTATGGTAACTTGAGGTAAATATTTTTCTAATCCTTCTAATCTATTGAAATAAAGGAAATTTATTATAAAAACAACACTCTAAGCTTGTTATCCCATCCTATGATCATATCCTATAACTAATCCTATCCTATCTACCACATTTTATAGTAATTCTATTCGATTCCATCTTACGTTATTTCCTACATTCGATATCATAAACCTACCAATATCCACTATCATTCCCTTATAACCTCACTATTAACCACTAAGTTTCAAATTGTCCATTGACACATTAACACAATTTCATGTAATACTGACCCCTTTAATTTTATTTTTTCCCACTCAATCAAATCATTGCAAGGATTCAATATGAGACTCCTCTACTCTCAATTTTGAAATCATTTTCTTATGACCATTCTTTATTTTACATTTACCCAACTAACTGGTTGTGAAGATTTGAAGTAATATAGCCATCTCTCTGCTCATAAACACTCATTGATTTTGTGAAAGAAGCATGAGGAAGTATGGGGGTGAATGACATGATCCTACATCCATTATAGTGTTGAAAGGGTTCCCTTAGTATAACACATGAAAAAATATGTTTACAACCACAACATGATACTCTTTCTTTGCCAAATTTCAGGGTTAGACGATCATATTGCATTAAATTTGCACAAGGTTTCGATGGAAAAGTAACACACATTGGTGATCTCATAATGAGGGCATCAAAGAAGACAATGGCCCAAGCCACTGGGTTGTCTCAGGAATGAGAGAAGTGGTTTAAAAATAAACCAATAGAGAAACATGTATGCATCTGATTTCTCAAGTCTAAGCATTAGAATGCTGAATGGACCAAAGAGGTGCCTCGTTCATGGATTAAAGAGGAATGGAGAGGTCTCCTATTTAATCTCCAAAAGTACCTGACATGTGAAGGAAGGTATGCAATTACATTTTTATACCACATCAAACTGTCACTCCATTTTGAATTAGACCTCTAGTTGAATTTTCGTTACTACTTGTGGAAGAGTTTGTGCAAAATTTCTAAGCAATTTCAGTGAAACCCTAGAAACCCTTATGGAATCCTCTATCACTATGGTCTCATCAAAATATTGATTGAAAAATAATTGAATCTTAGAAATGATAATTGGATCAAATTCTTAAACTAGAATGGGTTCAATCCACATCATGATGCAGTTGTTAGAGAAAATCAAGAAGAATAGAGTATTCATCATAGTCATGATGAAGAACTCGAATCTCATAAATTTGAGGGATTCATCTCACATGAGAAGAGGACATGAAAGTGGTAAATCATGGAGATTACTCCAAAAAAATAAACTCCATTAAGGGTGGAATCACGAAGGTGGGTTACACTTTTGTGACAATCTGGTCTCCAAAATTTCGAAAAACCTTTTTTCGGCTGAACTAAAAATCTTTTTCGGCCGAAAGATATTATTTTCGGCCGAACTATTTTTCGGCCGAAAAAATAAACGTCAAATCGAACGGAGCAATAACCGTGCTCTCGATTTGCGTGTATAAATTTGGTCGACCAGATATTTTCTTTCTGGCAATACGTTTTCGGCCGAAAGATAGTTCGGCCGAAAGATCGTTCGGCCGAAAGATCGTTCGACCGAAAGATAGTTCGGCCGAACAATTTTTCGGCCGAACGATCTTTCGGCTGAAATATTTTTTATATATTAGCCACACATCGACTTTACAACGTTTGGAATATTTTGTTGGCGTATTCGCGAGAGCTCTGTGTCGTTGTCTTGCGAGGTCGTGGTTGCTGAGGTCGCTGTATTCGCTGTGTCACTGTCTCGCGAGGTCGTGGTTATTCACTGTCTCGCGAGGTCCCGGTTATTCACTGTGTCGCTGTCTCACGAGGTCGTGGTTATTCGCCGTGTCGCTGTCTCGCGAGGTCGTGGTTATTTGCTGTGTCGCTGTGTCGCTGTATTCGCTGTCTCACGAGGTCGTGGATATTCGTTGTGGTTGCCGAGGTCGTGGATATTCGCTGTGGTTTCCGAGGTCGTGGATATTCGCTGTGGACTCAACACTCTCAAGCAGCGAACTCAACACTCTCAATAAGCGAACTCAGGTACTGCTGCCAATAATTATGTCTGTTTGGCATTTTTTTAAAACAGAGGTTATTTTTTCCTGGAATATGGGCAATGGTTAGTCGATCAATGTTTTCTTTTAACCAAGTGTTTCTACCTTTTGCCAACAATTCTCAGGTGCTTTAAAAAAAACAGAGGTTATTCTTATTTAGTCAGCTACTACCCACTACAAGGAAAACAGAGTCATGCAAACTATTAAATTATTTGCAGAGTCAATAGTCAAAATCACCGCCTATTTAGTTGCCATTTTTCTTAACTAAAAATAAAACAGAGTTGTACAAACTATTATAATATTTGCATGTCAGTGGAATTAGCAGCACTGGTCGTACAAACAGAGTCGTATAAATTTGCATTATTCCCTGCAATGAACACAGTGAGTGCAAGTTGATTGAAACACCTCCGTGAGACAGAAAGTAGATAGAAATTTGTTATTTCGAACTGGTCAACATAACGACTGAATTTGAATGCAATGCAATTCATTTACATTGGTCCAAGTGGTCGAGAAAAAGCTTCAAATCTAAGTTCGTAGTTTAAATGTTTTACTAAATTTTTTTTGGCAATATTTTTTTAGGGATATTTCTGTATAATTCTAAGCTGCATCCATTTCTACATTTCTACATTTCACCAGTGTATTTCCAGGACAAAATTTTAGTCTGCCGTTTAGATTTTTAAATAAAAACAGAGGACAAAACTCGTGCTATATTTTTGCAAATTTTTAACAAACAGAGAGCACTTTCTAACAAACAGAGAGCACAAAATTTTAACAAACAGAGAGCACAAAATTTTAACAAACAGAGAGCACAAACAGAGAGAAAATTTTTAACAAACAGAGAGCACAAAATTTTAACAAAATTTTAACAAACAGAGAGCATTTTAACAAACAAAGAGCAATTTCTCTGCTGTTTAGTCTCAAAATTTTAGTCTGCCGTTTAGATTTTTAAATAAAAACAGAGGACAAAATTCGTTAATTGAAGAATCAACAAGTTAATGAAGA
>ML780507.1:472977-484654 GCA_009831015.1 Picea engelmannii | reverse complement strand
ATTTAAACTCTGCAACGTTTTCAGCTTGGTCAACTTAAAAAAATTCTAGAAATTATAATATTCATCCGTTAAATTCAAAATAATAGTCATAATAAAATAGAGTCTCTGTAGATTGTTGCAGTATATTTTGTTTCTTCAAAACAAAAGTTTAATAATATATACATTATTGTAGAAATAAGTAACTCATTATCATTCATTTCATGTTTAAGAAACATACTGTTAAACAATTGTCAAATTGACATATCAAATCGTGATAAAAAAAAATTGAAAAATAGTCATTGGAAAACTAACACAATTCTTCATAAGTTTTGTTTTTACTGTAAAGTGAAATTCTAAATAAAAAAAATACTTTTATATGTCGGAAGTTGAATAACTTGTGAAAATACAATTTTTTTTCTCATAAAACAAGCAAAAGTGTAACCCACCTTCATGATTTCACCCTTAATACCATCAATTGCTCGAAGACTCACAATAAGCAAGGTGAAGAAAAATCAACCACAGATTGACCAGAACTTAATTCTTGTTTCTCAACAGAGTTTAACTAATAAAAAATTCATTGATTTAGAGATTAACCAAGGAGACATAAGAGACACATCTAATGTTTTTAATGTTTCCAAGAAGGCGAGGAATAAATCCTAATATCCTAAGGATTCTCTACCCTCAAATCCAGGTAATATCCAATCTGTCTAGCAAGTTGAATATGATCCCTTTGCATTCAAAATTCATGACGATTGTATTACAAAATACACATTCATTAAGCAAGCAACATCCTCAAGTTCTGTTATTTACTCTTTGTTTATGATTAAAATCGCAACGAGGTTTTTCCTGCAAAGTATTGCTAAAGCCTATTATTATAAGCTAACAAGATAAATAATGCTAGTAGGTGGGACCCCCTTGTAGATTGGGAGATCATATCTGGTTCTTATTTCATGTTTATGCTACTGTTCGACACTGCTTACATGGTTGATGAAATCTTGGTTTTATTGGCGATGGATAAGGCCTATTATGTGTTGGTTCTAATTGCAACAATTGGATGATGGATAAGGTATGTTATGTGTTTTTTCTGCTGCTTTAGGCTTAAATTTTATGTTACAACAACCTATGTTATCCATTGTTATCATTGCTATCTGTTCTTGGATCCATTACTGGGACACCTGCACAGGAGACATGTTAGTAATAATATATAAGAGCAGTGGGAAAGAAATAAAAGCAATGTAACAAAATGAAAAAGGAAGGAACTAGACTATGCTAATATACTACTCTACATGCATTGAAATTGGAATGATCGTTGATAATCCTAGCTAACAATTTAATAGCTATGTGATTTATTGAGTAACATACAAAGACATGGTTAATATGCATTATCGTATAGTTGGAAATGGTAATATATGATGTGGGTGGCACGTTTGACAAGTGATAGATGCTAATTCCAATGCATGGTTTAATTGAATGGTTAATGGATTAATGGGCTGACATGTACTGAGGAATTGAATGACCGGGGGGTGGAGGCGATGTGCATTTACTGCACGTCACCCTTACTCCTTCCATTGTACACCACCCTAGTTGGGCTATTGTTCCACTGTGTTTGCTGTGGTTAGGCTCTGACTTTCAAGCAGAGGAAGAACCGCTCGACCAACTCACGTTTTAAGGTGATTTTGGTTATAGGCATGCCTTTTCGCCATCCATGAATATGCTCTGGTTATGAAATAGATATTGGCTCAGAATGTATGGGTCTGTGCTTTCTTTAAGTCTGGAAACTGTGTCGATTTGTGATATTTTTCTGGAATAAATCGTTGGTGTGGTCTCATTGCAATAATGTTTGAAGTCACAATGTTATTGATCATTCTGAGTGTTAGAAGCCATGAAGGCCCTCTGTCATTATTATTGGTTTTGGTTGAAGGGTTTTTATTTGGTCCATATTGGCTGGCCGTTTCCACACTTTATTATCACCATACCTAGTTGTGTGTTGTTATGTGGTTTACTAGGTTTGAAACGCTTTGTGTCACTATGCATTGTTTCACTTGGGTATGGGTTGTTCATGCTACTAAGGGTTGTGCAATGGGTTATATTGCTTATTCTCAGCTCTGTTTCATCTCAACATTGTTAGTTGGTTGGCTGGGAGAGCCACGAGGGTTATACCCTGCGTGTGCTAAGTATTGTTACAAGGCCAAATGGAGCGTTTCTCCTCTGTTCATAGTCTCTCCTATCACGAGAATTGTCACCCTGTCTACGAAGTCAATTGTGGTATACCCTATGTGTGCACCATTGGTCTCAGAGGTTTTCACCAATGAGAGGAGTCAACTCTAGTCTCCCTGTGTTGGTCCATAGAGAAAACCCTTGATTTCTCAAGTCCGAGTGTTGATAGAGGGGATCATTACGACCTATCGGGTATATTGTTGGTTGTTATGGATTGGTGGTGTATTGTCGACATAGTTTAATTACTAGCTTGCCCCGTTGATTATTTTGACAATGGTGTTGGTTTTAGTATCTAGTCATTGCATTTGTTATTATAATCAAATGGATAAGATCAACATGGTTAATTGGATGATTAGTTAAATCGAATACACAGTCGCTGTCTTTTACATTGTGATTATTGAATTGATAACCCAACACTATTTTTTTAATTGATTAAGTCACGTCATTGCTTCATGCGTGATGCGTGGGTATGTGTGGCATTCCTACAACATGACAATTTGAGTTAATGATTGCTGTGACTGGTGTTTAAATTGTCGAATGGGACTATTGCAATCGTGGTAATCATGGCATGGCCAACCACTGTATATGTTATGGGTATTATTTTGATTGTGCCTTCAGAGAGGGTCATGGGTTTTTAAACAATATGGTTTTTCTTATATCAGTTTGTGAGACGATATCAGACATACTATTGTTGCCTCGTTGTATTGGATTGATAGCCCAACATTGTGTATTTTCAGACTCAAATTAGTTAGTCATGTCAGTCATAGAAATGATCTCACGTTTTGTTGAGTGGTCTGTGTACCCCACAATGTCATATGAATGGAAATGGTGATTGTTGTTTGTGTGTTTAATGGCAAGTCAAGATGTTTGCAATTAAAATATGGATCATTGTGTTTGACTATATATTATGTATGTTTAATGAATATCATACATATTAACAGAGATAGGGATGGGTGCAGTGGCAGTATGGTATCATTACAATTTGATTGCTAGATGGATTTGAGGGATTAAATTAGGCATGCTTTTATGTCTGTGTTGATGGAAGGTGGTTGATTTTGATGCTGAACAGAGTGGAAATAAGTGACTATTTATTCATTTGGGAATTGTTTTAAGATATTAAATGGATAAATGAGAAGAAACAAAGCTCCTCTAAAAGTTGTTGTGGAATGCATATTGTCTTGTTTTGATGACATTGTGTTAAGTATTTGATTACAAACAGTGAGCAGGTTAATGTACAAAATCAATTGAATATTTTACACAATATTTGATCATTTGATCACAATGATTATTTGGTTGGTGTTATTTCCTTTTACAGAATAATTTTATGGATTACTTAATTAGTTTTATGAACAATATCCACTCTCTTTCCCTACCATTATTTCTCTTTTCGCTAATTACAACCCCATCGCCTTCCCACACTCATTTTTCACTCCCTGTTCTAAAATTTAATTATAGTCAAGAAGAATTCTGTATTGAAGCAGTTTGAAGTCGTAGTTTCTTGGTTGGATCACAATGATATTTTCTTTGGTTTTCATTACAGTTGATTGTGTGTCGTCTTTGAGAAGTAACCGTGTTTCTTTTCCCCCTCATTATATCATGTTTCACTCAATACAAACCCCTCACATATCCAAGGACCTTTTTTTCACCCCCTGCTCATTAACAACAGTTAAACAATTTATATGGATTGGATTGCATGAGTTTGATATGTTGTTGAGCCAAAGTCTATTTCGTATTTTTAAGGAGTTTTCATGTATGGTTGTAAAGGAATATTTTCTAATCAATCATGCATGCAGGAATGAGCTTCTTTAGCCGAGGTAGCCATGGCATAGGCAACTAAGGGAGAGTTAATTGTAACATAGGCCCAAGAAGGCCAAGATTCTCCATACACTTTGACACTGACTCACAAGAGTTAGGCCCGTTGTTTCAAGCCATATTTTTCAATTGGATTGGGCAAGGAGTGGTCCAAGCTAGGCCTAAAAAACATCCTTTCCAAGCACCACAAGCCCCTAGTATTCCTGTGCCCCCTCATGTCTCATTGGAAACCTAGGTTCCCGAAAATGATGGATGTCAAGAGATTGTCCAACCGACAGTCTCCCAACATCGTGGCTAGCTCAATTTGTCCTTACCTGCTCCCCCGCTTGTTAACCAGATTGCCCAAGATGCACCTGTCCACTCACCATTTCAATCCTCTCATGCTAGCAAAAGGTTGAAAACCAAGGCTCACCATGCCCTTGGAAAAGGAAAAGCCACTACTGCCCCTTCCTCACCCTCCAATGGCTCTGATAAATCCGTGTCTTCCCAGACGCATTTGAGGGATGATTGTTCTCTTGTGATCAGTGAGATTAGGCCTAAAGGCTCAACGCAGCCAAAGGCAAATTCAGAGAAATCAAAAGGTGACAACAACAATCAAGGAAAGATTGCATCTTGGAGTGGAAAATATGGTTTTTGAGTTTTATTTTATTTATTGTTGATGACAGTTGACTTCAGAAGTTTTGGACAACATGTTTTCTTTGGATATATGAGTAATATATTTTTTGAAAATAATTTCAAATATTAATGAGATAAATTTTCAAATGTGAATGTGATGATGGGAGTCACAAGGAGGGGTGTTTTTCTTAATTAACTAGTTATGTTATGATTGCTAAGAGCTAAAGGGAGTCACAAGGGGTCCCACCTACTAGTTATTATTTATTTAAAACCCTTATTATGATTTATTACTTTCCCCCCCTTAACTAAACATTTGGTTGAGTTTTTAATTAACTTAACTAATGAGGTAGTTCAACTACTTCAACCAATTCTAATTTTCTTAAAGGCAAAAGGAAGGGGAGGAACAAGAGGAGGATAGAAGGAGAATCATACTAAGGTTTGATCTTTGAGTTTATGTTGAGATAGTTCAGTTTCCATTCATTCATTAATTTATCACAAGCATAATTCTTTTTTATGATAGAAGGGTCTTATTGTAGACAACAAGATTCAGGGCTGAATTACATCATTCAGACACTTGTTTTTTAGAGGTGTTGATCTATCTTTGATAGTCTGTGTAGACTTGTCTGTTTGTGAATTAGTTTTCATGACTGACAAAGGCTATTGTGCAGAGTCGAGTGGGAAAAAATCTGTGGCAAGCTGATCCATCTTTTAGAGTTCAATTTTTGATTTTCTGTCAGAGGTCCTTTTGTATGTTCCATCGGGGATGTCTAAGTTTGACTTTGGTTCGAAATTTATGTATGAAATTTTGTAAAGAGAATGACTCTTTGATGAATTGGAATGAAATGAAGGACTGCTTTATGTCTCATCTATCTTGATTATCACCTTGGTGTCTTTACTTCTGTCTCTACATTTATTTCAACAACTGTTATATTCAGAAAATCACATTAAAATGAATTTTCTAGCAAGCTTTTAATTGTGAAAAAGACTAGCCTAAGCACTTGTAATCAATACTTGTGAGTTAGGATTTTATTTTTGATGGATATAAACATAGGGTGATATTCTCGTTTATTTTGATTTAGCCAAGCAGAATCTGAAAATGATTGAGTAAGATCATTTCATATCTTTTCCTTAACACTCCCCATATGCTAAGTTGAAGAAAATAAATAGGAAAATCAAAAGATTGAAGGAATGCCTTTAGAAGTATGTTGTTCTAGATAAACATGTTAAGGCAAAAAATGACCGATTAAAGGAACACAATTTTAAGCTTCAACACAAGAACAAGAAATTACACAAGTTGGCCAAGAAGTGGTGTAAGGAAGCAAATAAGCGCACTTTTTATAACAAACTTTTGAAGAGGAGACTCAATGTAACATCCCCAACATCCAATTGGGCTATGCCACATAAAGTTTTTGAACTGTATGCAAATTAAAACATATACACACATAAACTCTTGCAAAACTTTATATATAAAACTTAAAACAAACAAATGCATTCTGTAAATGCACAAATTCATACAGAAATAATAGTAAACATATACATCAACATAGACATGCATTACTCATAAATATAAAAACAGGTATAAACCACACACAGGAAAAACCCATAAACATAAACGCATACATAATAATGGATCATATAATTTAACACAAAATGTACACTTATATTGGTAAAAATATCACCAAATGTGTTTAGACCTTCCACAAACCTCCTAGCCTTAGACCACACTGCTCATCACTCTCAACAATGGGTCACCCCTAAGATGGGACTAAACTCCACCCGGGTAAAGGGATTTCCTAACCAGGCTGATGTATCTCAGTTAATGGGAAAGACTCCATCATAGGTGCCACTCAAACTAACAACCTACACTCCCTCATTCCCCACATGCCTGTCCCACCCAAGGAAGTGTGCCCCTTCTCTGCTCAACAATCCTTCGGTTGCCCCACTTCCTTTCCAGGGCTTCAACAACAAGCATGATAGGAAGTCTCAAATCCCTGTAGCTATATTTTAGCACCTTCAGGAAATCAATTCCCAACAATTCTCTATCCCAGAGTGAAATTTCTCATGGGCCTGACAACCCGCCTCTTCAGTATCCCACGGGCCTGACAACCTGCTTCTTCAGTCCAACTCCCAAGCTAACCATGTACATATACAAGTATGGGTATGGATATGGTATGGGTATAGGTACAATGATGGTAACATAAAGGTATAGAGTGTTATCACTCTGTAAATTCCCAGAGGTTGTTGTGAGGCAAGAAGACATTTATCAGAGGTAACCTTAACCAACCACTTCGAAACTGGGATCTATCCCTACCAGTTTCAGAGAGGGATCTCTCTGTAAGATTTAGATTTGTTTGGATTTTCAGATCTTAGGCTAGTTAAAAAAATAGACCCGAGTTGTTTGTATTGTTTTTTAATAAAATGGATGAATGTCACTTATGCTTCCATTGGGATATGGGGTCTGTTTTATAAAATAGAGGTCAAAGGAAAGTGTTTAGAAGATTCATTTTACAGGGAGATATAGTGCAACTGCTGGATCCTTTAGGAATAAAATGATGTATTGCTGAAAAAGGTGAGGTATCAGTTAGAACAAAAAAGCATTTAAGAATTTCTTTGTTATAACATCAAAAGGAAAACATTTGAATCTATAAAAGATTAAGAGCAGAGTACACAATGGAAAATTATGCAACTTTAACTTCCTTTAAAGATTATATTATAAAAACAATATGATAACTGAGAAAGAAAAAACTTTTTACGAAGACAGAGGAAACTTCACCAACAACTAACACGCAGGAATCCCGTGAAACGTCTCTTTGTATTACTGGAATAACCTCTTGATAAAAATAACAATGATTACAACTTGCTTGGGCGTAAAGATCAACCCTCAATACTTCTAAGTTTGAAATATTTATAATCAAAGTTACAAACGACCCTATCATTAATGATCAGGACATGGCAGATTCTGAGTCTAACTAACTAGATAATAAGATGTAGAAATGTAGTAATTGATGATGATGTGTCGAATCTCTCATGCTGATTTTGGGGAAGACCATTGGTGAATCATTCAGATGACTTTGACTGTGCTGGACACTGAGTTGGACAAGACCTTTACCTTTACTCAATCAATTTGCACAACTCATCCCATCTTTGTGTGCTTGGGATGACAACTTTCAATAGCCGGCGGTAGATTTCATCCATCTCAGTGTACTTAGCGAAAGTCGGCTTGGTGAGGAAAATGTACTTGATTTCGTGCTGTATGCTGAGGTCAGGATGCAAAGTCTCCAAGAACGCTTTGCCCATGATGCTGACCTATATCCCTGAAAACTTGGAACTGTCTTTGGCCATGGCGGAAATATTTTGCTTATAATCAGATAAAGTCATCAATTTATCATTTAGGACAAGTAGGCCAGGAAGGCCCTTTTTCTGTAGGGCTTCAAGTTTGTTAAAAAATCTCTGAACTCCAATGTCCATATTCTGAGCTTTCTCCTCCAACTGCAACATTAATCCTCTTTTAGTCAACACTCTTTTTACTTTGAGGATAGTCTCTGTTCTGTCTTCAACTTTCAGTTCTTCAAGCTCTTCCTTGGTTTTTGAATTCAGAAACTTGATGATCTCGTTAGCTGTCGAGGGCATTTCATCCAGTTCTCTTCTTATCCTGTCAATGGACTGCCTGCTCTTTAGCACCAGATCATGTTGTTCAAACATGATTTTCACCATGGGCCAAATCTCGTTTATGGAATTGGAGATGTTTGTCCAGATATTTTCCTTAGCCTCTGCTAATGTCTTTCCTGCCACTGTTTGTTTCTAGAGATGCTGTATTTCCTTCTTAAGCTTCTCCGATGCTTGTCTCTCAACATTGTATCTTGTTTGGAAGGAAGACTTGAGTTCCTGGATACTTTCAACCTCCATTTTCAACCTATTGATCTCTGTTCCTTGCAGAGTCATCTCCTCCATGGACTTTGCTAGCTCCACAGTCTTTTCCAATGCTGTCAATGGAGTTGCCGATGGAATTTCTACTGTAGTGGTTGTTGACACAATTGCTGTACTGACTTCTTCCAGGGGAACTGCACTCAATGGAATAACTTCCATCGGGGCTGATTTCTCCTTCTCGTTTAATAACCTTTCCAATTCTGCCTCCATTTCCTTTATCTGTGCGTTCTGCTGCATTATTAGCTTCAACCATTCCTCTTTCTCATCTTCTACCTCAGCTATTTCTTTAGCTTGTGAATCCTCTGTTGGTGGCAATTTCAGCTGTTTTCTCAGATATGCAATGTCAGCATTGTTTTTCTTTATCATCTCCTATGCTGCTTTTACATTTAAGGGATTATACCCAATCTTCAGCAGCAACTCCTCTAGGGATTTTATTCTGTTATCCTTTGCAAAAGAGGATATATTTTCCAACTTCAATTGGGTCTGAACATTGTTTAGAGATACCTGTAACTTTGCTGCTGTAGAGGAAGCATGTGCCAATGTGGAGAAAACCATTTCTCCAATCTGTCTGTGCAAATCCATATGACCAGCTGGATGAACTTGTTTGGTGTCAAAAACAATAGTTGACCTTTTGTAGTCAGTGATCTCCTTAGGTTGAGGCACATGTGCTTGCAGAAATGCCAAATGCATTCTTCCTTTCTCTATGTCAAAAGCTGACAACAGTCTGTGTTGTGCTATGGAGGTTTGCTTCTAGAACTGAGCGTAAGTGCTGTTGGTCAGGATCTAGTTCTTCTTTTTAATCATGTCATATTTTTAGAAAATGCTCAGGGGTACATCTCCTTGTGAAGTTTGGGTGGTCACAGCTATATCCATTTGCTTCTTTGAAGAAGGAGTGGATGCCACATGATGTTTTCCCTCAAACTCTTTGGTAGAGTAAGGCTCTTCCTCACCAAACTTGTGAATAACATGAGTGGTTTTGGGTCTTTTGCTGTATACCTGAAAATCTTCTGCTGATACCTCAGTGATTGAAGGAGAGGTATCTTTTATTGGCCTTTTTTCCTTTGGTATCCATGGAGTGGTAGTCTGTGAAAAAGAAACCGAAAGAGCTTCCTGCTGTTCAATATCTACCAGAGTATTTGCCTCCCACTCTGTCTGGTTCACATACTTTTCAATTTTTGGTTTGAGGGTGTGAGCATAAGGTGAATTTTTTTTTTGGATCTCATCTCTGCAATGATCGCACTTGGATCATAACGCCAAATGAAACTGGTGCTAAATTTCATTTCCTTTAATAGTTTATCTGCCTCTTCCCCAACAGGTCGACTGTTGCAGATAAATGGTCCTATTTTCCCTTTAATCCTCATCTACTATTTTTTCTTCAGAGACACAAAATGAATGTCATATGAATTTATCATTTGATGGACAGGCACATACTTGGGCAGTTTATATGGAGCTAGTTCACATCCATACACTCTGATCTCCGTGTGATTCTGGTATAGGAACCAATCCCCAGTTTTTGCGAGATCCGAAAGGTGCAGAACTCTTTGGATCTCCTCATTTATCCTCGGTTCTGGTCTTCCACTGAGCATGCCTACCATTGGGTGATAAAACAACTCGATGAATTGTTTGAAACTGAACTCAATGGAGTTTCTTCTGAGCAGCGACGTCCATAGAGTTACTGCTTGTGGTTTTCCATCTTTGTCCATCTTCTGCATGAGAAAGGAAAAATTGTCCGCTTGATAGAACATAAACATGTAGGACAATATTGAAGAATACCAGAACATGCCTTCTGTAGGGAAATTTGACAGTTTCTCGTGCAGGTTCTCGACCAAAAAACACTGTAATCAAACTGGGTGGCCACTTTCTCTTCAACAGAGAAAATGGACAGAAAACCCAGGATAGGTTCATCCACCCATTCATCTAAGAAGTAACCGAGCAAACAAAATAGTATTGAGATAATCTAATTTCCCTTTTTGGAAAATATGGAAGAATGATAGGGAGGTTTCTTCTTAGGGAATTGGGCATCTTGTGGAAGGAACAACTCAAAGATTTGTGCTCTTTGGGGAAGCGACAGGTTCTGATACATTTCTGTCAGAATTTCAATTGTGAGGGGAGAACAAAGTTCGACCTTGGGTACCTGCATCATTTGATCGATGGCCTCGGGTGTAATAAGAAAAAGGGTTTCTCTAGACGAAGATACTATGGCTCTCTGATCAGGGAGGTAGTGCACTTGGCATTTGAGAGCGAATTCGGGAAAATGATAGACTTGGGGAAAAAGATACAGAGGGAAACTTGACTGCCAGAGCCCAATTTCATCGCTCTGATCGACGAAGGTGTCTTTAAACCATGATTGTAGCTCAGCGAAGTCAAAATCGGACCTGGTCTATGAGATTAAATAGTCTTTGTCTGCTAATGGGATCCAGTCGAGATCGACAGGAGGTGGGAGGAAAGGATTTTCCTCCACATTTAACTTTTTACTTTTGGGCACCATTGTTTTCCACCGATACCTACACAATGAACACACGTTAGTAGGCAAAATCTATGGTGGGATGAGATGTTGCAGAGGCGAAGAAAAATGAGTCTCTGATAGGCAGGGAGTGTGAGTGAAATGCGAATGGCCAAAACAAGGTTAGGATTTAGTGAAGGGGTGTTCGTTGGGAGAAAAAAGGATTGGTCAGGTGAACAACATGTATGTGTCCAGTAATAAATGGTTAACGGGTCCTTTAGAGCATGAGAGGGAAGGGTGAAAGACATCTGATGTGTGTATCTAGTTGACGTGCAGAATGGTGATTGGAGTTAAATGGCAAGATATGACCCGTAACGGTTAGATGGATGGGACATGCTGACGGGGTCATGACATGGAACTTGCAAAGGGTGGTTTTGGGATGTGACATCTCGGGATGATGGTGGTGAGTCGGAAAAATGGTAGGCGACAAATTTTTGGAGCGGGGAGGTAAGATGCAATGAGATGATGCACGTAGGGATGGGGCCCGCCTTGACGCTGCTTCATTCCCCCCCGCTATTAAAGGTAGAAAGGTTGGGGGGGTCCAGGATCCCTTGCTGACCGTTGATCGGAGCAAAACTAGATCAACCATTGTTTCGAGAGTGTTTTTTAACCATCATGTCGGAC
>ML780507.1:456432-472834 GCA_009831015.1 Picea engelmannii | reverse complement strand
GCGCCAACAACTTAGTCATAGATCTAGGCCCGATCTTTAATCTATGGGGCGCGTTTCAATATATGAGGTCAAACTTAGGCTTAATGACTTTTTCATGGGTTTTTCACGCTTCCCCCCTTTCTTTTGTCACCATGGGGTTAGAAAAACATTTCACCATCAAAATCCTGCATTTTTCATCGATCATATTACACATTTTATTGAAGAGAAACTAACTAACCTATGTCCTAACCTACTCCTTTGCACCTTTAGCCCAGGTTAAACTGTTGGGCTAAGAAAATACTCTACCCTGGGGTTATTTGACCAAGATTAGACTGTTTGGTCAAATTTATTCACTAATCCTAAATTACTTGGCTAAGATTAGATAATATTGCCAAGCTTATTCACTAATCCTAAATACTTAAATTTAAAAGACTTGGCCATGTTTAAACTGTATGGATCAAATCATTATCAATTCATGGGGCTTTATCCTTTTTCTTTTATGCACTCTTTTTGTTTTTCTCATTTCTTTTCTTTTTCTTTTGTAGAATGCAACAATATCTGCAAGTCAAAAACACTAAAGGAACAAAATTACAATCAACAGTTGATCCTATAAATTATAGGGTTATAACACGAAGGAAAAATGAATGAGTGCATGAATGATGATGGAATAATAGGAAAATGAACTAATAACAAACTATATGTATGCATGTTTCCAGCTTGACACTTGTCACGTTGAGAGATACTTTGGCCCACTTGTCCCCTTCCTTAGAACTTAGGATAAAATAATTATCCATAATTTATACTTTAAGGAATATTAATATAATATTCCTTTTTGGCTTAAGCTCCTTAGCTTAGCCCTTTTCCTTAACTTTTCTCCCCCCCCCTTTCCCTAACTAGTGGATTTTAGTTCCCCATACTCTTTTATCGTGGTCGGTCTACACACAATGATGTATTTTATATTAATGATAAGACATATACAAAAATAGGCTCACTAACCTTTAACATCTAGGCTCTCTGGCCTAATTCAAAACATAATCCTCCTAGATTACACTAACTTGCTCACCAACCTATAAAACACAACATATACATAAAGGCTCTCTGGCCTCAAAATCACGTGCACTTAAGTTTGCTGCACGCGGTATCTTGGAATGTGCATACTTCATCATTTTAGTGCACAGTACATGTGCGCACTATACCATGGAAGGTGCATACAAAAATGATATCAAACAACTCACCAACTTAAGTACATTTTCATTTACATTTACAGTTGGGGTTCGACCTTGGGGTATTACAATCCCCTCCCCTTATTTATGCATTGTCCTTAGTGCATTATGTACACATATAGAACCAAAATTTCAAAAATCCTAAAAAATATGCGGGTGTTCTGCCTGCATTGCATCCTCATGCTCCCAAGTAGCGTCCTTAGGACCGTACCAGGTCCATTGGACCTTTACAAGCCCTATGGCTCGATTCCAAAGCTATTTGATTTTTGGCCTAGAATGCATACCGGATGTACTTGGAAAGCACCTTCTTGCTCCACCTGAATCACATTCCAATCAATAACATGATTAACATCAGGTATATATTTCTTAAGAAATGATACATGAAATACATTATGAATGGTCATTGATGTAGGCAAGGCAAGCATGTATGCTACATGCCCAATTCTCTCTAGGATTTCAAACGACCCACAATAACGAGCTTCCAACTTTGAACAATTTCCCAACTTCAGGGAACCTTCGTTGGCCTTCACTTTCAAGAATACATGGTCCCCCACTTTAAATTACCTGTGAGTTCTGCCACTTTAAATTACCTGTGAGTTCTGCCCTTATCAACACAAATTTTCTACCTATCTTGGGCAACCTTTAAATTTTATTTTATTTTCAACATTTTCTCCTCCATTTTCGTGAGTAAATATGGCTCAACTACTGCTCTATCTGCTGGGTTGTCCCATCTTACTGATGTGTTAAACTTTCTTCCATAAAGTGCCTCAAATGGGCTCAAATTTAGAGATGTTTGGTGATGAAATCCATTGTTACAAATTCCCATTTCCACTTAGGAATGGGTAATGTATGTATCAAACCAACTGGGTGTCTATGCTCAACCTTTACGTTTTGACATTCCAAACATTTGGCAATAAAATCAACAACTTATTTCTTCATTCCTGGACAATAATATTGGCTCTTGACAACTACAATAGTTTTCTGATAACCTGGGTGCCCAACATAAGGTGCATTATGCATTTCTCTCAATATCATATTTTTCAATTCCTGGGAATTTGGTACATAAATTCTTCCCTTGTATATGAGAATTTCATCATTTTCTAGCTTATAGTCTTCAATTTTCTGCTGCAAAATACCTTCCTATATTTTTTCCACTAACTCCTTGTATTGCAAATCTGATTTTGCAGCCTCCAAAATTCTTTCTTTCAAATATGATCGGTACATGCTAACGACTGTACCATGCAACTCATGCACTCTTCTGCTGAGTGCATCGGCCACTTTGTTCTCTTTCCCCTTGATATGATTTATCTCAAAGTCATATTCATTAAGAAATTCTAACCATCTGCTTTGCTTAGTATTTAGAGTTGGTTGATCAAATAAATGTTTCAGACCATTATGTTCTGTCCTCTGCTCAAACCTTTTCCCCATGAGGTAGTGCCTCTACTTCCTCAAGGCATGCACTATGGATGCCAATTCCAAATCATGAGTGGCATAGTGCCTTTCATGCTCCTTAAACTTCCTTGATTCATAACATACAACAAACCCATTTTGACTGAGGACTCCACCAAGTCCTTCTTTACATGCATATGTGCATACAATGAAGTCTTCATTTGGATATGCAATCCTTAAAATTGGAGAATTTGTTAATAATTGATTCAAGTATTGGAAACTCTTTTCACAATCCAATGTCCACTAAAACTTCACACCCTTCTTTTGCAAGGAAGTGATTAGGTGTGCAATCTTTGAGAATCCTTCAATAAATCTCCTATAGTAGCCTGCAAATCCCATGAATGATCTGACCTCTGTCACATTCTTTGGTGTTGACCATCCTCTATTGGCTTCTATCTTCTCAGGATCCACTGCTATCCCATCCTCTGAAATGATATGCCCCAAATAATGAATTTTCTTCTGATAAAATGAGCATTTGTTCAATTTGGAATACAATTGATGCTCTCTTAATAATTGTAATACCATCCTCAAGTGTTGTTCAGGCTCTTCCTTTGACTTATAATATATAAGAATGTCATCTAAAAATACAATGACAAACTTATCTAAGTATTCTCTGAAAATACCATTCATTAAACACATGAAGACAGATGATGCATTTGATAACCCAAATGACACCACTGTGAACTCATAATGACCATACCTTGTTCTGAAAGCAGTATTGCTGATATCTTCTTCTTTAATTCTTACTTGATGATAACCTGACCTAAGATCAATCTTGGAGAATATTTTTGCATCTTTCAACTGATCAAAGAGGTCATCGATCCTTGGAAAATGATACTTATTCTTCACAGTTACCTTGTTCAATTGCCTAAAGTCCATGAAAAGTCTCAATGTTCCATCCTTTTTCTTCACAAATAAAATTGGAGCACCCCAAGGTGACACACTTGGGTGTATATACCCCTTCTTCAAGAGCTCTTCAAGTTGCATTTGCAACTCCTTCAATTTTGGTGTACTCATCCTGTAGGGATTCTTGGATATTGGAGCTGGTCCAGGCATCAAATTTATGGAGAAATCAATGTCTCTTTTAGGGGGTAATCTTGGTATTTCCTTAAAAACATCTTCAAACTCTTTTAGGACTGCATAATATCTGATATTTGACACCCTATCTTAGGTTTTTCTTCCATATGAGTTGCAAATAATTGAAACCCTTTTCTGTAACATTTCTTCAGCTGCAATGCTGAAATTTCTCTGATGGTTACTTCCCTGGGAATTCCCTGCACTATCCTTAGGCTCCCTTCCTCATCCAAGCAAGTAAATGTCTTGTTATGACAATATAGGATAACATGATGTTGGTCCAACCAATCCATCCCAATTAGACAGTCATAGGAACCTAAAGGCAAGATGTTTAAATCTTCCCCGATGTTCAGTCCATTCATGTCCATAAGACATGACTTAACCATCTCATTAACTTTTCTTTTGGCTACGATATCTAGTTGCACCAACCAATATTTACCATGCTTTCTTCTTGGAAAATGCAAACTTTCCACCATCTTAGGATCTATATAACTATTACTAGCTCCCGAATCAATTAAAATAGCAATGATTTGTTTGTTGATCATACCTTCCACTTCAATCATATGTGATTGATACACTACTTGCTTGTTGTTCAAGGCTGCATAGATCCTTGGTACATTTCTGCCCATGTCCTCCACTGTTTCAACTTGCTGTACATTGTGAACAATCCTCACTTTTTCACCTCTGCGAGGGAAATCTCTAAACATATGATCTCTTTTACAACCACAACATTGAATAGGTGGATTCCTTAGCCTTTGTGCCCCTGTCTCAATCATTCTTAGTTCTTTGGAAGTTGGTTGTCCCTGATGATTATTTCTGAATAATGGTGGCTTAGTTCCCTTCTTCCTCTGATCCCTCTTGAATTTATTCTTGTCTTCCCAAGATTTTTGGAAAGTTGGCCTTGATTTTTGCTGATCATATAGAAATTTATATTGCCTTATGGTCTCCTTTAATGTTTTTGGATCATCATATTGTATTTTGTCACTGATGAATGATGACAATCCACTCAAATACCTATGAATCTTAGCTGTCTCATCCTTGATGAAAGAAACATACTTCAACAGTTCTATAAAACTTCTTTCATATTCATCTATGGTCATACTCCCAAGTTTGAGTTCAAAGAACTCTTTCATTTTCTTGTCATAGTATCTCTTAGTCAAGTATTTATTTTCAAAATACTTCTTGAATTCCTTCCAAGTAAAACTTTTCTCTTTAATGTGCTTCACCTACACAAGCTGATCCCACCACATGGATGCCTTTCCTTTAAGTTGATAGATGTCAATTCTTTGTAAGGTAGCTAGAGAGGTAGTGGGGAGGGGAGGGAGGGGGGGGCGGGGGCAGAGGGCCCATAGTGATAATAGTGGAGACCATTCAATGTAAGATGGACTAGGTCCACTATATTATTAAATAAGACCCACTATGGTAGTAAGATATAATAAATATAAGATGACTTCTTAGAAGGTTCTACTTCTAGAAGATTCCTCCTCTAGAATGTTCTTAGGTGATGGTAGCACTATATAAAGGGGTTCAAGCAATGTAATGGGATATGAAGATAAACATTGTATTTGGAGAGGTATCTCAAGAGGAGGATGCCCTCTCAAAGAGGCAAGTGAACAAGAGAGGATCCCTTCCATAATATGATCCATTGTATGGTGTTGCCCTACCTCAAGGGTTTGGTAATAATATAATGTGGTTTCTTCTATATTTCTTTGTGGATCTATTGTGTATTCAGTATTTGTGGCGATTATATTTGTATATCTATTTAGGTTCTTAACAAGTGGTATCAGAGCACTTTCCTTGGCAGACATTGTGGACAAATATTTTTTACTTTTGCAGATTTGTTTTTCGGAGAAGAAAAAAGAGGTCCGTGACATTACAGAAACTTTTGGTATATTTATATGAAAAATTTGTAGATACAGGTTGTATATATGAGTTCATATCATAAAAAAACCCAAGTTGAAAAAATAAATCATCTGAAACAGAGTCCAGGAAGTCAAGATATTGAAATTTTAAAATCTGCAATTTTCAGGGTTTTTTCTGTGGACGACGACGCGATTTTATTTTATTTCTGTAGCAGCGGGAGGTCGAATTTGCCCAAAAAAATTACAGATCTGAGTTCCTCTCACAATTTCACCCAATTTAAAAAAAAAACATCAACCGAAACGGAGTCTGGGAAGTGAAGTTATGAGCATTTTAAATTCAGTAGTTTTTTAGGGTTTTTCCAGAAAAAGTCGTGATTTTCTGTTGTAAGTTATTGTTCTATTTTTGGGTTTTTTGGTGATGGATGTGGGACCGAAGAGTTCATAGGGTGTTCAAATGGATATTTCCTCTAAAACCCTCAAATAAATTCTTGAAGCATTCAAATCCCAATTGTATGACACATTGGATGCTAGATTGCATGACCTTACAGATGGCCTCAATGATAGTTTTCATAGTATTCAAGATTCATTGGATARCATGTAGGAGAGATTTATTATGGTGGACATCAGGGATGAATATAATAAATAAATATATGTTTGGTATGATTTTGAGGCCGATTGTGATGATTGGTATATGGATAGTTGTCATTTTTGGGATGACAACCACTTTCATATTTTATTTGATGACTCTACTCCACCTTCTGTAGAGAACATCAATGTCCCACATCAGGAGCTAGTTACCAACGTCCAGCCTGCATATTATACAATGGTATTGTTCCTTCCAGATACATCTTTTATCATCTCCCACTATGTGGATGGATATTATTATTTGGATCCACATGATAGGTGTCAATATTGGGAGCATCATTTTCAGTTGGTTATTGGGTGCCAATATCTTCCATGTGAGGTTCACATGAGAAATTGGACATGGGACCCTGGTTTACAATGGCGGTTGGAATACTTCAGCATGGTGGCTACCATTTCTCAATGGGACCTTGGTTCTCTAGTCTACTTCAGCACTATGGTCCACACTTATCCATGGGACCCTGGTATATGGTTGTACATCAAGCGTTGAGGACACCACTTTCATACGGGGGATGGAATGTAAGGTAGCTAGAGAGGTAGTGGGGGCCCCCAGAGGGACCATAGTGACAATAGTGGAGGCCATTCAATGTAAGGTGGACTAGGTCCACTATATTATTAAATAAGACCCACTATGGTAGTTAGACATAATAAATGTAAGAGGACTTCTTAGAAGGTTCTACTTCTAGAAGATTCCTCCTCTAGAATGTTCTTAGGTGATGGTAGCACTATATAAAGGGGTTCAAGCAATGTAATGGGATATGAAGAGAAATATTGTATTTGGAGCGGTAGCTCAATATGAGGATGCCCCCTCGAAGAGGCAAGTGAATAGGAGAGGATCCCTTCCATAATAGGATCCATTGTATGGTGTTTCCCTACCTCAAGGGTTTGGTAATAATATAGTGTGGTTTCTTCTATCTTGCTTTGTGGATCTATTGTATATTCAGTATTTGTGGTGATTATATTTGTAGATCTATTCAGGTTCTTAACATTCTTCTTTCTGCATGAGAATAATAATTATGCAATTGAAAATAATTTCTCATGCCCAACAACCATGTCTCTGCATCTTCATCCTTCTTGTGCTCACCATCAAATGTAAGAGGTTTGATTTTGTTCATTTCTCCTCGTAGCTCATTCACCCCAGACCTCTTATGCTTCCTAACAGGGGATGGACTTGAGTTGCTGTGTTCTCTCTTATTGGAATGCGTTGGGGAGTGATGGTGATGTTTGTTAACACTTCTTGTTCTTCTTTTCTCATCAAGAGACCTGTGACTTCCTGATTTGCTTGAGCCACTCTCCTTATCCAATATCCTTTCTATTATGTTCAAGCTCTGCATTAACTTCATGTTGAAGTCCTCTTGCTTCTCCTTATATATCATAATCCTTTCATTATTATCTTTATGTCTTTGGACATCCTTCTGCAATTTTTTAATGGTCTCTACCATATTCATGTTTTCATCCTTTCCTTCTCCATGTCCATTGGAGTTTGTTCCTTCAATGCCCATATGGACATCCATCCCTCTGATCTCATCTTCCTAGCTGTAAGTCCCCTGTGAATCTTCCATTCCTCTGCACTTTGTGTTGATCCTAATATGATCTATTTTTGTTTAACTCTGCAAAATGTGCGGCCAACAGAACTTTGTCAAGCTAACTGAATCATCAATTTCATGAACAAAAATATGAACCATTCTGGTTCAATAATATATTAGAATTATTTCTTCTGATTTATTGAAAAATTGATTACCCAGATCAATTTTATGGGTGGATAATTATATTCTATTGTCCAAGACCTTTCCAACTCCTGCTCCCATGCTTCATTCTGAGTCTTGAATAGAAAGTTATGGTTATTTCAAAATTGCCCAATAATTTTTCTATTCACCCTTCAACTTGGTGCAATTCTGCACTATAATTATGCATTTTTGCACCTACTCCATTAGAGTTTTGGTAGTATCTCTACTGGGTTTCTTCATATACATATTTTGGAGATTCTGTCCAATTTTCACCTTTTTTCTGAGTCCTGGGCTGCTAGTTACAACCTGCTGAAGTTCTAGGCCAATTCATGTTTTTGGTATGGAATGCTACAGGTACCTTCTTTGTCATCTTAAACATTTTTAACATGCCAATAATTTTAATTCATCTATATTAATGTATTCTATGGTTCAATATATTTCCATAGACTTCTCCTGCGCCTCAATCTGATTCTGGAGAAGAAATTTATGGCCCTTCGAAGTTAGGGTCTTAAAATTTACCCTCCACTGTTTGTCCTGTAACTTCCTCATAAAAGCTCCGTTTGATGAACGGTTTACACCATTAGAAATCTCTCTCCGAGATATTTTATTTGAGTTGCAGACAAAGTGTATCGTGGTACAATTTTTTCTTGGGGTTTTTGAGTAGCTAAAAACACTGTTTAGGGCCTCAAAATCGCGCTGCAAAAAGATGACCTTCAATAATATAAAATGTCACAGAAATTCACTGGTTTTCTATTGTTGTACACCATCAAAATGACTTCACATGCATAAATTTGAATCTGTTCACCCATATTTAGCATACACATCAACACCATAAGGTAGTGCATGCTCTGCGCAGCTATAACCAATGTAGATCACTTCTCTGTCGCATCAATAACTCGTGCACACTACTTTTGTGTTGCGCGCAAATATCTACCATGCACAATTTTGGTTCATGCACTAATACCCGTTGCGCGCAATTTTTGTGTCACGTGCTAATATTCTGTGCGCATTTTACTCTATGCTCTGCACCATGCCAAATTTTAGTACGCCCCCACCACAAACCATTAACTAAACTATCGCGCGACAACATTTATCCACATTGCGCGTGCACTAACAAAATTCCTCTACGCTTTGTCAATACTGCGCACACCACGCGCGCCAATATTATGCATGTGCACACCATGCATGCTAGTATTATGCATGTGCCACTCAATCCACACCGTGCAATGCTAAATTTAGTGAGCACTCCTGCGCGCCAAAATTTCCGTGCATTACCACTCTGCATCACACAACGCCAAAATTAAGTGCACACATCCACGTGCCAATATTTTTCGCGCATTGCCACTCTGCACTACGTAGTACCAAATTTTAAGTGCGCACACCCACGCACCAATATTTTTCGTGCAATTCCACTCTGCACCACGCAATGCCAAATTTTAGCGCGTGCACTTGCATGCTGATATTTTTTCGCGTAATGCCACTTTGCACCGCACAACGTAAATTTTAGCGCGTGCACCCACACACCAATATTTTTCCACGCAATGCCACTCTGCACCGCACAACACCAAATTTTATCGCGCGCACCCGCACGCCAATATTTTTCTGTGCACCAATATTTTTCCACATATCACAAGCTTTTCACTACACATCATGCATTTTTAGTGCGCCCACCTACACACATTCATTTTTATGCGCATCAATTCCTCACGCATTCCGCTACAGAAATTGGGGCTTTTGCCAAACTTTTCCCAATTTTGACCAAAGACTTTCTGCAACTATAAAATTTGTTCAATTTCACCCCGATAACACCAATTCAACCTCTGCAACAACAAATCGTTGCTGGTTGACATTCCTGGAACAAATTTTTCCCAAACTCAATTCATGAATTGAAATTTTTTTAATCTCATTCCATCCGTCATGGCTTCTTTGTAACTTCAAATTCGACCAATTCCAGTTTTGAATTTGCTAGAAAAGATATTATATTAAGAATATCTCACCACTTGGGAAAATTTCTCAATTTTCCCATGAATTTAACAACAAAAATTGGGGTTTTCCCAATTCCATGCAATTTCTTCTAATTTTTACCATGGACACTCTGTAACTTTAAATTTGTCCAATTCGAAATCAATCCTCTGTGAAATTTCTCTTCAACTCAACTTGCTCGGCCCATCCATGCTCAATTTTGAAAACTGAAGCTCTAATACCATATTGTAACATCCCCAACATCCAACTGGGCTATGCCACATAAATTTTTCGAATTGTATGCAAATTAAAACATATACAGACAGAAACTCTTGTAGAACTTTATATATAAAAATTAAAACAGACTAATGCATTCTATAAATGCACAGATTCACATGGAAATAACAATAAATATATACATGCAACATAGACAAACATTACTCATAAATATAAAAACAGGTATAAACCACACACAGGAAAAACCCATAAACATAAATGCATACATAATAATGCAACATGTAATTTAACACAAAATGGACACTTATCTTGGTAAAAATATCACCAAATGTGTGTAGACCTTCCACGAACCTCCCAGCCTTATACCACGCTTCTCATCACTCTCAACAGTGGGTCACCCCTGAGTTGGGATTAAACTCCACCTGGATAAAGGGATTTCCTAACCAGAATGATGTATCTCAGTCAAAGAGAAAGACTCCGTCACAGGTGCCACTCAAACTAACAGCCTACAGTCCCTCATTCCCCACATGCCTGTCCCACCCTAGAAAGTGTGCCCCTTATCTGCTCAATAGTCCTTCATCTTCCCCACTTCCTTTCTGGGGATTCAACAACAGGCTGGATAGGAAGTCTCAGAGCCCTGTAGCTGTAGTTTAGCACCTTCAGGAAATCAATTCCCAAAAATTCTCTCACCTAGATAGAAATTTCTCATGGGCCTGACAACCCACCTCTTCAGTATCCCACGGTCCTCACAACCCGCTTCTTCAGTCCAACTCCCAATATAACCAGGTACAGATATAGGTATGGGTACGGATATATTATGGGTATAGGTACAATGATGGTAACATAAAGGTACGGAGGACAACTGAATGAGTGCATGAATGATGATGGAATGATAGGAAAATGAACTAAGTCCAAACTATATGTATGCATGTTCCCAACTTGACACTTGTCATGTTGAGAGCTGCTTTGGCTCACTTGTTCCCATCCTTAGAACTTAGTATAAAATAATTATCCATAATTTATACTTTAAGGAATATTAATATAATATTCCTTTTTGGCTTAAGCTCACTATCTTAGCCATTTTCCTTAACTTTTATCCCCCCCTTTCCCTAACTAGTGGAGTTTAGTTCCCCGTACTCTTTTAACGTGGTCGGTCTACACGCATCGATGTATTTTATATTAATGATAAGACATATACAAAAATGGGCTCATCGGCCTTTAGCATCTAGGCTCTCTGGCTTAATTCAAAACCTAAGCCTCCTAGCTTATACTAACTGGCTCACCAGCCTATAAAACACAACATATACATAAAGGCTCCTTGGCCTCAAAATCGCGCACACTAAAGTTTGTTGTGTGCGGGCAATTCTCTCACCTAGATAGAAATTTCTCACGGGCCTGACAACCCACCTCTTCAGTATCCCACGGTCCTCACAACCCTCTTCTTCAGTCCAACTCCCAATATAACCAGGTACAGATATAGGTATGGGTACGGATATGGTATGGGTACAGGTACAATGATGGTAACAAAAAGGTACGGAGGACAACTGAATGAGTGCATGAATGATGATGGAATGATAGGAAAATGAACTAAGTCCAAACTATATGTATGCATGTTCCCAACTTGACACTTGTCATGTTGAGAGCTACTTTGGCTCACTTGTTCCCATCCTTAGAACTTAGTATAAAATAATTATCCATAATTTATACTTTAAGGAATATTAATATAATATTCCTTTTTGGCTTAAGCTCACTAGCTTAGCCATTTTCCTTAACTTTTATCCCCCCCTTTCCCTAACTAGTGGAGTTTAGTTCCCCGTACTCTTTTAACGTGGTCGGTCTACACACATCGATGTATTTTATATTAATGATAATACATATACAAAAATAGGCTCATCGGCCTTTAGCATCTAGGATCTCTGGCTTAATTCAAAACCTAAGCCTCCTAGCTTATACTAACTGACTCACCAGCCTAAAACAAAACATATACATAAAGGCTCCTTGGCCTCAAAATCGCGCACACTAAAGTTTGTTGTGCGCGGTATCCTGGAATGTGCACACTTCATCATTTTAGTGCGCAATACATGTGCGCACTATACCATGGAAGGTGCATACACAAATGATATCAAACAACTCACCATCTTAAGTACATTTGCATTTACATTTTACATTTACAGTTGGGGTTCGACCTTGGGGTATTACACTTAGAGAGAGGAAAGGCGGAGTAAGGCGAGGTTTGAATATTTTGGTTAATGTTGCAGGGCTATGTTGAGAATTACATATAATCATAAGTTTTGTACATGTTTTGAGGCATTACCAGAAGATTTATTTGCATGATAACATGCAAACCAACCGGTATGGGGGAGATGTTGGCTTGCTATTTTGGCATATTTTGCATCACTAGTTGGCATCATTTTTGACCAATCTTCCTTATTCCTACACCCTATTTACCCATATTTATCCATATTTATGCATCTAATGTGCCTAAAAATCTTACAAAGGTAAAAAGTTGTTTATTTCTAAAATTTCCTTTGTTTCTAATGATTTGGAAAGGATTTGGATTAATCTTGCCAATGATAGATACATCTAGTTTAGTTCATGCTGAGCTTGAAGAAGTTCCAAGCCATTGTAGTTTACTTCCTGCTACCGTCATCATTGATTTTCATACTTCCACTTGTCCAAATGAGAATCGACCATAGAGACTTTGCATATAGAGGGTTCGATATGGTTATGTGTTCATTAGATCATGCCCAGGTCAACAACAAGAAGCTACAACTCTTGGTTAAATATTCCCATCAACTCACGTTAGTTTCTAGGAAATGATTTTGCTACACGATTTCTGAGCAAATGAAGGAGAGTATTGGAAATCCAGGACATGGGTTTTGTGCAGAACGAGCCCAACTAGAAAACCAACAAAACCTTTCCTCAAAACGTGAAGGATATGGGAGATATTATTGATTATCTAAAATATTTTTTCCCAGATTTTTAGTTGCGATCGGTTTGAGATTCGTGAGAATTGGATCTTTGCAATCTTGATTGTAATGCATAAATAGGGGTTATCAGACCTTCATAGCGATACACATATTTTGTTATTAGACTATTATAGAATTGTATTTCTATTGAATTAATATATCAAGATCTGGTTGTTGTTCAATTCACAAGTTTTATGCATATAGTTTATAAGCTCAACCTTATATACATTCCTTTCTAAGTAGCGTTCCTCGAGCCAGGACAACCTCTGACGAGGATTGTGCTACTCATTCACTTTCATGTTGGTATTTTTTGGTTATTCGGTTGTGATATTTTACCTTTTTGTCCATTTCCTTTATGCAAATTCATTCATTTTCCATTTACACAAAGTAACTAACACAACATACATCAATTGAATAAATGATTTTTATTTCAGCAACAAGAACTCTCATTGTATTAGATGATTGAAATAATGTCATTAATAATCTAGTAGATTGATAATCCTAAGTGTTTAGAATTATCTTTGTGTCTTTATTATTTTGTTTCCGTATCATTAGAAAATACTCTATTGTTTCTACAACTGAACAAAACTCTATTTTTGCAGCTAAACAATGAACAATTACTTTGTTTCTGTAGCTAAAGAAGCGACTATGTTTTTGCAGATAAACAGGGAACACATTTCCTTTTGCATAAGAGTACTTTAGGGATTGAATGGAAGATAAGGCCTACACATATTTTACATGCACTTCGTCAGTTTATGAACCCCAGGTTGATGATTTAATGTAGCAAATTTCACCTAATTGAGTTGACTGAAACCCCCCCCCATGCAGATGGTGGTGGATGGAAAGATGGGGGAAGAAAATGAGGTGAGATGAGAGATAATGGACCCAGAAGAGATGAGAAGAAGAAGAGCTGGGAGACAGGGAAGAAGATCCAAGCTAAGGAGGCTATTTGAGCAAAGAGGCAAAGAAAATAAAGCAAGGGGTGATGAACAAGTAGTAAGATCTAAGATAAAGAGAAGAGAAACTGTGCTAGAAGGGTGTGTGGGGGAAATATCTGTGCAAGAGAGAATCACAAAAGAAAAGAGGCCATAAAATATATGCAACATTATGAATGAGGTATCAAGAGAGGATATTGGAGGTAGTGGGAGTAAGATAGAAGAAAACGAAGTTAGATCCCCTTGGCTAGTGAGAGATGTAGTCACATAAGAGGAATATGGGGTGCAAAGTAGTATCCCAGACACAATAAAAATAATGAAGGAGCCCTCCAAGAAGGAGTAGAGACATTGGGAATTATGAGGCGACTTGCATGGCTAGAGATAGGGAGATTTTTTGGATCCATCACTGAAGAAGATGAGAGATCACATAGGAACCCACTCTTTGAACCAATCCCCTTGCACATTTGTCATCAATAAGAAATAACAGAAGAAAGTGCAGAGGCGAGAGAAGTAGAAGATGAAAGTTTAGAAGTAAGGGAAGGAGAAGATAAGAGTGGATTAGACACTGAATTTAGTGACATTTCACAAGAGATATCATTAATACCAGTAGCAATAAGTAGTAGTTAATTAGGAATATCTAGTTCTAGATCGAGTATGGACAACTTGGATTCAACCCTCATGCTTCTCGCATTTTATGGGATGGGAAGAAACATTGAAGAACACCATTGGTTGACTTGTGAAGCTATATGGTATTTGAAAAGAGTAATAGATGAGGCATCCAAGATTATGTATCCTGAAACCACATTCAAAGACAAATCTATGACATGGTAGATGATGTACAAGGCTACTGTGCCTGCCAGACAAGTAAGGTCCCTTACAAAAATAAAGAGAGATCTCCCAAGAGAATTCCAAAAGTCGAAGTAGGAATCACAATGTATAACTAAGATCAAATATATTAAGCAACAAGCTGGAGAAACCATGTGGGATTATGACCAACGATTCAAGATTATATTGGACAAATTGACATTTCAGATCCAAGATTTCTAGAATAGAGAATGGTTTATTTCCAGACTCCTACAACACATTCAAGTCCCACTCACCCAGTAGAAGGTAATGACTTAGGCAGAGGTTGTGTAAATTTCAATATGCTTAGAGTCTACACCAGGAGGTGGCGAGATGTCGGTAGGGCTGACACATGTACAATCACAACTCGCGAACCTCACCATGCAACTAAAATATTTTGCAAAATATAATGTGGTGCACAAGAGTGTCTGGTGTACCTTGTGCCACATTGAAGGTTGCCATAGAAATTATTGTCCTTCACTTGGAAGTTACAAAATGATGTGCACACCAAATGCATTTCCAATAGGACCACAGACCGAATGGTGTGATATTTGCAGACAATGGGGAAATATACCTCCATGTTTCCCAACGCTGTAGAAGTAATAAGACTACACACACTTCATTATGTAAGTTTTGCAAATGCAAGGGCCATTATGTAAACAATTGTCGGTCATTGGAGTTAATGAAGGAGCACATTGCAGATGCTTACTGAGCCCAAGAAGAGAATAAGGATGGAGGCTACAGGGGATTTGACTGGGGAGGCTTCGACAAATGAGGCTACCAAGGAGTCATGCGAGGAGGATATGAAAGAGGAAGAGGATATGGTGGATGAGGAAGAAAACATACCTATTTTAAATGTGGTAATTTAGCCAACTTGTCACGATTCTATACCAATTCATGCACACTATTTGGGTATTTCCATAGCGCCAACCATGTCATGGAGGATTGCCTAATTTTTTTGGAAAAATGGGAAGCGAATAAGGGGAACTGCAACATGGTGACTGTTGCATGAAGATCATAAGCCAAAAGAATAAGTTGATGTATGGATGGTATCTCGATGAGGCATCAATAGAAGAGTTGACCTGGAACAAGGAGAAGGTTTAGGGAAGAATATAGTATGAAAGATAAAAAAAGCAACGTGAGAACCTCCTAAGTTTGATGCCACATAACATAAATAGTTCCTACATGACACATAGAGGGCATTGGAAGAGGAACACACACAAATAATTGCAATGCAAAACCTAGAGGGAAATAGAAGAGGAGCACATGTGTGTAACGACCCTTAATTATTAAGATGATTAATTTAATAAATAATCCTAAAAATTAGCTAAACTATAATTAGTTATTAAATAACCTCAACTAATTATTTGTTATTAATTAGTTATCCTTGATTATGATTCATTTTAAGTATAATTAACTCTTTAATCAATATGGTGAATGATTGATTTAATTATTAATTAATTCATGAATTAATAAAGTATTAAATTAAAGAGGGAGAAT
>ML780507.1:421167-446317 GCA_009831015.1 Picea engelmannii | reverse complement strand
ACCCTTAATTATTAAGATGATTAATTTAATAAATAATCCTAAAAATTAGCTAAACTATAATTAGTTATTAAATAACCTTAACTAATTATTTGTTATTAATTAGTTATCCTTGATTATGATTCATTTTAAGTATAATTAACTCTTTAATCAATATGGTGAATGATTGATTTAATTATTAATTAATTCATGAATTAATAAAGTATTAAATTAAAGAGGGAGAATAAAATAAAACATTTAATCAAGTTACGTATACGTGAAGGGATCACATAAGGATCCCGAGAAGATAAGAGGATTAATGAATGGATAAGGGTAATTAAATGGAGGGATAAGGAATTTAATGCATGATGGAGTGTCGGTGAAGGGAGGAGGAATAAGGGGGGGAGAAAGGAGTTGAGAGGGTATCGATTTTTCATTTTACGAGAGGGGAGAAAGGATTTTGGGGAGAGCTTGGAGTATTGGACGGAGTGGAATTTACAGTGCACCGGGGGGCTGCGGAGGTTTTGGGCTCGGAGGGCTAGGATATCCGTTGATATCCTAGGGCTAGGCGCTACTAGTCGACAGAGAGGTTGGTTTTGGGTGGTGTCCTAAGGAAGCAAGCGAAGGGAGCAAGCTGCGGATAACATCAGATTTGAGGTATTTAAATTCAAATTCATGGATTGTTTACTTAGATTTATTACTTATTGCCAAATTTTACTTGGGTAAATGTTGAGATAATTTTGAAAATTATGAAAATTTTACTTCTTTATAAAGCTTATAGAAATTACAGTAATTTGGTAGAAATTTAAATGTTAATTCAAATCCACTCTTTACAATGTGCAAAGAATTAAAACACACAATGAAGAGGGAAATAGAAGAGAAATGCATGCAAGAAGAGTTGTGACACATGGTGTGAGAGGAACCAAAGTGTAATGCTTACCCCAAGTCTAAATTAGAAAACCAGGTAAGTGACTTCTTGTGTTGTTATGTTAAGGTGTTGGGTGATCCTATTATTACCAAGAAATTGAAATACATGTTGACAAGATGTATGGAGCAAGGGGAGATTGACACTACCATTTTTGGCCTGTTACCAAAATGATACGTGTGCCATGTTAGAAGGAGGAAGTGCATAGGGAGATAATTTAAAGTGAAAACTAATATAGGGATTTATGAGATAGACGATGTCATGTTGGACCTGGGTCTGGAGTGAACATCTTGATGAATAAATTATGGGAGTTGATGGGTAAAATAAAGTTGGTGTGGTACCTTATTCAACTTAGGCTTGCCAAGTTCCAACTAATATAGAATTTATCGATTTGGAGGTTGGAGGAAGTGGAAGTGAACATCGATGGGGTAAAAACTAAAGCATACTTTGAAGTGATCGACATCATGGATGACTTAGACCCCTATCCAACTCTACTTGGCATTGATTGGGAATTTGATAACAATGTTGTACTAAATATGAAGTAACGACAAATTTCCTTTGAGAGAAACACCTTACATGTCATTGCACCACTAGATCCAAATGAAGGTGAAAAATATAATGAGATCATAAATGAATATGCATAGATATTGATCATTGAAAACATATACAAAATCACAGGATGCAATGAGGACTATGTGAATTTGATAGCTGATGGTGAACTAAGCTGAAGAAGTGTCTGTTCCTATAAAATGGATTCTGGGGATGTGATGGATATATGGAAGAATAAGTTGTATGAGGTATCGACTAGGAGATGCACACAAATCATCAAAGAAATGCGTTGGATCATATTAGAGTTGTGTGACCTACCAAGGTTTGACAAGATAGGCATGTAGACACATTTCTAGAACAAATGGAGGAGACCATGCTTGAGATCCAAAGGATTCAGGCCATAGATGTAGTAGTGAAAGGAACACTTGTGTGTTGGTGGGTGACACATTGCAGAGATTTACAAGAATGGGTATAGGTGGTAGAGTGCATTAAAGTACGGTTCCAACCCACGATAAAATTTGAATTAATGAATTGGTACAAGGGTACTGAAGATCCTTAGGAACATATTTGTTTATGAGAGCGGTTCTAGACAACAAAGAATATTCCTATCACATAATGGGTTCATAGGTTTGTCGATACCATGGATATGGTACCCAGAAGTTGGTATATCTAGGAGGAAATGAGAAGGAAAATAAGGGACTGGGAGAAAGTGAGCAGTCAATTCTACGCAATGTTGAAATTTACGTTGAAGGTCCCTACACAAAGGGAGATTTTGTTAAGGATCAAATGTTTCATCTTCCATCGGTAGCCCAAAGACATCGTGCAAAAAGTTGTCTACACATACCATAAGCTGATCGTGGAATTAAAGCAACCAGATAAGTTATGCATGCATGGGTTAGGTCCATTCAGAATTTGGTGCATTGGTGAGGCTAGCATGGAAAAATTAGTAAAACCCAATAAGAGGCCATTGTAAGGGATGATAAATAGTATTCGATTGAAGAAGTATCATTGCCTACATGGGTCAGATGCATAGTGAAAATGGGCATTGAGTAGGAGGAAACTACGAAGTGGATATGCACTATGTAGAGTAAGAGTAGGAATTAGAAGTATATTAGTCATGAATACATAACGATTAAGGAGATTATAAAGTTTAGGACAATAAGGTGGGACAAGAAAAGTTGTACCTAAAGCATATTTAGAAGATTTGGAGGAGATTAAGGTGTAAATAATCGAGTACAAACTAAAGGATGAAATAGTTGGATACAACAGGTGGTCACATGGACATAGGTGGATACTATGGTGGAGAGGTAGGTAGTCAGCGCTAGGACATGACACTATTTCATGGGGAAATATAATCAATTATGGAAGTAATTCCCAATGGCGCACTGCCAATTATGGAAATAAATATTAACACTAGTTGTCATTAATGATGAGCGCGAGCGTAGGCCTAGATAGACAACTAAGAAACTATATATAATGGAGGGAAATTACCCAACCATTATTTAATTCTCAAATACACCACTTCTATTCATTATTTCCCCAGAGAGAGCAAAATGTAGAGTAGAAAGAAGAATTTAGAGTAGAGAGCCGAGTGTAGAGCAACTGGAACGTCAAGAGAATTACAATTTTAAGAGAATAAATGCTAGACATTCAATGCATGCAACCCTTATAGGTCATGGTTTCCACTATGAGACCGAGACAAATATCATCAGTAGAGGGTGGCAATACAACAAACAAGTGGTGCCAAGAAATTGACTAGGATAATAGCTTCTGCAAGAAATCCCAAAGCGTGAAGGAAAGTCAAGGAAGTAAAGGACCAATACCTACCTGAGCCAAAAATCTTCCAGAGGTAAGTATCAGAGGCCCTCTTTTAGGAAGGGTTCCCCAACTTAAATATGTAGATTACAACATACAAGACGAGGCACAATTCCTTGAATTATGCTTCGATGCATATGCAGATGTTATTCTAGGGGTCAAGGGAAAAGTGTTAGTGGTCACTAGGAAATGGGCCAAGCCCCTCAAAACATCAGGGATACTGTCATTAGTGGATTTCCCACATTTTGGATGTAGCCCGTACATCAATTAGTGCATTCAGTTCTTACTCAGTCGATTGTATAGAGGGTTCCTCTGGCTACACCAGGCATACTAGGTCGATGTTGATATAATTCACCAGGTCTCAGGACTTCCTGCAAAAGGAGATGATCCATTTGAGGCGATAGTAGCTAAGGATTCCACACAAGAGGAGGTGTACACAAAGTATGGTACACACAAAGGATCAAGAGGAGCGATGATTTAAGATATAAACGATGCCAACATTCGATTCACCACACAATTAATTGCCTACAAACTGATGCAAAAGTGTCACAAGGATGAGTTCACATTGGGGGTAATCACCACCACATAGCGATGCGTTTAAGGAGTCAGGATGGCTTGGGCATGTTACTTGACAAACAAGTTCATCTAGGAATTCTTGGATACACAGGACCTTGATAAGGAGTTTCATTATATTTGGGTGTTACTCCTAGTAGCCATGATAACGTGGAATCCACCAATGGGCTGCAAGTACAATGAAAAGGTATCTCCATCCTTCCCTGCATCGAAATTTCTAGAGATGCAACATAGCTCGAACAAGAAGACCCAGTGTGATAATAACATAACTTTCTAGAATTGGTATACATAACTATTTCAAGCGACTGTGCAAGGCATCTGCATATCATGCAACCTCATTGACATGTATGAGTACTATATCTAGTTTGAATTTATTTTTCATAATGTTTTCATCACTCCACAAACAACTTCATAGACTCCAATCGATATCCTCCCAATTTTCATTACCGAGGAGGATATTCAAAACACCACTAAGGAGTGTCCAGGGGAACTTTAGCCCATGCCAGACGACAATGTAGAACAACTGGAAACAAGGAAAAAGAAAAGGTAGGAATGGAAAAGGAAGAGACAACCCAACAAAAAGGTAAGGAACTAACGGGTGATCAGAAACAAGCAGAGGTATCCTGACATAAAGGGATATATCCATAAGGTCAACAAAAACATTCAATTACAACCAAAGGACAAGGGCCCAAGAGGAAGTAGGCACAAACGACCATAGAGATGACCCCACCCACGAAGAGAAAGTAGGAACCAATTGAGCCAAGCCCAAGCACCAGGTCTACTAAAAAAGAGCGCACACCTAGTCCGTTGTAGCATACTGACACTGTTCCCATCGAAGAGAAATCCTCCTCTCAAACACTTGAAAATCTTCCAGGTGCAGGGTAGTGATTGGCCAGATGGGAGAACAAGAAATCAACACCAATTCCCAGGATAGGAGCTAGGGAAAATCCCAACACCAGTTCAGAGCATCATTAAGGTGATCCAAGCCAACTTGGACATGCAACAACTGATGAATAGCGAGTCATCACATAAATTATATGATCTCTACCACACACTTGATATTGATCTAACAAATGACCCCACATCCCAATAAAAAATGGTCAGAGGAAGAACTATTGATGCCACATCACCGTATAATAGTACCCATAAGAAAGTTCTACAATTCAACCCGTTATCCTTCAAAAGTATCAAGCCATACACTAACTCAGAGCCTTAGATATTATCTTATGTTGAGCTAGAGTTAGTGTAGGTTCCTTCACAGGAATTGCAAATATATATGGAAGATATCATGAATGAATTGGGGGACACAAAGTGTGCACTCAGTCAGTTCAATACATAGCTGCAATATAAGCATGAGCAAGAGATTTATGCACACCAAAAAACTCAATTGCAACATGCCTAGGAGATAATGATACACTATGTGAAAGTCCCCAGTACAACAGTAGAAACTTTGGACCTCCCAACTCCAAGTAAAATTAGCGAAGTAAAGGAGAGGTTATAATGCCTGTATGCATAGAACATCAAGTTTTAGGAAAAGATGAAGTGTACCCTTCAATCATAACAAGAGGAACTGAAGTATTTCTATTGTATAAAAGACACTATACCAGGGAAAATCATGCATGGAAAATTTCTTGGGGGTTCTTAAGTACAATTTCAATGATGCAGTGGGCATCCATTCCCTGCCATTAGAGTACATATACAACAAAACATTCCTTGAGTTATGCATAAATGGGACTGCAAATTCCCTAATGATTCTTCTTCATTTCTACATTTCCCTTATTTGTCAACTCGATCATGCCATAATCCCTAAGGTTGTACATCGACTATCACATATCCATGTTTTCTTCCCTATAGCACCATTACATAAATGCTACAGAGCAACAATATGTATTAACCAGAAAAAAAACACATTCACTTGTTGCAACTCATCTCTTGCTGCACCACGCCTCCTGATGCAACATGGCTCTTACTGTAACACCCCTTCTATTGCAACACACCTCTTGCTGCAAAAAATATCCTACTGCTTCACATCTTTTGTTGTGACAAAAAATTGCTACAACACGTCTCTATTCTAACACACCTCTACTACAACATGCCTCCTATTGCAACATGCCTCCTTTTGCAACAAATCTTCTGTTGTGACACACCTCTGCTAAAACACGAAACCCATGACGACATAATGCATTCTTCCACAACTTATACTCACAATCGTCTGTGCTACCTTAGCTGAAATATCACCCTTCGATTTTGTCACACAATCTTGAATCAATGGTTAGATTATAAACCAGAAAACCAGAAAACAACCTCATATGCAAACCTCTAAAATCTTTGGGACACAAACATTATTTTGTGATCAAACATCTCTATTCCTAGATTTATTGAAACAACCAATCTCATTCTCACGAGTGCCTTCCACTTATCTATTACCACCACAAGGTACTTATTAACCCTATGATCAAGATATTAGTTTACAAACCCAGAGATACTCCCTCATATACAATGAATCGTCAGTCCAAGTGTACAGTCTCTCTCAGACCTGCACCCACCTACATATGATCACAAATTCAAGCACAACCTTCCACATACTCATCCACCTGTACAACAATATCACAATAGGGATATTCTCCATGGGATTTAATTAATCAAGAAATGAAATTCAAAGTGCATCTATTCATGTCAGAAACACAAAAACATAACGTCATACAATATTTCTTCCATACACACAAGGGTAAATATGCACAACTCCATATCTTATTCATTTCATATAGAATACAATACAATGTCTCCATGGCCATATATGAGCTTACAATCTCCATTGGGTTGCCAAGATGAAGGCCATGGCAACCTCAATCACTTCTCTCTCACTGTGTCACACGAACTGTGCTCTTTATGATTATGAAAGCTCCCCTACAAACTCTTTGCTGGTGTGTTTTATTCCTTTCGAAATTGTTGGCTTTAGTTTCCCTAGTGGACTCCTCATGACCTTTCATATTCCAACTTCATATTCAGCCTTTCCTTGATGACTCTTCACTTGTACATGACCTTCTAGCTTCCACATATGAATGTGCGCTCCCTTTGACACATCTGATCCTTCTATAATGACTCCTCTTCTCCTTTCACACACTTGTCCTATGTAGAAACATGTCAATCAAAGAAACATGCCTATGTGTCCATCCTGTATCATCACCCCATCTACTGGTACACCACACTTTGCAACATTCATTTGATCTGCAACACCGCTGTTACTTCTCGTAGTCTATCACATTCTATCACTATTTATTTCCTACAAAACTAAATCATTATTGTAACAACTCTGTCATGTACCATAGCCACCTTCGCCGTGTCATCCCTAGGATGACTGAGATGCTCTTGCATTAAACTCTCTAGTTTTTTAAGAAAGCATGCCCTCAGTCTTATGAGGTAATCCATTCACATCTATAACTTGTTGAAATTTCTCCTACCTAGTTTCCGAAATTTAATTCCAAATAAATCACTTATTGAATCAAAGAACAACTGAGTAATCAACTAAAAATGCAACGGAAACATAAAAAAGGAAACCAAAATCTCGTGCAAAAGAACACTAATATTTTCAGGTAAATATCCCTGGAATAAACCCAGAGGGAAAAACAATGCTAAGAATGATTTCATTATGCTAAAATCAGGGCTCCTATAAAAGGGATAGCGACCCACTGAGAGAAGTACAACTATAGAAAAACTTGGCAAAGTTTGGTCTGTAGTACAACACATAACTGTATGTTTTTCGAGGTGTACATGAATTTCCTTCAACAAAACCCATGTATGTACGTGAATATCTCCACTGAAACCCGTGTACATGTATGGAAGGACTATATGGAAAGCTCCATACAATACGACACTTCCTTGTGGTTTCGTTCGACTGAAAACTCACCCGCATTGCCTCTGTTCTCTCTTCTCCTTGATATGATCTCTAGATGGAAGTCCTTCTCCACCTATCCAAGATCTTGAATTATAGTCCTTCATGACCCAATCCTGTGTGTTTTGAATCTTTCAACACAACTCATGTCAAGTTTCAAGTCTTGTCCTTGGTCCTCTTGAATCTTAATCCTTCATGATCCAAGCACTTTAGCAAAAGTCCTTCTCTACTACTAAGTGTGACCTTGGTGAATCCGCACTAGAAAAGGTCCTCCCTTTCTATCTATGTTAAAAGTCTCAGATCTTGGCATGTCACCAAAGATCTTGATCTTGGTATCACACAAAATATCCAACCTTGACCTCTCATCAAAGTGTCTTCTCCTTTACCCTCGCCTTGCTTTTATAATCATGAGTTATAATCTATTTCTAATCTCCAAAGTGATTGATGGTTGAGATTATTTCTTAGACCCACTTGAGATTTAGAAACATGCTTATTGAGGTAAAGGTATGAGAAACCTTACTCAAGAATTTTCATATCTTTCTAGGCTAAGGAAAGATAGTTGGGAATGTTACCCGAGGTTTATAGCCTTTGTTGTATCCTTTTTGTCACCTAAATGAGAAAAAGAGGGACACTTGCAAGTTCAGTCGGGTTAGCTGAACAAGACATAAATGAGTGAAAGAGTTAGAAACATCAATCATAAGAAATAAAAAAACAACTAAGCTAATAACAATTAAAGAAACTAAACTAAAGTGCATAAGGATATTAGAACCAAAATTAACCAAACAATTGACCAATATTCATGCCACCAATGGATAGATTGTATTAGTGGGCAAACACCAAAGAGAAAGAGAGATTTATGGGTTCCCTCTTCCTCCAAGGGAGGGCTCTTGAATCCCCAATGTGAGATCTCTTCTTACAAATAGAAAACTAGAAGGAAATGGTGAATAAATCCAAAGCTCATTCACTCAAGAGGTGATGTGAATAGCTCAATGAAATGGTGCTTGTATGCTCCAATGAGGAAAGAGGTTCCTTGTAGGAGAATATAGGTAGCATAACAATAAAAATAAATTCTTGAAAAAATAGTGCACCCATGGCCTCTTTTTATAGCAAATCTTTGAGGCATTATCCAACCGTTCTTGAGTGTGAACAAGGGGCCCTTTAGGTCTTTGACCAACCCCCCACTTGAATTCAACTCTGATTTGGGGGTCAAATCGTCTTGGGCACTGAACCAAAAGTGGGTGGGAGGCCTACTAGAATCATTAATGCACCATTCTGAGGTGTGCGCGACTTTTTGCATCCACATTCGCGCATCGGGTGCATGTGCACTTTTCTGGCGTTTTCGACCGGTGCACGTGCACGTACTTCCTATGTATTATGAGCGCATGCTGATTTTATAATCAATTGTATAGTTTGCGCCCTTTGGAAATGCATTTTTTGGGCCATGGATGAATTAATAGGTGTTTGGAGATGCTGGATTCCTGAAACCATTTGCAGACTAAATTTCAGTGATAATAGATGCCCCTTCATGTGTGAGGTTAGGAGCATACATATAGCCAAAATACATCAATGTTTCTTCTACTGAGAGTACCTTTGTAAGAAAGAGTGTTGAGAGGAATTGCAAGAGTGACCCATTGGAGGGAGACGGGAACCTGTGGGACCCAAACCTTACGCTAGGTGTGGAAAAAGAAAACTGTGTACAAACGAGGCGGGCATGCCCCATGCTCGTGTCTTGTAAATCAAAATGTATAAGAAAGTAACTGAAATTGTGTGTTGGCATAGATAACTGCAATGCCCCCTGGGGTGGTTTGATAGTTGCAGAGGGAAATTATGATGGTGAACAAACTTTGAAAAGAGGCAATGACACCTGTAAGAAGTGTTGATAATTCGCGGGCCTTGATAGCCCAACAAATTTTAGAGGTCTTCGACAAATATAAAAACAACTGCAATAGTCGCGAAGTAAGACCCACTGCAACATGAGAAAGTGTTGAAGTCGAATGTTATGGGGGTCAATGACAATAGAGAATGATGGTGGTTTTCCCTGTGCCATTCGAGACTCCTCATTGTAAGGGGAATGAGAGTCAAGATACTGTTGCCCTTCTGGAAAATGTGCTAATGTTGATAGAAAGGGAGACACAAATCCAAGAAGTGAAGGGCTTCATGAAATCCACTGGATGAGATCAGGAACTGATGAGGTACATGGATGAAGTCAAGATGCGGTAAGACTCAAGGCTTCCCTTGGTTGGGAATATATGTGAAGTATGAGTGGTAACAACCGTGAAACTAGATCTAGTGTCAGGAGGACGACTAGATGTGGGTTAAATTGTGCCAGAGGTGTGACAAAGTAGACAAACTCAGAGATCATGGGTACATGTATGGTGGGATACTCGAGGTTTATGGAAGATGTCAACAGGAGTAGAAGATAATGAATTCCTCAACCAAGGGTGACATGGGTATCTTTGCCAGGAAAAGAAGGTCACCAGGGGCGATGACAAAAAGTTATATAAATGCTGGAAACAAAGGCTTTTTAAAATTACCAAATGAATAAAGAATAATTTGGGATGAGTGTATAGATACATAAACGGGTGCCTCGATGCAATATGGCTGGGCCTGTGAGGGTGCAAGTTGTGTGGAGAATGGGTGGAGGGTGGGGGCCCCATATGTGGGTTTCTGTACGAGGTAAATGAATGGAGGGAAATCTGCAGATGGGAAAACTTACTTTGGATGAAATGGAGGGTTAATGATACTGCAGAGGCGCAATCAAACATGAACCATAATGAGATTACATGGGATTCCATTTAGAAAAGATAGAAAAATGAGGAGGAGTATGTGGCTGATTCTCAGAAATGTGAAGACTATCAGTACTCCCATCCCTAGGGGGTGAAAAAAACACGAGTTTCAAAGTGCCAAAGGGGACTACAATTGGGAAAACTCATGTAGGAAAGAGTGCTACTGGTTGACAGTACTAAATTGCAGCGGAGGTGTTAGTATTGCAGAGCCAGATATGAGGATCTTACATGTCAATGTCGAAGGGTGTGATTGGGAGATGCAATTGGTATTAAGAGGGAATGACTACATTCCAGTGTCGATCATATACCTGAAGGGGCTTGTGTTGAATTTTGATGACCAAGTACCTGCACACATTAAAAATGAATACCCAACGTGAACAATATCTGAAGATAAAGAACGCATAACATTTATTTGATAATTTTGAACATGAGCATGCGTATGTGAGTGTGTCATGGAAAGATGCTCCGTCGGGGATGTTAGAACCCTATATAATAGGGGAATCAATATTCTGACTGATATCTTTTCCGGCATAACACAGATGGCTCGTGATGCATAGTGAAAATGTGAAGGTGGCAGAAAACTCTCAACATGTCTCAGCTTTTATCACAACAATTCTCATCTTAGTCGTTATCTCCTAAAATAGCATAGTCAAGTTTTTCCATTTTAGGTGATAAGAAGTATTTGAAAAAATTATTTTTAAATTTTTATAGGCTTGTTTGAAAGCCTATTGTTTGTAAATAAGTTCAAAATAAACACTGCATTTGATTTTCTTTTCAAAAGAGGAAATTACAGGTTTCGGTGGCTTAGGTGAACCCGTAGGCGTTCATTAGCCATCGAAATCCTTCGCTTTCGGTGGTTAATAGAGAAAAGCAAAGTTCGATTAAACCACCGAAAAGGCGTAAGCTTGGAAAGACCAGAGCCCACATTTTCGCACCATCCAGACGTCAATAGGCGTAATGATGGAAGGCTAACCACCGATAGTTAAGAAAACTGATGGTGGAAAGATGGTATGATTACTCCTAATCTAGATTTGATGCGATATGGTACCTGTCAAGAATCCACATACCATTTCGCATTAAAACTCTGCATGCACAGGATTTTATGTTTGTTTTAGTTCCACCTAACTGTTTAAATCTTCACGTATCTTTCATAAATCCATTTCCAAGAAATATCACCATAATGATTTCCCATTCAATTAATCATTCCTTTGATTTAGGAAACAAACCTGAGCCTTCTTTTATCCTCAGTTGTATCATATAGAAGCCCTAGTTTTTTGTTACGCTCTGTTAAGACTCCATTTTTCACCTCCATCTTACAGAATCCCAAGTCATTGCTATTCCTATGCCAATTAACTCGCCTCAGATCCATTTTTCCTCCTAATTTTGTGTGGGCTGTCTCCCCTAGTCCGAAGATGTGTCAATTTGCAGATACAAGTGCATATTAGGTTCAATTCATGAAAAAGGTGGGAACGATGTTAAGGAAAGAGTTCGATGGCACCTGGTATCTCGAGGCTCATCCTGAGATATATGATTTCTTCCATGTAAGAGAAATGGAAGCCTCTTTCTTCCAGGCTACATTAAAGTGAAACAATATGGGTGGGATAAACTCCCCTTGCAAATATCCTTAGTGGAGGTTGAATTGCCATAGCAACAAAAGGTAGTGGTAGCGACAATGAATGCTCAGGTTATAGTTGTAGTAGGGAGTAGCAGCGACAAAGGAATCCAAGATGCATTGTTGATAGAGTTTGGGCCAAGATGTTTTGTTCAAAGGAGTACTGAATAGCGAGCAATCAAACGAGTAATTATGGCAATGATAGTGTGAAGTGGTTAATTCAAAGAAGCAGGGTGTTTCACTTACTGTGAGAAGCCATAGAGTTTTCACCAATAGGAAGAAGATGTTGATGAAGGAGAATACTAAGCTGTACAGACAACTCAGGCCCCTAAGATTAAAAATGAAAGATTCACAAACTTCAACTCCAAAGGACCTGTGATTGGAAACCCTAGCAGAGTTAGCCACTATTCTAGATGATGAAACAAAACCTTCTACATAGAAAATTGAAGTCTCTTGCACTATACCTGAAAGATGACCATCACCAAAACAACCTTGAACACTCATAGAAGCAACAAGGTAATTCATTTTTGCGATTTTGAATTTTTGATGAAAGAACAGTTTTCGGTGGTTTAGGTGAACATGATGATTGTTCATTAACCACCGAAAGCAGAGATTTTCGGTGGTTAATAAACCCAGATTCTATCCGTGTTAACCACAGAAACCTGAGACAAGGCAGTGAAGGTGTATTTTTCACCCAGATCAAAGTTTTTCTCAACCGAAACTCTTGGAAATTCTTTCCAAAGATACATATTGAATTATAGTATCAAATCCAAAATCCATATTTGATGCAAAAGAGGTTTGAGGAGGTGTTCAAGTTAATTAGGAACCTATTTTTTGGGCAATGAATCAGGGTTTTATCTAAATTTGGAAAATTTGAATTTTATCTTCATCAAGGGATATCAAACAACCTTGGAAGGATTTCTACACAACACACAGGTTCTAGATGATGGAAAGACCATGAAATTAGGAGATTGACCTCATTTTGAGGATCATTTCCTATATTTTTGTAAATTTGTTTTAACTTTCTATCTTTAGCAAATTTGATCCATCCTTCTAGGATCTATAACTACTTTCTAAGGGCTATAAAGCTACAAACTTTGATGCATAAGGGGACCTGTGAGGAAGTTGATTCATTTTTGTTGGACTATGGGCCTTGCCATTCCAGAAAGTTTGTCTGTAATCTTTAAATGATCAATTAGAAATAATCAAGCTGTTATCAGGATTCTTGTGTCGAGATGTTGGTGGTGTTTCCTCTCTCTGTTAAGTGTTTCAGGTTATCATTTCATTTGTTTTTCGAATTCTTATTGTCAAAGGATAGTTAATAGAGTAGAATTTATTGGTGAAATACTCTGCATCTGATCTTTTGGCAATCTTTATGTTTCTCTTCTAAAAGCTTAGTTTAGGAATTCTTAAATGCTCCTTCGCTTGGCTTTTCCCTCCCCTATTTCTTCCTCAATCAACACCATTAAAACTTAATTCAATCCAACATTTCCACTACCTTGCCCTGTGTAGGATATTTTTCTAGATCTGAGAGTAAGTTATATATTCAAGCACAGACCCCATTTTCCCAATGGCCCTCCTTGTTGTCCCAAACCAACCATTTAAAAACCCAATACCCCGATCCTTCATAACTAGCCTAATATCCTATTCCAAACCAATCTAAACACATAGAGAGAGCCCTCTCTGAGTATTGGAGGGCTAGATCCAAGATTCCAAGCGGTTGAAACAGTTACCTCCGTCAATTTCTTCTTTAGCCGAGAAATTACAGAGTGATAATAGGGGAAAAGTGAAAATGATCACCTGACGAAAATGACTGTATAAGTGTCCGAAAATGGTTTGGAAAATAGAGCTTATGGGCTCCTATACCAAAAAATGAAAGTGGGGAAAGGGATTAGATATGGACGGTGGGTCCATAATGCCATCCCAGTTTCACTGACACTATGGGTGAACAAGCGGTAGTTTGGTGGGAGGACATGGACCTCCCCTTTGCTCAAGGACTGATGAAAAAATATAATGAATTACATTCATGGGAGAATTGGTATGGAGTGCCGGAGGAAGCTCAGGAATATGTGTGTGGCATTCTGCGGCTAATGTGTGGCGGACGTATGGGATAGATGGGCAATGATGAGTGTAATGCCCATATTCTACACATATGGCACATGCAAAATTGGTTCGTAGATTTTGTTTGCGTGTGGTTGATGACTTCGTCGTAGCGGGGGACGTACTTGGTGGAGTGTCAAGCAAAAGGGGTGCTTGAGGAAGCTGGATAAAACTGCATAGCTCAGGAAGAGAAGGACATTTGTGAGTGGGTTGTCCTTTTCTTTCACATAAGGTGAAAGGGAGTTGAACTCGAGGAGGTAGTGGAGCGATGGGTGCTTTCATCTTTCGTCTACTCCCAGCCATAGCAGTGGTGCTGGAAATTGTGGGCGAGCATGGCATGGCCGGAGTTAGTAATGGGATCTGCATCGAGATTCCCTCTAACTGAGGGAGGGATGGTTGAGGAACCATCTCATGTGGATGTAGATACCATACAAGGATGGCGAGTACCATGTTCGGAAGGGTAAGCGTTGTGGCTACCTCAAATGATTCGACTCCAGGTGGGGGGTAAAAAAAGGGAATTTGGGTAATGGCCTGGGAGACTGTCTCCCAATCTGGGATTTTCCCCTAGAGGGGGGGAAGATCTATGATAAGTGGTGTGGTGGCGCTCTCAGGGAACTCCTGAGGTAGTATTTATTCAACTGGTGGAACTGTGATATGGGGAGGGGACTCAGTGATAGGAGTCTTGTATCCAATGTTTGTTCCTTTAGAGGAAATGACACACAATTGTGCTAAAAAATATGGGTTTAGGAATGGTGGCGCTCCCTGATAAGTGATCAACATGGATGGGTCTGGGAATAATCTAGGGCCAATGTTGACAACTAGAAAATCATTCGAGCTAACACGAACAAGGGGGAGGATGTTATCGATGTTGGTAGAATGGTTAGGCTTGTAATGTGTAAGTTGGTCGATGGTGACGATCTTCCCATTGTGGGGGAACATCATCGTACGAAACACAGAAGAGGCGACCACATTCATAGAATACATGTAGTTGCGTTCAAACAAGATATTGTAATCAAGATGGGAATCGATAACTTCAATGTCAATGAGGATGGTTTTTCCCCCAAGTTATATGGGGACATTTGACAAAGCCCTGCGGAAGATGTTGGTCGACCGTTGTAAGCTCGAACGGTGATGGCAGAGGGTACTGGCTCCGGGGAGCAAATTTTATGCCATACGTGTTTAGACATGATGCATGTGGATGCACCTTCATCGATGATAAACCGATAAAATGTGGTGTTCCAGATATTAACTAGTATTTGGAAGGCTACTTGGGTAGGAAGACGTGGTTCTCCGCTATTAGAATAAAATGTGATCAATTGCGTGTCAGCTGGGTCGACTTCCCCCAAGGTAGAAAGCAAGGATTTTCTCTGTGATGGATAGGTTTGGAGGACCTCCAACATAGACATGGTTGCAGGAGACTGGGCTAAGTCATCAACAAACTACAATTATGAGTAGCCCTAGCATGAGGGTTATGCACATTCCATCATAAAGGCATATGTGGTCTGCAGGGAATGGGTTCCACGTTAGGACGTGGAATCATCAATGGTTGTCCTGTGTTAGCTGGTAGTGTTTCTGAGGTGGTTGGGGTAGAGTCAAGAGGCATACCGTATTGACAGTTGTGGGTTTGAAGAAGAATTTCTTCGTTGGTGGGGAGGACACTGCGATTAACCAGATTCCCGAGTTGAGTGGTACTTGGGTTTGGATATTTCCCCATTTGTGGTGGGGCAGGGTTGATCACTTGTTGGGTGTTCATCAAAACTTGGTATGGTATGGGGTTTTTCAAAACATCCGGAGGCGGTGGTTGAAAATATTGTTGTGGGGCCTGCTAAAGGGTAGATGGTGCCAGAGGGCCCTATGAGTTCATGGATGCCCTCATCCGTTGGAGATCAATAATTTGGGGGAAATGGTGAGTATAATGTCCATACTCACCACATATAGCACAAGGGAAGTTAGTCCAAAAATTGTTTTTCTTCCCTTGTAGTGGTTGATTGTTATTGGTTACCCCTTGGGGGTCTTGGTATTAGTTTCCCCCAGCGGGATGGTTGTGGGGGTCATTCCCTCCTGGTCCTGGATTTTCATTGTTTCAGTTTTTTCCTTTCTATTTATGAGTCAGATTGGCTGTATTCAACTGTTCAAATGTATGAACTTTTTGAATGGGAAAGAGCTGAACAAAGTTGATGCAGGCGTGTGGTTGTCCTGGTGGAGTATTAACTGACTGGGGAGGACTAAGAAATGGGAAATATGGATTGTTCTGTGGATAGGATCCATATGGCGTATAGGAAGTAGAGGTACTTCCACTACTGCTAGGGTTATATCCAGGGGTTGGGGGTGGACCTGTAATGGATTGAGAGATCGGATACAACATGGGTACCAATGGGGGTGCCCCCAATGATTGAGGGGGAACAACAGGATATGAATGTTGGTAAAGGGGAGGAGGGTAATAAGATGGAATTCCATATATAGGTGGATATTGGGGTGTACTATACATAGGTGGTGGTTGGATGTACAAATTTTGGTGTGTCATGGTACCAATTAATCCATCCACTGAGTGAGACATCCTAGGTTTGTCTTGGACGAATGGTACGGGTCTTAGGGAGTCAGGTAGTAGTGTATATAAGTATCCTAACTATGCATAAATGAGGTTGTACTATTGAGCCTTGCTGATGGCTTCCTCTTCGGACTGGGGGAAGGTGGAGGCCACATCATTGGCAAGGAGGGAGACAAGTGATCTGAGAAACCAATCAAGGCATTGTTGCTTGGTGGTTTTTGCTTTGCATAAACTACGTCACCGACGCCATTCGTGAATGTGGTCGGTGATATGGGTGGATGAGGATTGTTTAAACTCAGATAGTAGTTCAAGACCATTGTCATGGCGGATTGGTAATTGAAATAAGGTAAAAAATGCTTTTACCAAAGATTCAAAAGTCACATGGGACCCTGATTTTTCGTCTACATACCACTTGGCTGATGGGACTGTGAGTGCGCTGAAATAATCTTAATCAGATGGAATCGTCCATGATGTTGTTTGACGAGAACCATAAGTGGAAGGTCATGATGTGGTTGGCGGGATCTTCTCCCGCCTTGCCTTCAAACTTGGGAATGTCTGAAGGTAGTTTGGTGGGCATTGCAGGCCATGTGGGGTCATGCAATATAGGATCATTTGTGAGTTTTCTTAGATCTAGTATGTTGAGGGAAGCCAAGTATGACACCTGGAGTGGTGGTGGAGGGTTAGTTCGGGCCATGGTGTGAGTGGTGTGTGTACCTGACCCGTGAGGGGGGTTAGGTGGGGTTGTACTTCCCCCTTGGGAAGAAGTTTTCCCCTTGCTTCCTCGTAGAGGAGAGCTAGTGGATGGTTGACCTTGGGAAGTGGACCCAAGTAAAGTGGAACCAAGCAAAGCTGATCCTAAGATAGTGGCACTCACAGGGGTGTGAGAGGGTTGAGCCGATGAGTTGGAAAGACTAGGAACTCCGCCTAGAATAGAAGGGAGATTTAGCAAGCATTTGGATCAACGGGGATTCTGTGGGTCCCCTATGATGTCCGACTAGTAGAGTGGATGTGTGCAAATGGTGATGAGAGCAATAAATGAACAAGAGTATTTGTTATAATTTTTGGACCTTCGCAATATGTATCACAATCGTATGTAGTCACAAGGGTATTATTCATAAATCATTTGAAAAGAAGCATACATGTAGATAGGTGGATTTTGTCCATGTGGGAGAACAAAGAAAACAAAATTCTTGTGTCCTAAAAGACATAACGTCCTTCCTCTCAAATAACACTGGACCTTCCAATAGAACTCAATAGTGGGGTCTGAAGCCACCAGAAGAGGAACTAGAGAAGGATGAAACAATCAGTTATAATGAGGGGTAGAGGGTGCATATCCCAAAAGAGTTGGCGATATTTCCCAATAGCCACACAAAATCCGATCAAGGTGCAATTGCAGCCCACAATTGCCACCTGGGTAGATGTCCTAAAATTTGGTCACTAGGTACCTTGGTCAAAGTGCGAAATTTAAATTTTTGGCCTCAGAAATGGGTCACAAGCTAGATCCCATCCAAGAGGTGGGTGCCTCAATGGGGGACGCAAAGAACAACCGGAACTCGACCTTTGACCCTTCACGGGTATCTCCCTGCCTTATGGGAACATTTGGCTTGGAGGATTTAAAAGTTCCCTATTTGTCAACTTCTAATGTTTGAATATGTGAGAACCAGATAATGGGGAGTTATTTGGATGCCTATCCCCGAGATCCTACCTAGACTAAAAAATTTCTTTTGGCACCTCTTGTGGAGGAAAACTTAGTGAGTTTTTAGAATTTTTTTAGATGTGGTTGTTTGAGAGATTGGGGGTGTGAACCAATCTCGTTCAAATTAATTGGGAGTGGATAGTTCCGTCAAGAAAAGGGTGGGGCGTTTCAGAATCCCTTTGGAGGAAACTTACTTCAACCTCCAGGATTCGAGATGAAACTATGTGAGTGAGTAGTGACTTTGTGTGTGATCAAGTGATAAAGTGTGCCAAATTTTTAATAAGTTAGGTGTCACCTTGCAGCATGTGGACTTCATGTGGTCCTTACAAGTCTTGATTACCTATTTTACTAGATGTCATTGGTACAACCTTGCGGAATTTTAAGTTCCCTAGAGAACTAGCATGTGGACATGTGGGTGCTTACCAATCCTTTAACTCCCTAGTGTGATTTAATCTAATAAAGATTCAAACAACTATCCTAGATTGTGGACATATGGGCATGTATGGGCCCATTACAATAACCTTTAAACCCCCCTAGTGATGTAAACTAAGAAAGTAGTTTCAAAACTATCCTATCTTTGAAGCATGTGGGAATTTATGGGTCCTTACAAATTTAAGATGTTTTGAAAAAGAAACTAAGAGGAGTCTCAAGGGGGCTGTTGTCCTCTCCTAAATATTTTGTTTTTAAGGGAGATGAAATTTCCCCTCAATCATTTTTCTGATTCTCAAGATCACTCTATGGTGCGAGAGAAGAGCATACTCAATGATTGAATTTCAATTTCTGGTCCCAATGCAAGTGTTTATATATGTGATCTTGAATGATTCCAACTTAACTTTAATCAAAGCAAGCCATCCATGTGGAAAATGAAAGCAAAAAGAGGATAAATATGGATTTTAACCCCCTAAGTGCCTATGTTTTGACTAATCCTTCATGTGGAGAGGGAATCTAAGTGTGGTGCATATTACAATTTGCATAGAATCAATCTTAAGAAGGCAATGGACCTTCAACATATCACAAAAACCCTTACAATGTTGAATTTCTTGACAGATGCGCAGGTCACAGAGTAGACATAGGCGCATGTGGTGCCTATGCGCAAATAAACAATGAACTATTGGCGCAGGTGTGCAAAATGTGCTTGGAAACACAGTGCTTATGGCACACGTGCCCGGAAGACGCGCCTGTGGGCTGATAAACCCACGCACGTTCTGATACGCGGTCGAGAAGAAAATTTTGGATGGAATTCTCTTATCTCAGCTCTGAATTTGCCTTTTTGCAGGTAAGCTTGGGCCAGTTATGATCCTTTCAAGTTGAATAAATAAAAACTAAGATCTCAAACAACCCAAATGGGGAGGAAATTGATACCTATCCCCAGTGGAGTCACCAATATGTTGTATCCTTTTTGTCACCTGAATGAGCAAAAGAGGGACACTTGCAAGTTCAGTTGGGTTAGCTGAACAAGACATAAATGAGTGCAAGAGTTAGAAACATCAAGCATATGAAATAAACAAACAACTAAGATAATAACAATTAAAGAAACTAAACTAAAGTGCATAAGGATATTAAAACCAAAATTAACCAAACAATTGACCAATATTCATGCCACCAATGGATAGATTGTATCAGTGGGAAACCACCAAAGAGAAATGGAGACTTATGGGTCCCCTCTTCCTCCAAGGGAGGGCTCTTGAATCCTCAATGTGAGATCTCTTCTTACAAATAACAAACTAGAAGGAAATGGTGGAGAAATTCAAATCTCATTCACTCAAGAGGTGATGTGAATAGCTCAATGAAATGGTGCTTGTATGCTCCAATGAGGAAAGAGGTTCCTTGTAGGAAAATATAGGCAGCATAACAATACAAATAGATTCTTGAAAAAATAGTGCACCCATTGTCTCTTTTTATAGAAAATATTTGAGGCATTATCCAACCGGTCTTGAGTGTGAACAAGGGGCCCTTTAGGTCTTTGAACAACCCCCCACTCAGATTCAACTCGGATTTGGGGGTCAAATAGACTTGGGAGCTGAATCGGAAGTGGGTGGGAGGCCTACCAGAATCATTAATGCGTCGTTCTGAGGTGTGCGTGAATTTTTGTGTCCACAGTTGTGCATCGGGCACATGTGCACTTTTTTGACGTTTTTGACTGGTGCACGTGTGCACACTTCCTGTGTATTCTGGGAGCATGCTGATTTTATAACCAGTGGTATAGTTTGTGCCCTTTGGAAATGCATTTTTTGGGCCATGGATGAATTGATATGTGTTTGGAGATGCTGGATTCCTGTAACCATTTGCGGACAAAATTCCAGTGATAACAACCTTAAAATAAAATAAAAAAACAGTCAATTAATCCACATGTATTAAGTACGAGGGACCAAGAATGGTTTTATATATATTATATGTAACTGTGCAAAATAAATAAAATAAGAAAAAAATTATGTAAGTGTGTACATAGATAAGAGATAAGGATAAAAGAAAAATCTGAACCAAAGCATCAAAATACACATGTGAGATTGAAATCAGAAATATGATTATTATATTGACATCATTCTGAGATGCAAAGCTGAATTCTCTTTACAAACCCTTGCGAGGGTAGGGACCAAAGTTAGATTTAGAAGCCTCCGATGGGCACCATACAAAAAGACTCTGACAACAAAAGAAAACCGAAGCTAAAGATTTGGATCAACTTGCCACAAAATGTTGTCACTTGACTCTTTAAAATATCCTTTATCAATCATGAAATTTAATCCATAAACAAACAAGAACACACAAATTGCCAAACATAAATCTCACACCTTTAAAGACAGGCTGCTGGAAAATATGATTTAGTTTTGAATCCTGTTGCCTTCAATAAGACCCTGCTGTCATCAAGATGGTTAAGACTTCTAGTAAACTCATAATGAATGAAGAATGAAAGTATGTCACAAGTACAAAGAAAACCTTATAGTAGAAGTTCTCCTTCTATTCTTTCTTACTCCTTGTCTCTTCATTTGATTGACCTTTTATTCTTTGCCAATTAGTTATGGTAGTTCAATTTGTACCTCTTCCATTGCCGCCTTTGCTAAATAAACTCATCTTGAAGCAATATTCCAATCATGTTATGAAAAACTCTTAACAATCAATGCATCAATACTCTACCTAAATAAAATAAAAATGTTGTCTCTATCATTCACAATAAAAGCACATGCAATCCATCCATCCATCATACTTTTAAACTCAATAATCAATTTCCATTCGAACAAGGAGTGATAGGGCTATTGGGAAGATAGGGGGATTAGTAATGAGTCCAAAATGGTATCATGGATGGGAACCAACCAATGAATATTGTTCAAGCAAATGTAGAGGCAAACAATGTCTCCATATTCAAAATTCCAACACCAATCATCATATAGCCCCTTTCCTTTCCTTTTAATCCTTTCTCTCTCTTTTTTTTTTTTTAAATAAAATTCATAATAACAAAACATGGGATGTTTTAAATGTATTTGGGAAGGTAGTGGGCATATAATGACCAGAAAGTTAGATAATGAATGAGAATGAGATGATTACTGTTCTATTACATGAAATAATCTTTATTGAAAAATCGACATTGCCATCATTTGACAAAACCTTTCTCTGTTAACAATTCAAATCCAATACATGAAATTTTTTATAGCGTTCAATATAAAACCCCAGGAAAAATTCAGGACTGTCAAACTTTACAATTTTCATTTTCCTTCTTTTCTTTTCCATAGAGATCCATTTAAACTAGCATAACGTTTTATAAGAGACTATTTACAAATTCAATTGAAAAAAATTATAACCATATTGCTTTAAGCCAACATGAGAGGCTGAGAAAACAACCATAAAACCATCAACCCTTTGTTGGCCCTTGACCAGGTTTTGTTGATATCTGGTCAAGTTTGACCTGTTTTTGGACTTAGATAGCCTATCGAAGGAGGAGTGGAAGATGAATCAGAGATCACGAGATCTTGGCCCCTTTTTGGGTCCTTTTTGGGATGTGGGAATATGTAATGGGAATGGGATGTCGACCCATGGGTTTACCCATGTTTAGGCCTATTTTGTAATATATAAATAGATGCTTAGGCTAGATAGAAGGGTGGTGCATCTATGTGATGTGAATGTATGCTAAGTGCAAGTAGAGTCTGTAAGTGCTTTGTGCACAACTGTAAGAGACTTGCAGAGCTAAGTGCAGGTCCTTGTAGCAGATTGTGGAAGGCTTAGTGATGTAACACAAGGAATAAGGATCTAGCGAGCTACACAGATCTTTTGTCCTATGCAGAGTAAGGTTTTTGAGGCTCTCTGCTTGTAACCTATTAACTGAAGACAATAAAGAAGAAGAGTTGGTGGACGTAGCCCCAAGTTGGGTCTGAACCACATAAATACTGTGTTGTTATGCTATGTGCTTGTCTTAATGTGTTTATGACTCTCTTGCTAAGTGCTTTGATAGAGATAGATAAATGTGTTCATGCTTTGTGCTAATGATGTGTAAGAATGTTAGATTTGACTTCTATGAATGTGCTTAGTGCTTTCTTCTGCTAGATCTGATCCATCTGTTTGTGCTAAGTACTTAACTAAATTAGATCAATGTGAATGCTGTGAAGCTCCGTTTTATCAGCGAAGTAGGTATTGATTTCATATTGAGGATCTGACGATGCTAAGTGCTCTATTAAGTATCATAATCACAGATCTGTGTCCCAGCTAAGGTTGCAGACACCTGAGTCTCACAACCACCCCTGCCTCTACCTCAGGTGAGACTTCATATGCTTCGCAGGTGTTGCCGAAAGGGCCGGTAGTTAGGGTTTTGCTGGTGCGTTGTTGTAGCGTTGAACCCTGGGTCTACCCCTGTGCCAACAAATGGTTCCGTTGCCGGGACCTGAAATTGTGATTGCTGGGAACTGAGAAAGAAGGAGCTTTGTGAAACGGTTCATCCTGAAGTTGTGAAAGCTTTGTGCATAAATATGTCGCTCTAGTGTGCAATATTCTACTTGATTTATAAATCTCTGTGCTAAAATAAAGAAGCCCGATCTGAAGAAAAGAAGTCGGATCTGAAGGAGAGAAGCAAGATTTGAAAGCTTTTTGCTCTAAGAAAGGTAAAAGTGAGAATTTCTGATTAAAAGAGGTAATATTTGCAAGCTCTATGCTCTGATAAAGGTAACAATAGTGAAATTTTTTAGATCTGGAAGCTTTGTGCTCTGTAGAAGTAAGATACGTGGAAATTTTTGTTTCTAGAGTATGGATCTAGGTATGTTTAATAGAGTCTGTCCTAGTTCGAAAACTAGGGTATTGATAGATGAAGGAAGATTTGATATTAATAGATATGACAAGAATAGTGAAAGATATGTTATACCTATGCATAGAAAGAATGTTTGGACTAAGAAATGGATGCATGATCCTAGAGAGAATTTGTTGCAGGTTAGCTCCTATGATCCTAGCACGTAGTACAGGAGAAGATGGGGACCATTTAAAAGAAAGAGAGGATTAACCCTCTATTACAACTGTAGAAGACTAGGACATCTTGCTAAGGAGTGCCCTAGAAGAAGACCTAGCTATCTTTGTTGCAAATCTATGGACCATGAAGTGTTGGATTTCCCTAGAATGATTTCTAAAGTTGAAAGAATGAATCTAAACCAGGAAAACCCTAAGGTAGATCCATAAATGACAGAATCCTAGAAATAATTAGAGAAAGTATTGTTATAGATGAAAGAAACCCTGAATGACCACCGACATATCAGCTTATCAGGGATATTCAAAGAAAAAGAATGCATTGAAGTAAGAATGGGAGACTTCGACATTGACTGTGTTCTGGATGAGGAAACATAGGTGAATATCATGACAAAAAGAACTTGGGAAGCTATAGGGAAGCCTGCTATGATTCCTTCATTAGGAGGAATAGGATTATTCAAAGGAAAACTGGTAAACCTATGTGGGAAGCTCGCTCATATACCTATGAATGCTAATGTAACTTCGACAAAAGAAGATTTTGAGATTATTAAATTTATTGAAGACAATGCCCCATTTACCATGTTACTAGCTAGCCCTTGGATTGAAAGAGACCAGGCCAGAAGGAAAGAAGAAGAAGCAGTGTTAGAACAACAAAAGAAGGAGTTAAAAGAATTCATGACTAGAAGGATCACACACTTGATTGTAGAATAGGAGAACATATCGAAGCTATTTAGCACTAGAGACCCAGATGTCGAAGTTGCAAGAACATTAGAAGACTAACAGAAGACTGAAGTACTTATCCCAAACAAAGAAGAGGTACTACCCCTGAATCCTAGGAAATAATTTCAACAGTGCGAAGTAACTATGTTAAGAGAAGATAAGAATTAGAATGGAAAAAGGCATACTGAGACGAAGCTCACTGGAAATAAGGCTAGGTGTTTGCACTCTTTTCGCCATTTGATGAGAAAAAAGTCAGTGCTTACATGCCTAGTTGGGCTCTGCTAGTCATGACAACTGTATGGTAAAAGGTTAGAAAGAAAACAACAAAGCTATTAACAAGAATTAAACAAAAACTAAATAAAACTATGAGCATAGGAACAAAAATAAAAAGAAATGAAAATGGACCAATATCACCAATATATAAGCTGGTCTGATTGATGAAATCCAAAGATACACAATGGAGAAAGAGGACTTGGGTCCCTTCCCTCTCCAATGGAAGGCTCTTGAGGCCCTCAACTGATT
>ML780507.1:354432-408670 GCA_009831015.1 Picea engelmannii | reverse complement strand
CCTTGTAATTTTTTGGCCATTTTGTATAGTTTTGACCCTTTTGCTGTGCTGTGGAATTAACCTTGTGCCATGAATGACTATTTTTCTGTGTTGATGATGCGGAGTTCTTGTCGCCCTGTGCGGACGAAATTTCAGTGATAACACTAGGAATATAAGTAAGAAGAGGGCTAAGATTGAAAATTTACAGAAATTCCCAGAGGGAACCTCATAGAAGGAAAATTTGAAAAATTGGAGCTTCGTCGGGATATCATAACAGCAACACATGGCACTTTGCCATGGCGAAGAAATATAGCCATTGGGGAATGTTATAACCATTAGATCAATGATCCAAATGGATAGAAAACCATTTATGGCCATCCAACTTTCCATCCGACCATTGAGACCGCACCATAATGGACAAAACCGAGTTAATGAAGACCTCATACCCGTTGCAAGGGACCTGTTGTCGAGTTACCTATTTATCCCACCGCGCCACGCACCGAGAACACTTTTTCCAATTGAGAATTTGAGCCCACAGACTACGTTGAGTTTATATTGTGATCATCATTCTTCTTCTCTCTCTCTCGTTACTGTGTCTAAGCTAGCCCCCCTGAACCTGAGATTGTTAACCCCGAGCGTGTATGTCAGACGAGTTGAGCACTGCAGAAAGAGTTGTTGAGGAAGTTTTGATCGACCTGATGTCTGAAAGAGTCATGTCGGAGAGAGGATTATCCGCAGGTGTACACGCATCATCCATGAGAGGACTTCTAGCCTCTCCGTCAACTGCTCGAGTTGGACCATCCCGACCATTAGATGAGAAGAGAACTAAGCACAGAGATGATCTCGTGAATGCTAAGTTGATTCCAAGCATATAAACTACTTATATACCACCTTTGAGCAGTGCTGTAAATCGAGATAGTGTACCTAGAGATTTTGAGTACGCCTTGGTCACTGCATACCTCCTGAAGGGGATACGCACAGTTCGTGCAGACCAAGATAATATTGCAGCATTGAAGTTTAACGACTTCAACCTCGAAGACCGAAAAGTTTACAACATGCTCACCCCGTATAAGTACTTGACCAGAACAAAGGGAAAGAATTTGAAGATCGTCCCTCAGTCACGGACCCATAACCTCACACAGTCCACCCTGTTGAACGTTATTAAGATTCCACACTTCGGACGACACCAGGAGGTGAATGCATGTGTCAAATTGCTGCTGCCTTGTTACCATGGAGGTTATCTATGGTTAAAATGTCGCATAACAGTGGATTTGACGTTGATAAATCATATCATAGGGCTAAGTATGCAAGGCCCTGACCCATAGGATTTCTATCCCGTAAAAACAATGGATCACTCTCTAGCTCAAAGGATCAAGGACACCTACGACGATGTCGAGAAGGGAATGCAAGGCTACAAGGTATATTCTATCCAGAGTGGTGCAGTGCACCTCGCCTACCAATTGATCATAGGAAAGTTAGTACGCAAGAATCAACCCACCCAAGTGACTGGTTTTGTAGTCGACCTTGCAGGGAAGTGGCCGGAGGGCCTACAAATGAATTAGGTGAAGTACCTAGTGAACCAATTAGAACTTGACTGTAGAGAAGCCTAGGATCAAGGGTACATATTTAACTTCAAATGGATATTAATCCTGATTTCTTTCATTTCCTGGGAGATGCCGGAAGGTGCGACCTTCTCAGACATCTATCCCTTTGAACCATTGGTTGCGAAGTTCAACACACTGTGGTATTCAAGTGACATGAATAAACAGTGGCAGTCCAATGCTGTATTTCATGCATACTACAACCAGTTGAAGGTATCCATATAGTTCATGCCTCACATAACTCTGAATACTTTACACAGGTTCCGACCTTTGATGAAATTCAGCGCGGACCTCCATTTCATTTACATCAGAGCGCGCGCTGATGAGCACAAGCATCAACTTCAGTCCTATTACAAGCTAATAAAGGAGGACTTGGAGGAGATCACCAAGGACTAGTTTGCAGACCTCCTCATTCTAGCAGACCCTGTGAAGATATCTGATATAGACAGTCCATAAACTGCGCAGAATACACCCAGACCTAGCAGGACGAAGAAAAATGAAGAGGTTTAGGATTTAGACAGTGCATCCATGAAAATTGCTTCCATATCACCAGAGCAAGGAGGTGATGGTGAAGAGATATATGGCACTGAAGTTGAACAGAGGAAAGGCAAGGTTACACCGCCTAGAGATGAGGAGGACCCCTTGAATAAAAGGAAGGTTTCCCCCCCGAAGCCTTCCTCCCGGAAGAAATCAAAATCTTCTATGACAAAAATGTAGACTATCCTCACCTCAGATGACTTCGATTTCATTATAGCGGCCCTGAATGATGCTTCACTGGAGATAGAAGAGAAACAAGAGGCTAAGCCGGAAGTGATGTACAATAGAATTGAGATTGAGCTCCAAGGAGTACAACAAGCACTACAGTCTATCCGCGTAGTCTCCACTACGCCTCTACCATTAGGAACACCAGAAATGGGAGATGAGCCAACTCAACTCCACCGAATAGCTGATATAGTCGAAGCTCACCTTTGATGAGCATAAGAAGAAACAACGCAAGCCACCCAGGATTTGACACAAGTACAAGGAGTCCTTGTAGAGCAACAAAGTTCTGCAGAATGGGAGAAGCTTGCTCTCCAGGCAAAGTTCGATGAAGAAAATGACCAACTGCAAAAAGACAAGGAACAGTTGCTCACAGACCAACTCGAAGTAAAATAAATGGTCAACAGAGTGCTTCGCTCTGTGACTGTCGTATAAGTAAAGGCAGAGGATCAAGTCATGAAGCAAGTAGTGCAACTTGAAGAAGTGATCTAGCAACTACAACAACACATTGTAGATTTAGAACTACGAATTGTGCTCGAGACTCCACAGGACATAAGGTACCAACGAGAAGCCACTGCTCGTAGCACAGTTGATAGACTGAAGGCCCTTACCTTAGAATGCAAGAAATTCGTTGATCGCAGTGCTCAGACGTATGAGAAACTTACCGAGAACCCAGAGTTGTAGGCACTAGAGTCGCAACTCCAGGAAGCGAAGAAGCACGCAGAAACACTACAGGCATAGCTGAAGTCTCTGTCAGCTGTGGAGAGAATGAAGAGATCTCAAGAGAAATGAACCACCCAACAACAAATCCATAATATCCAGAGCAGAGTTATGGAGATAACTTAGAAACTCCAACCGATACAAGACAAGGCCTATCAGTTGTTTACAGAGGTAGAAGAACACGGAGAAAAACTAGAGCTGGTTAGCACTATGGTAGAACATCGCCTGGAAGGACCTGCGAATGATGCAGTCATTCAAGAATTTGCTAAAAAAGAGCACGTAGCACAACAAGAAGTCGAAGCAGTTTGAGCCAAGCTCGAAGCATTTGAAGCAGAACTTCCTACATCAGAGTGACTCGGGATGAGTCACATGTGAGTGTTGGGGGCCTGTTGGTCCTTGACCAGGTTTTATTGATATCTGGTCAAGTTTGACCTGTTTTTGGACTTTGACAGCTTGTCAAAGGAGGAGCACAAGGTGAAGCAAAGATCGTGGGATATCGACCCCTTTTTGGGATGTGGGAATATGTAACGGGAATGGGATGTTGGCCCATGGGTTTACCCATGTTTAGGCCTATTTTGTAATATATAAATAGACTCTTAGGCTAGATAGAAGGGTGGTGCATCTATGTGATGTGAATGTATGCTAAGTGCAAGTAGAGTCTGTAAGTGCTTTTTGCACGACTCTAAGAGAATTGTAGAGCTAAGTATAGGTCCTTGTAGCAGATTGTGGAAGGCTTAGTGCTGTAACGCAAGGAAGAAAGATCTAGCAAGCTGCGCAGATCTTCTGTCCTGTGCGGAGTAAAGTTTTTGAGGCTCTTTGCTTGTAACCGATTGAATGAAGACAATAAAGAAGAAGAGTTGGTGGACGTAGCCCCAGGGTGGGGGTGAACCACATAAATACTGTGTTGTTATGCTATGTGCTTGTCTTAATGTGTTTATGACTCTCTTGCTAAGTTCTTTGATAGAGATAGATAAATTTGTTCATGCTTTGTGCTAATGATGTGTAAGAATGTTAGATATGACTTCTATGAATGTGCTTAGTGCTTGCTTCTGCTAGATCTAATCCATCTGTTTTTGCTAAGTACTTAACTACATTAGATCAATGTGAATGCTGCGAAGATCTATTTTATCAACAAAGTAGGTATTGATATCATATTAAGGATCTGACGGTGCCAAGTTCTCTATTAAGTATCATAATCACAGATATGTGTCCCAACTAAGGTTGCAGACACTTGAGTCTCACAACCACCCCTGCCTCTACCTTGGGTGAGACTTCATCTGCTTTGTAGGTGTTGCCGAAAGGGCTGATAGTTAGGGTTTTGTTGGTGCACTGTTGTAGCATTGAACCATGGGTCTACCCCTGTGCCAACACCCTTCATTATATAAAATTTATATCAAAAACCCAATACTTGCTGCATAAACAGACTGGGTTTGAAACCTCAATGTGGAACTAGTGGTCATTGTTCTTTTTTAAAAACCATATAACCTCAAAATCGACCAAAACCTCATAGATAAATAACAAACAAGCCAAGAATTCATGGATATAACCAATCTTTCCCACTGTCGAGTCAACATCATAACACATATAAAGACTAGAGTTCAAATTTACTAACTTTCCATATATTGGATAAAAAACTGAGGTCTGGGAAAACATAAGGGATAAATATTAATAAGGGGTTTTCAAAACAAAACAACCATTTCTTTCCACACTTAACTTTCCACAAACCTCCCATGGTAGCTGCAAGGAAAATACACAGGTCTCCAATATATTTTCAAACAGTGGAATGATAATACGAAGGGATGAAAAATCTTCCAAGGACTGGGTAGAGGGTGTGGCATTACACAATAACCACAAAAACCCAAATGTTCTTTTTATTTCACAAAGAAAAACCTTCGAAATTTAATCACATGAAATGAGGAAAACCGAATATATTCACCATAATTATTTTCCAACAACCATAACATAATAAGCAACATTCATTCTGGGTGTAACACAACCACATACTTCAAACATAATGTAATTCCAAATAAATTTCCCCGCTCGAAATGTTTAAATGCCAACAGGAACAAATCCCATTTAAATGTAATTTGCACAACCATAGTGCCCACATACATCCACCGTAATCTTCAGAAAGTAAACACACCCTGTAAGAAAAATCTAAGAGCCATCATAATTATTTTATTCAGATAAAAGTTACAGTTCATGAATGGAGAGATAAGATCCAACATACCTGTAAGGAGAATTCCCGAAAGATAACGAGCACCAATATTCTTCCAAAGGCCAAGCAAAACAGAGGCAATACTAACCAAATCAACCAAAACAACTCCAATATAGTGAAGGTGGTGACCTCAATGTAGGGTAAGAACAATGTGCAGTAATTGCATGTCGTTTCCCACATTAATTTCCATCCACCACAACCAAGTATGAGCACACCCAATATTCCATATATTTTCCATAGTTAACCATGTGTGCCACCAAGCACATCAATTCCAATTCAAAATCGAATCACCCCCACTAGCCTAGATACGCAAGACATTGATAAGGAGTTTCATTATATTTGGGTGTTACTCCTACTAGCCATGATAATGTGGAAGCCACCACTGATATGCAAGTACAATGCAAAGGTATCGACATCCTTCCCTACATCGAAATTCCTAGAGATGCAACATAGCTCGAACAAGAAGAACTAGTGTGATAATAACATAAATTTCTAGCATTGGTATACATAACTAATTCAAGTGACTGTGCAAGGCATATACATATCATGAAATTTGATTAACATGTATGAGGACTATCTCTAGTTTTAATTTACTTTTCATAATGTTTTCATCACTCCAAAAACAACTTCATAGACTCCAGTCGAGATCCTCCCATTTTTCATTACCGAGGAGGATACTCGAAACACCACTGAGTATTGTCTAAGGGAACTTCATCCCATGCCATACGACAATTTAGAACAATTGGAAACAAGGAAAAATAAAAGGTAGGAATGGAAAAGGAAGAGAGAACCCAACAAAAAGGTAAGGAACCGATGAGTGATTAGAAACAAGTAGAGGTATCCCAACAGAAAGGGAAATATCCATTTAGTCAGCAACAACAGTCAAAGGAAACCAAAGGACAAGGTCCCAAGAGGAAGTAGGCACAAACGACCATAGAGACGACTCCACCCATGAAGAGAAAGTAGGTACCAATTGAGCCAAGCCCAAGCACCAAGTATAGTGAACAAGAGTGCACACCTAGTCCATTGTAGCATACTGACACTGTTCCCATCGAAGAGAAATCCTCCTCTCAGACACTTGAAAATTCTTCCAGGTGTAGGGTAGTGATTGGCCAAATGGGAGAATAGGAAATCAACACCAATTCCTAGGATAGGAGCTAGGGAAAATCCCAACACCAGTTCAGAGCATCATTAAGGTGATCCAAGCCAATCTGGATGTGAAACAATTGATGAATAGCGAGTCATCACATAAATGATATGATCTCTACCACATGCTTGAGATTTCTCTAACAACTGACCCCACATACCAAGAAAAAAGTGTCAGAGGAAGCACTATTGATGCCACATCACCATACAATAGTACCCATAAAAGAGTGCTACAGTTCAACCCGTTATCCTTCACAACTATCAAGCCATACACTAACTCAGATCCTTAACTATTATCTTATGTTGAGCTAGAGTTGGTGTAGGTGCCTTCATATGAATTGAAAATATACATGGTAGAGATCATGAATGAATTGGGGGACATGAAGTGTGCAATTAGTTAGTCCAATACAAAGATGCAATAGAAGCATGAGCAAGACATTGTTGTACACTGAGAAACTCAATTGCAACATTCCTAGGAGACAATGATACACAAAGAGATCAAAGATCACCATGAAGCAGAGGTTACCATGCAAAAATTGTTGATCAACATAGTGGAATAGGTCTATGTGAAAGTCCTCAGTACAACAATAGAAACTTTGGACCTCCCAACTCCAAGTAACTTAGCAAAGTAAAGGAGAGGGTCTAATACTTGTATGCACAAAACATCAACTTTTAGGACAAGATGAAGTGTACACTTCAATCATTACAAGAGGAACTAAAGTATTTTTGTTGTAGAAAAGACACTATACCAGGGAAAAACATGCATGGACAATTTCTTGGGGGTTCTTAAGTACAACTTCACTGATGCAGTGGGCATCCATTCCCTTCCATGAGAGTTCATATACAATTGAACATTCCTCTAGTTATGCATAATTGGGACTACAAATTCCCTAATGATTCTTCCTCATTTCTACATTTCCCTTATTTGTCAACTCGATCATGCCACAATCCCTAAGTTTGTACATCAAATATCACATATCCATGTTTTCTTCCCTATAACACCATTACATATATGCTATAGAACAACAATCTGTATTAACCAGAAAACAACACATTCACTTGCTGCAACTCATATCTTGCTACACCACGCCTCCTACTGCAACATGACTCTTACTGTAACACCTCTTGCTACAACATGCCTCCTACTGCAACAAATATCCTACTGCTTCACATCTTCTGTTGTGACACAAATTTGCTACAACACATCTCTATTGTAATACACCTCTACTAATACATGCCTCCTCCTGCAAAAAATATTTTGGTGTGACACACCTCTACTACAACACGAAACCCATGATGATTTAATGCATTCTTCCACAACTTATACTCACAATCCTCTATGCTACCTTAGCTGAAATATCACCCTTCAATTTTGTCACACAATCTTGAATCAATGGTTATCTTATAAACCATAAACCATCCTCATATGCAAACCCCTAAAATATTTGGGACGTAGACATTATTTTGTGATCATACATATCTATGCTCATATTTATTCAAACAACCACTCTCATTCTCAAGAGCGCCTTCCACTTATCTCTTACCACCACAAGGTACTTCTTAACCCCATGATCTAGAGATTAGTTTACAAACCCAGAGATCCTCCCTCATATACAAGGAATCATCAGTCCAAGTGTACAGTCTCTCTCAGACCTGCACCCACCTAAAAATGATCACAAATTCAAGCACAACCTTCCACATACTCATCCACTTGTACAACAATATCACAATAGGGCTATTCTCCATGGGATTTAATTAATCAAGAAATGGAATTGAAAGTGCATCCATTCATGTCAACAACACAACAATGTGACATCATACAACATTTCATCCATACACACACAAGAGTAAAGATGCAGAACTCCATATTTTATTCATTTCATATAGAATACAATACAATGTCTCCATGGTCATATATGAGCTTACAATCTCCATTGTGTTGCCAAGACAAAGGCCATGGAAAACTCAACCACTTCTCTCTCACTTTCTCACACAAACTGTTCTCTTTACAATTACGCAAGCTCCCCTACAAACTCTTTGATGGTGTGTTTTATTCCTTTCAAAATTGTTGGATTTAGTTTCCCTAGTGGACTCCTCATGCCCTTTCATATTCCAACTTCAGATTTGTCCTTTCCTTGATGAATCTTGACATGTATGCGACCTTCTATATTCCACATATGAATGTGAGCTCCCTTTGACACATCTTCTCCTTCTTCTATAACGACTCCTCTTCTCCTCTCACACACTTGTCCTATGTAGAAACATGTCAATCAAATAAACATGTATACACATCCATCCTATATCAACACCCCATCTGTTGATACACCACATTTGCAACATTCATTTGATCTACAACATCATTGTTACTTCTCATAGTCTATCGCATTCTATCACTATTTATTTCCTACAACACTAAATCATTGTTGTAACAACTCTTTCATGTACCATAACCACCTTCGCTGTGTCATCCGTAGGATGACTGAGATGCTCTTCCATCAAAATCTCTAGGTTTTTAAGAAAGCATGCCCTCATTCTTATGAGGTAATCCATTCACATCTACATTTTTTTAAAATTTCTCCTACCCAGTGCCCGAAATTTAATTCCAAATAAATCACTTATTGAATCAAATCACAATTGAGTAATCAACTAAAAATGCAGTAGAAGCATAAACAAGGAAACCAAAATCTCATGCAAAAGAACACTAATATTTTTGGGTAAATAGCTCTGGAAAAATCCCAGAGGGAAAAAAAATGATGAGAATGATTTCATTATGCTAAATTCAGGGCTCCTGTAATAGGGATAATGGCCCACTAAGAGAGGTACAACTGCAGAAAAACTTGGCAAAGTTTGTTCTGTTGTACGACACATAACTGCATGCTTTTCAAGGTGTACATGAATTTCCTTCAACAAACACGTGTATGTACACAACTATCTACACTGAAACCAGTGTACATGTATGGAAGGACTATATGGAAAGCTCCATACAATGCGACACTTCCCCGTGGTTTCCTTCGACTGAAAACTCACCTGCATTGCCTCTGTTCCCTCTTCTACTTGATCTGATCTCTATATGGAAGTCCTTCTCCACCTATCCAAGATCTTGAATTATAGTCCTTCATGATCCAATCCTCTATGTTTTTAATCTCTCAACACAACTCATGTCAAGTTTCAAGTCTTGTCCTTGGTCCTCTTGAATCACATTCCTTCATGATCCAAGCACTTGAGCAAAAGTCCTTCTCTACTCCTAAGTGTGACCTTGGTGAATCCACACTAGAAAAGGTCCTCCTTTGCTCTCTATGTGAAAAGTCCCTGATCTTGGCATGTCAAAAAAGATCCTAATCTTCGTATTATACCAAATTTCCGACCTTGACCTCTCATCAAAGTGTCTTCTCCTTTACCCTGACATTTCTTTTATAATCATGAGTTATAATATATTTCTAATCTCCAAAGTTATTGATGGTTGAGATTAATTCTCACACCCACTTGAGATTTAAAAACATGCTTGTTGAGAAAAAGGTACGAGGAACCTTACTCGAGAATTTTTAGATCTTACTAGGCTAAGGAAAGATAGTTGGGAAGGTTACCCGAGGTTTATAGCCTTGAAAAAAAAAAAAACAATCACTTAATCCACAGGTATTAAGTATGAGGGACGAAGGATGGTTATATATATATTATATGTAACTGTGAAAAATAAATAAAATAAGAAAAAAATTACATAAGTGTGTACATGGATAAGAGACAAGGTTAAAAGAAAAATCTGAACCAAAGTATCAAAATACACATGTGAGATTGAAATCAGAAATATGATTATTATATTGACTTCATTCTGATATACAAAGTTGACTTCTCTTTACAAACCCCTGCGAGGGTAGGGACCAAAGTCAGATTTAGAAGCCTTTGATGGGAACATACAAAAAGACTCCGACAATAGAAAATTGAAGCTAAATATCTGGATCAACTTGTCACAAAATGTTGTCACTTGAATCTGCAAAATATCCTTTATTATTCATGAAATTTAATCCATGAACAAACAAGAACACGCGGATTTCCAAAGATAAATCATACACCTTTAAAGACAAGCTGCTAGAAAATATTATTTAGTTTTGAATCCTGCTGCCTTCAATAAGACTCTATTGTCATCAAGATGGTTAAGACTTATAGTAAACTCAGAATGAATGAAGAATGATAGTATCTCACAAGCACAGATCAAAACTTATAGTAGAAGTTCTCCTTATATACTCTCTTACTCCCGGTCTCTTCATTTGATTGAGCTTTTATTCTTTGCCAATTAGTTATGGTAGATCAACTACCTTCCTTTTGTTAAGATTAATTAGCTTAACTAATTTGTTGAGACAAATAATTAATAATATATAAATAAGGGTCTATTTAAATAATAACTAAATAGGTGGGACCCCTTGTCACTCCATTTTCATTTTTTTAATAATCATCAAAACATGAAGTATTATACCCCAAATATTTGATTCAAACATCCGCCTTGTAACTCCCATCCTCATATTAATAATCAAATATTTTAATATCAACAAAATAGAACATGTCTATATCCAAAAATAACATTATATCCATGCTGTCCAAAACACTGTCTAAATATGTATTTGTTGTCCACAATACTTTCATATCAAATAAAAAGACTGTCCTCAAAGACAATAGCATTAACATGATTAAAAACCATATTTTCTATGAGAGACATTTTCCCTCTTTTCACTGCTGTTTTCTCTTGATCCCTCTCCTGATTTCTCTTGTGCAACAAACTTTAATTGATGGGAACCTGGTGGGTGTATTGCACCGATGACATGAGAACAATCATCTTTGAGGTTAAGATGAGAAGATACAGATTCAGAGGAATATTTGGATGACTTGGAGGGATTCACCACTCCTTTTACCTTATCTAGCTTTGGCTGGGGAACATCAGTTTTTATCCTTTTTTTTTGGATGAGAGGACTGTATTGGTGAGGAAGCACGATCAACTTGGGCATTTGGAATTATTGGTGATGGAGGAGGAGGCAATGGAAACAACACAATAGGCCAACCATGGTGATGAGCTACAAGATGATGAACAATTTCTTGCCAACCATCATTGACAGGCAGTTCTGGATGCATAGACACATGAGGGGGGACATGGATACCAGAGAAATTTTGACGTGGCTAGAAAGAAGGCCTCTCAGGTATAGGTTGCAGAATTCCTTGTCCAAAGATTAAAAAATCCATCTTGGAAAAGTTGATTTAGTTCTTGCAGATCAACATCAAAATGTATCGTAAATCATGGCCTTCTATGGATTCTTTGCCAATTATTTCCTCTACCTCTATTTGTACCTCTGCCATTGCTGCCTCTGCTAAAGAAACTCATCTTGAATAAATATTCCAATCATGTTATTAAAAACTCTTAACAATACATGCATCAATACTCTACCTAAATAAAATAAAAAAGTTGGCTCTATCATTCACAATAGAAGCACATGCAATCCATCCATCCATCATACTTTTAAACTCAATAATCAATTTCCATTTGAATAGGGAGTGATAGGGCTATTGGGAAGATGGGGGTATTAGTAATGAGTGAAAAATGGTAGCATGGATGGAAACCAACCAATGAATATTGTTCAAGCAAATGCATAGGAAAACAATGTCTCCATATTCAGACTTCCAACATCAGTCATCATCTAGCCCCTTTCCTTTCCTTTTAATCCTTTCTCTCTCTTTTTTTTTAAATGAAATTCATAATAACAAAAAAAAATATGTTTTAAATGTATTTGGGAAGGCGATGGGCATATAATGAGCGGAAAGTGAGATAATGAATGACAATGAGACAATTACTGTTCTATTACATGAAATCATATTTATTGAAAAATTGACATTGCCATCATTTGCCAAAAACATTTCTCTGTTAACAATTTAAATCCAAGACATGACAAATTTTATAGTGTTCAATATAAAACCCCAGGAAAATTTCAGGACTCTCAAACTTTACACTTTTCATTTTCCTTCTTTTCTTTTCCATAGAGATCCATTTAAACTAGCATAACGTTTTATAAGAGACTGCTTGCAAAGTCAATTGAAAACAATTATAACCAGATTGCCTTAAGCCAACATGATATGCTGAGAAAAAAACCATAAAACCATCAACCCTTCATTATATAAAATTTATATAACAAACACAATACTTGCTGCATAAACAAACTGGGTTTGAAACCTCAATGCAAAACTAGTTGTCATCGTTTTTTTTTTAAACCATATAACCTCAAAATCGACGAAAACCTCATAGAAAAATAACAAACGAGCCAAGAATTCATGGATATAACCAATCTTTCCCACTGTTGGGTCAACACCATAACACATATCAATACCAGAGTTCAAATTTATTAATTATCCATATATTGGATAAAAAACTGAGGTCTGGGCAAACACAAGGGTGAAATATTAATAAGGGGTTTGCAAAACAAAACAACCATTTCTTTCCACAACGAAATTTCCACAGACCTCCTATGGTAGCCGCAATACAAATACACAGGTCTCCAATATATTTTCAAATAGTGGAATGATAATACAAAGGGCCAAAAAATCTTCCAAGGACTGGGTAGAGGGCATGGAATTATGCAATAACCACAAAAACCCAACAATTCTTTTTATTTCACAGATAAAACCCTTCGAAATTTAATCACAAGAAATGAGTGAAACCGAATGTATTTGTAGCATCCCCAACATCCAACTGGGCTATGCCATGTAATTTTTTTTGAACTATATACAAATTAAAACATATACACACAGAAAATATTGTAGAACTTTATATATATAACTTAAAGCATACAATTACATTCTACAAATGCACAGATTCATACAAAACAATAATTAAAATAAACATGCAACACACATAGGAAAAACCCATAAAAATAAATGCATAAATAATAATGTAGCATGTAATTTAACACACAATTGACACTTATCTTGGTAAGAATATCACCAACTACGTGCATACCTTCCACGAACCTCCCAGCCTTATACCACGTCGCTCATCACTCTCAGTAGTGGGTCACCCTTGAGCTGGGACTAAACTCCACCCGGGTAAAGGGATTCCTAACCAAGCTGATGTATCTCAGACAACATGAAAGACTCCTTCACAGGTGCCAACTCAAACTAACAGACTACAGTCCCTCATTCCCCACATGCCTGTCCCACCCCAGGAAGTGTGCCCCTTCTTTTCTCAACAATCCTTCGGCTACCTCACTTCCTTTATGGGGCTTCAACAATAGGCCAAATAAGAAGTCTTAGAGCTCGGTAGCTGTAGTTTGGCACGTTTGGGAAATCAATTCCCATAAATTCTCTCACCTACAAAGAATTTCCCACGGGCTTGACAGCCCGCTTCTTCAGTGTAACTCCCAAGCTAACTAGGTACCTATACAAGTATAGGTACAAGTACAAGTACATGAAGGTATGGGTACATGTACGGGTACGGGGACAGTGACAAGAAGGTAGTGAAAATAGGTACAGGTACATGAAGGTACAAAGGACAGCTGAATGAGTGAGTGAATGATGTTGGAATGAATGGAAAAATGAACTAAGTCCAAACTATATGTATACATGTTCCGAACTTGACACTTGTCATGTTGAGAACCACTTTGGCCCACTTGTCCCCATTCTTAGAACTTAGGATAAAATAATTATCCATACTTTATACTTTAAGGAATATTAATATAATATTCCTTTTTGGTTTAAGCTCCCTAGCTTATCCCCTTATCCTTAACTTTTATCCCCCTTTCCCTAACTAGTGGAGTTTAGTCCCCCATACTCTTTTATTGTGGTCGGTCTACACACAGTGATATATTATATTAATGATAAGACATATACAAAAATAGGCTCACTGGCCTTTAACATCTAGGCTCTCTTGCCTAATTCAACACATAAGCCTCCTAACTTATAATAATTGGCTCACCAACCTATAAAACACTACATATACATAAAGGATCCCTGACCTAAAAATGACACACACTTAAGTTTGCTGCACGCGGTATCTTGGAATGTGCACACTTCATCGTTTTGGTGCGCACTGTACCATGGAAGGTGCATGCAAAATTATATCAACAAATCACTAGCTTAAGTACATTTGTATTTTCATTTATAGTTGGGGTTCGACCTAGGGGTATTCCCCTTATTTATGCATCTCCTCAATGCAATATATACACATATACAACCAAAATTTCAAAAATCCTCAAAAATATGTGGGTATTCTTCCCGCATAGCATCTTCATGCTCCCAAGTTGTGTCCTTAGAACCATACCAGGTCCATTGGACCTTTACAAGATTTATGGCTCGATTCTGGAGTTGTTTGATTTTCCGGTCCAGAATGCGTACTAGATGTACTTGGAAAGCGCCTTCTTGCTCCACCTAAATCACATTCCAATCAATAACATGATTAACATCAGGTATACATTTCTTAAGAAATGATACATGAAATACATTATGAATGGTCATTGATGTAGGAAAGGCAGGCATGTATGCTACAGGCCCAATCCTCTCTAGGATTTCAAATGACCCACAATAGCGAGCTGCCAACTTTGAACAATTTCCCACCTTAAGGGAACTTATGTTGGCCTTCACTTTCAAGAATACGTGGTCCCCCACTTTAAATTCCCTGTGAGTTATACCCTTATCAACATATCTTTTCTCCCTTTCTTGGGAAGACTTTAAATTCTGTTTTATTTTCAACATTTTCTCTTCCATTTACTCGAGTAATTCTGGCCCAACTACTTCTCTATCTGATGGGTTGTCCTAGATTACTGGTGTGTTTCACCTTCTGCCATAAAGTGCCTCAAATGGGTTCATCTTTAGAGATGTTTGGTACCCATTGTTATAAGAAAACTCTACTAAGTGTAGGTAGTCTTCCTATTTTGATGTATTATCCATCACATACATCCTCAACATATCCTCAATCACTTGATTCACCCTCTCTGTTTTTCCATCTGATTCTGGATGATAAGTTGTACTAAAATTCAAATTTTCTCCAAATCCCTTAAATAATCCTTTCCAAAAATCTGTGTAAATTTTGGATCTCTGTTAGACACAATTGTCTTGGGTATACCATGTAATCGAGAAATTTCTCTCATATAAACATCAATAATGTTGTCTTCCTTATGAGTGAGCTTTATTGGAATAAACTGGGCAACTTTAGTTAGCTTATCCACCACTACCATGATAGAATCATGTTGCTTTTTTTCTCTGAAAATTTTGGTGATGAAATCTATTGTTACAACTTCCAATTTCCACTGAGGAATGGGTAATGGCTGTAGAAAACCATCTGGGTGTCTATGCTCAGCCTTGATCTTTTGACACTCCAAACATTTGGCAATAAAATCAACAACTTATTTCTTCATGCCTGGCCAATAATATTGGCTCTTGACAACTACAATAGTTTTCTCATAACCTGGGTTCCCAACATAAGGTACATTATGCATTTATGTCAATATCGTATTTTTCAATTCCTGGGAATTTGGTACATAAATTCTTCCCTTGTATATGAGAATTTCATCATTTTCTAGCTTATAGTCTTCAATTTTCTGCTGCAAAATACCTTGTTGTAATTTTGCCACTAATTCCTTGTATTGCAAATATGATTTTGCAGCCTCTATGATTCTGTCTTTCAAATATGATTGGTATATTCTTATGGCTATAGCATGCAACTCATTCACTCTTCTGCTGAGTGCATCAACCAATTTGTTCTCTTTCACTTTGATATGCTTTATATCAAATTCATATTCACTGAGAAATTCTAACCACCTACTTTGCCTAACATTTAGAGTTGGTTGATAAAATAAATATTTCAGACCATTATGGTCTATCCTCAACTCAAACCTTGTTCTGAAAGCAGTCTTTCTGATGTCTTCTTCTTTAATTCTTACTTGATGATAACCTGACCTAAGATCAATCTTGGAGAATATTTTTGCATATTTCAACTGACCAAAGAGGTCATCAATCCTTCGAAAATGATACTTAATCTTCACAGTTACCTTGTTCAATTTCCTAAAGTCAATGAAAAGTCTCAATGTTCCATCCCTCTTCTTCACAAATAAAACTGGGGCACCCCAAGGTGACACACTTGGGCATATATACCCCTTCTTCAGGAGCTCTTCAAGTTTCATTTGCAACTCCTTCAATTCTGGTGTACTCATCCTGTAGGGAGTCTTGGATACTGGAGTTGCTCCAGGCATCACTTATGTAGAAATCAATGTCTCTTTTAGGGGGTAATCCTGGTATTTCTTTAAATACATCTTCAAACTCTTTTAGGAATACATAATATTCAATATTTGACACTCTATATTTAGGTGTTTCCTCCATATGAGCTGCAAATATTTGACATTGTTTTCTGTAACATTTCTTTAGCTACAATGCTGAAATTTCTCTGACAATTAATTCCCTGGGAATTCCCTACACTGTCCTTAGGTTCCCTTCCTCATCCAAGTAAGTAAATGCCTTGTTATGACATATTAGGATAACATGATGTTGGTCCAACCAATCCATCCCAATTAGACAGTCATATGAACCTAAAGGAAAGATGTTTAAATCTGCCCTGGTGTTCAGTCCATTCATTTCCATAGGACATGACTTAATCATCTCATTAAATTTTATTTTGGCTCCGATAGCCAGCTGCACCAACCAATATTTTCCATGCTTTCTTCTTGTCAAATGCAAACTTTCCACCATCTTAGGATCTATATAACTATGACTAGCTCCCGCATCAATTAAAATAGTAATGGTTTGGTAGTTGATCATACCTTCCACTTCAATCATATGTGACTGATACTCTGCTTGCTTGTTGTCTAGGGCTGCATAGATCCTTGGTACATTTCTGCCCATGTCCTCCACTATTTCAACTTGCTGTACATTGTGAATAATCCTCACTTTTTCACCTCTGTGAGGAAAATCTCTATACATATGATCTCCTTTACAACCCCAACATTGAATAGGTGGTTGCCTTGGCCTTTGACCCTCTATCTCCATCATTCATGGTTCTTTGGAAGTTGGCTGTCCCATGAGGATTATTTCTAAATAATGGTGGCTTAGTCCCCTTCTTCCTATGATCCATATTGAATTTATTTTTGTCTTCCCAAGCTTTTTGGAAAGTTGGCCTTGGTTTTTATTGATCATATAGGCATTTAAATTGTCTTATGGTCTCCTCCAATGTTTTGGGATCATTATATTGTATTTTTTCACTGATGAATGATGGAAGTCCACTCAAATACCTCTGAATCTTAATTGTCTCATCCTTGATGAAAGAAACATACTTTAGCAGTTCTAAACACCTTATTTCATATTCATCTATGGTCATACTCCCAAGTTTGATTTAAAAGAACTCTTTCATTTTCTTGTCATAGTATATCTTAGTCAAGTATTTCTTTTCGAAATACTTATTGAATTCTTTCTGAGTAACATTTTCCTCTTTAATGTGCTACACCTACACACGCTGAGCCCACCACATGGATGCCTTTCCCTTGAGTTGATAGATGGAAATTCTTCCTTCTGCATGATAAGAATAATTATGCAATTGAAAGTACTTTCTCATGCCCAACAACCATGTCTCTGCATATTCATCCTTCTTGTGCTCACCATCAAATGTAGGAGGTTTGATTTTGTTCATTTCTCCTCGTATCTCATCCACCCAAGACCTCTTATGCTTCCTGATAGGGGATGTAATTGAGTTTCTATGTGCTCTCATTTTGGAATGCCTCGGGGAGTGATGGTGATGTCTGCTAACACTTCTTGTTCTTCTTTTCTCATTAGGAGACCCGTGACTTCCTGATTTTCTTGAGCCACTCTCCTTATCCAATTTCTTTTCTATTTTGTTCAAGCTCTGTATTAACTTCATGTTGAAGTCCTCTTTCTTATCCTTGGCTTTCATAATCCTTTCATTATCAGTTTTATGGATTTGGACATCCTTCTGAAAATTTCTAATAGTCTCTACCATATTCATGTTTTCATTCTTTCCTTCTCCATGTCCATTGGAGTTTGTTCCTTCAATTCCCATATGGACATCCATACCTATGATCTCATCTTCCTAGATGTAAGTCCCCTGTGTATATTCCATTCCTATACACTCTGTGTTGATCCTGATCTGATCTAGTTGTTGTTAACTCTGCAAAATGTGCAACCAAAAAAACTTTGTTAGGTTAACTTACTCATCAATTTCATGAAAAAATATGAACCATTCTCGTTCCATAATATATTAGAATTATTTCTTATGATTTCGTGAAAAATTGATTGCCCAGATAAATTTTCTAGGTGAATAATTATATTCTACTATCCAATACCTTTCCTACGCTTGCTTCCATGCTCAATTATGAGTCTTGAGAAGAAATTTATGGCCTTTTGAAGTTAGTTGGGTCTCAAAATTTACCCTCCACTGTTTTTCCTGTAACTTACTCATAAAAGCTCCGTTTGACGAACAATTTCCACCATTAGAAATCTCTCTCTGAGATCTTTCATTTGGGATGCAAAGACATAGTGTACCTTGGTACACTATGTTCTCATGGTTTTTGAGTAGCTAAAAACATTGTTCAGGGCCTAAAAAACGTGCTGCAAAAAGATGACCTTCAAACAATATAAAATGTCACAGAAATTCACTAGTTTTATTCTATTGTAGACCATCCAAATGACTTCGCGTGCACAAATTTGAGCATTTACACCCATATTTATCATGAGAAACAACACCATAAGGTAGCGCATGTTCCACGCACTTATAACTAATGTGGATCACTTCTCTGTCGCGCCAATCACTAGTGCACACTACTTTTGTGTCGTGCGCCAATATCTACCACATGCAATTTTGGTTCATGTACTAATACTTGTTGCGTTCAATTATTGTCTCACATGCTAGTATTTTGCGTGCATTTCACTCTATACGCTACACCATGCCAAAGTTTAGTATGCTCCCACAACGCAACAATACTTCGCGCGCACTGTGTTGAGTACTCAACACACCCTAAAAAATCTATGTCAATTTTGCACTTTTTGGGTACCACTTGATCTTTGCACTCTCTGAATTCGATTTCATTTTGAGAAATGTTTTGTTTTTGCTTGTTCTCTTGACTCTAATTAGCTTTCCAGTTTTATTTAACTCTATGAAACCCCATGAATTAAAAAAGGATTAACACTTAAAAAAGGAATCACTCGGAAAACCTCAGTTGCCAAGCACCGATCTTCACCGGTATCGACAAAATGAAGTTTTGTTTCTCGACAAGTATCACATATGGATATCGCCGATAGTTGATCCCCTTATGCATCGGTAAAAGGTGAAGGGAGTAAATGTTTAAAAATAAAGAAACAAAATCACTGATAGTCGATACCCAACGTGCTTGTCGGAATCAAAGAAAACTGAATCACGACAAATGTTCCGACCACACTAAATAGTTTCCCCAATCACCAATTCCTGAAGAGTTTCTGCATCGGGAATTTTCGAAGAAGCTAATTCGAAGACACCCATGATAATTTTAGCCCCAATTGCCTACCCCCGATATCCTATTGGCATTGACGATCCCAGGTTTTAGTTTATAACGCACAACTTGAAGAAAGTCCCGACTAATACTCGCAAGTTGAGTCACCGGTCTTCATTGCCACGTGTCCCAAGCCAGTTTCGCCACATCAGCACCATAAGATGAAATCGATCACCGTCATATTGTTTTCAGAAGGATATCAATGAAAACGTCCATAAAACATTGCCAATCCCTGATCCACCCACTAGGAAAGTGACACGATGGGACGTTTTAGCGCTAGATACGTTTAGATTCGGAGAATTTAAGGGACCAATTAATTCCAAATATTGCATTAGTTGCTACTTCATGTGTGAATCAAAAAGACGTCTGAAATTATCGATAGAAAACATCACCCTCCGCGCCTTCGCCGTCAACCCATGAAAAATTAAATTTGCAGAGATTCGACGACAAATTTGTTTGAATTTCACTCATCACCCGAATTAATTGGTTGATACGACACAATAAGTTATTCCCCATTTAAATTCTATCAAGCCATTTTAAACATATCCATTCTACACGAAAAGGAGTTTCAGAGCATCCATAGAAGCGAAACAAGCAATTCAAAGCAGCCGAGATCATGTGAGTATCAAATAACCAATTTTAGCAAGCTTTATAGGTATGTACCAGTCTGTATTTTTTATGCTTACACTTCATACACATATTTTATCCAGTATTTCTCTGTACGCTGCCTCTAAAGGATTTTATTTCGATAATAGGAACAATGTATCCAAGAAAGACAAACACTAGGCGATCTCCGAGAGCGCCTAAGATAAAGGAACCAGAGGTAGGAGAAGGCTATTCCCTAACGACCGCAAAACAATTGGAATTTACTCCAAGGTCGGAACCAGTCATCAGGACATCTACCAAGAAGGTTTTCACTCAACCGCCGACCTTTGGAGACACATAGGAAAGAACAGGGACCAAAGAGGTACTCCCACATTGGGGAGAACTCTTGAAGAAGATCATTCAGGAATAATTCCCGGAATGTATCCCGCACAACAAACCCGATATGAGAAATATCGACGATGAAGTTTTTCCCAACATCTGTCGGTCATACCTGCACATGGTAGCGAGAAGAACCCTGGTGTTTCCCTATATAGAACTACTACAATGGCTCATCGACCACATAGAAGTGCCTGATCAACGATGACAATGGGGAGTGTGTTGGGGTTTTCCTTCCGGTAGAGGTGCATAGTTATTACAAGCTTAGAGACCCGAAGGAATGACTAAACATCGATTTCGTCGTAAAATTCTATGAGCACCACGACACTGGCTAGGTGACGGCTTCATGGTGGAGATAAGATAAAAATTAAACCAATCGGACGTCCAGATGGTACCAGACAACCAACTTAAGGGAGCTGTATATCTATCTAATGGCTCTAATCTACCGATTGTATGGGGAGAAAGACTGTTCTAGGTTTTCAGAGGCATGGATGCCTCTAGCTTACACAATGGCCATTTTTGAGAGAGGTTTAAACTAAGGATCCATCATTTCAAAGCAGCTGAGCATCTGCATACAACAGACTCAGACGCTGAAAGAAGGAGAGACTCCATCCTTCTACATGGCTTCGTATTTACTGGACGTCATGTGTGCCAGAAATGTCTTTGCCAACATGAACTTGAGCTGGAACATCTCAGAACTCCCAGTCCATGTTTACTTCATCATTTTATGGGAGAGCAGGTACAAAAAATCCTACTCCTTCATCTACGATGAATTCATCGAACACATTCATTTTATTATTTTCAAGAAAGAGTGTTTGAGGCTATCGACTGTGGCAAAAAAGTTGATAGCAAAGGTCGGCCACTTGCATATGGACGAATGCGATACCTACATTAGGGTATTTAGAGCCAATAGAGCACCTCATCTCCTACCAGCACATGTCCCCGACTGAATTTTTGTGGGGGAAATCTTCTACCAGACCATCCTGCAAGGTTACAATGCTACCTTGGTGAAATATAAGAAGTAGACATTTATACTTTATGGATTCCATATAGGTTTCTACCTAGTAAAAGACACCACCTAAGAAAAGCAGGAAGGACTGAGCCAATTGGAGTTTCTATTCTAGACCGACTGTTTCCGCAAACATGACCCAAGGGGTCTAGTCTTGAAGTATGCATCACAAGTGTTGTCCTGCTGGCCATACACCCACAACAGGGTTGAAGTTGAGGTCTTCACGGAAAATGATCAGGATTGGGATGAAGTTGTGGCAAGGATGGCCGACGCTAATATGACTAGGTTCAGATCCATGARCCTGGATGAACAAACAATGATCCTAGAAAAATTGGCTCAAGGGGCCCTCAAGGCCAGGGAAGAAATGATAGTGGCCGAAGTAGCAGAAGCCACCCAGGTAGCAACCAAAACAACAAAGATTCCTTGGGTAATCCCGRTGCAATATAAAAGTCCCTCTGAGGCTCAAGACACACGTGAGAGGGGGTTACTCATGTTATAACATGCAAAACGGATAATTTATCAACTACAAGATGACCTAGACATCATAAATATGGCAAGGCTCCCCGYCGACAACCCAGATGAAAGCTAGACAGGACCAAGCAGACCTGAATTCATAGAACKTGATGAAATTGCTGGGTTAGATGACCTTGAATTCACAACGCCACCAACTGGATTGCCGAAAGGTGTTTTGGCTCAGCCARGGATTGTCAGAGCATCGGGGAGGACCAGTGCGTCAAACCCCTTAAGTGAGATGATAAAGATATATGATGATGATGAGAGCCTAGAGGTATCTCTTGTGAACCTGATAAATATCGAAGAGGAAAAGGAGCCAGAGAAGACATCTTCTCAAGTTCCTGATGCTCAAGTTTGGGGGGTTCCATAGAATTAAAAGTAAGTCAAGAGTGTCTTAGACACTGATCTATCCAATGCACCAGAGACCCATGCAGACAGTCCGAATGATGAGCCAAGGTTGGATGAACTAAAAGAAGGAGCTCCGCAGTAGGAAATCAACGTCATGATGGTCAAGGACCAAGTAAGTACCGATAATACCCCCGATGTCTCGATTTCAATTAATACTCAAACCCCCGATGGGTGACAGACATAAGATAGGACTTCAGAGCACAACGAGGAATTTCAAGAACCCAATCTTGAACAAGTATATACCATTGGGAGTCTGGGAAATTCACTCACTTGGGGAGATCAACAAATTCCCAAACCCGTGGATGAAGTAGCTGACATACATGCCATATCTTGTGATAGAAAAAGGAAGGCTATCTTCTAGAGAACCACCAAGAAGAGGAGGATCACTTTAGATCGATTCATCCTCATCACCACAAATGAACATTTGATCAACACAGATCATGCTAAAATGTCTGAACTTATCAACACAGGGATGACAATCATGGATGCCACCCTAGACAGAGATAAAAGAGATGAAGAGGAGCTAGCTGTTGATTTAAAGGAATTGGAACATTTGCGCCACTTGGCGAAGTATTACCAGGACACAACACAGGCCGCGATGTGCCTAAGGAACGAATTCAAGTAGGCCTACAACAATTTCATAGATGAACGACACCTATTCACTGCAAGGATACCCGAGCTTCAGAAAGACACCCTCATGGAACTTGCGACATGCAAAGATATGGAGTGGTGGTACGAGAAAACAAAACAAGCTGTGGAGAGGGTTGACTACATCGGTGCGGTCCAACAGGGCCGAGATATAGAATAACACGCCATTCGGGTGTTAAAATAAAGCAGCCTTGATCGCATAAAGAAATTGATCGAGTATGAGGCAAAAATGGCTCGGGAACCTCACCGATAAATCCAAGAGAAATGGGCCAAGTGTGAGAAAAACTGGGTCAAGATCAATTAGGTGATGAAAGACATCGGACTCCCTGAGTTTGGCACACCTGATGAATTTGTTGACTTACGCAACATAGTCAAGTCGCACACTGAGCAAGACTCATCATGGGTCGAAGAAATAACAAAGGTGACAGACATGATGCCAGGTTAGGTGTGATAGTTTATGGAGCACCCAATCAAAGCTCGGTCCATGCTGCAACAGTTGAGTGCTATTATAGTCAAGTATCAGTCACATACGATAGAGATAAGAGAGATTCATGCGGCCCTGATGGAACAACATAGATTCCCATACGCCAACACCTACGAGGATCTATTCATCAAGTGGTCAGAGTACGAGAAGAGTCACCCTCTTAAGTGATATCTTGAGATGACTCTTAGAAAACTCATAGGAGAGAACGCCATGTGGAAAATTTTGTTTTTCTTATCTACACTTTAGTTGTTATTTTTAGTTAATTTTATGTTATAAATAAGAGCATTGACTAATTAGTGAAGGGTCGATGGTTGTGGCAAGAAACTCTCATTTTTGGTTTTACTAAGAATTATTTCAGAGCGACCTTTAATTGAGAAGTCCTTTTGGACCAAAGATAAGTTGTGTTTTAATCAAATGCGTGTATGATTGGATGTGGAGAAGAACTATTTCCTATTTCGTCTCATGAATGGATGCTGTAACGAGTAAGATGTTCTAAATATTGATAAGTTATCTGATGCAATTTTTTACAGTTCTTTCTTTAACGATGAAAATAAATATTTGTGTTAGTATGTTATTGATGATTAGAGTTGAGTGAATTATTTTACTTGCCATCGTTTATCACATGCATGTTTTCTTCTGATAATTTGTATCTTAGTTAGTAATTGGAATACTCACATGGTTAGTGTATTAGTACTAGGTCTATGGTAGACGATCACTGCTTGCATGCTAGAGTAAAGGGTTATCCCAAGCTCAGCCTCTTCTCCAGTAGTTAAACTTGTTCCCACTTTGTTATCTAGTTGGTCTATATCGACTTTCATCTTACATCGATCCCACCTAAAAAAAAAAAGAAAAAGAAAAAACGTCTGAATTGAAGGAGAGACCTTCACAAGAAAACATAAAACCCATCAATTAATTGGTCGGATCACAAGATTTGGAGAACCATTCTACCATTAAACGATGCAGAGTATAATTGGGCCTCGGTGGCGGGTTTGGTTCCTACTATTGAGTTAAATGGATTTTAAATCCATGAACAAAACATGCAATAGAAGGAGGGCCGATGAATGAATGGATGAATATATATTTTGCATAATATTCCAGACAACCTGTAGATTCAAAACAACCCACATTCATGGCTAGTCATTCCCAAGACAACCCACACACACTGATTACTCCCAAAATGAGTAACTCACCCCATCACAAGGAAGAACGCCTATTCCCTGATATACCTTACTCTCTCCCTCACGAGGAATTGAATCAATTCAGAATAATCATAAGATCATACGCCCGACAGATCGGTGCAATTCCCTTAACTCCATTACTTCCTCGAAGACAACAAGTAAGCAGACCAATGGTAGATACCCCTGACTAGGTTTTCGTGCACTCGGTAGAATACCTAATATATTTCTCCCTCACCAAAATTCAAAATCCTCTCAATCTAATCCCCGAAACACTGACCGATAACTTATCTGAGCCCGACGAGTTTTAAGAAGAAGAAGGGTTTAACTCAGGATCAGAAGATATGGAATATCACAATGATCATGATGAAGAGGGGGGAAAACCTCCTCAGAACAATCAACCTTGGTTGGCCAGAGACGCTTTGGCCATCCCAGGATGAGTCCATAACCTTCCCTGACACTTGGAGAAGTTACTCCCTAATTTTGACCCTGAAACCTCAGGACTGCCTGAAGATCACATCAAGAATTTCATACTAGCTATCAGACTGATGAATGTCCAACATCAATATGTAGTTTTCAAGCTATTCCCCTAAACTTTCGAGAATTCATCCTCCACGTGGTATTTTAACTTGCCTGTAGGATCCATAACTAGTTGGATGGAGTTTCAAAAGGATTTCCTAGATAAATTTGCAGAAGAAACTACTACATGAGCTTTGATGGCTGAGTTTTTCGCCATCACCATGAGTTCGAAGGAAAGGGTTAAATAATTCAATCAAAGATCCACCACTATCTTAAATAAATTTCAGCCCGAAGCTAAACCTACTCAGGAGTTGCAAATCGAAGTATATTCTAATGCTCTCCCAACTTCTATCTCCATGTTTGTGAAACGGGCTGCCAAAACAACCTTAGCTGAGAATTTTGAAGAATCCAAGACGATAGAGTTCCAAATGAAAGGATGCAAACAAGGACAAGTCTCCTTAGTTAAGAAATAAGTTTAAACTCCTCCTAGGAGAGGGATATTACTTACTATACGCCCAGGGAAACAAACATGACAAGCTCCTATAAAGGGAAGTGGGGACATAGAGGACCTACAACGCATGGTCAAGAAGTTGTCAAATGAAATCTTAGACATGAAGAGAAGTGCAGGGGAAGGAAACCAAGGCCAAAGACTCTATAAGCCTTTCTTTAAAAGGAATCCACCGTTCAAAGAAATTGAACATCCCCCAGCCAACCTAAACATCGACCTAGGAAATGTAGCATTCGATTGTTTCTGCACTTATCATCAAGAGAACCACTCTGAAAGAGACTTCCCTCAATGGGTACATGCCATGAATTTAATGGCCAACCTATTTCTAGATGAAGTCTCCATGACCGAACAATCAAGCAACTCTAGTATGAATATTGTCGATCAAGAAGAGGATGACCCACCGGAAGAGACAACCATGTTGATATGGGATCCTGATCTACCTATGCCTTCCGATGACCTATGTGAAGTCCAGGAATCACCCACAGAAGTCTTGGTTGTGCAAACACTCAGTAAAGGTCAACTGGTCTCAGACAACCTTGCTACTCCCCAAACGTCAGGAGGAAGACCAACTCCCGATCACCTAAAAGCGCCTTTTACTTCCCGAAGAAACCCTATAAACATCCATACCCGAGAATCGCCCAAGGTGGATTACACCATAGTTGAAGATTTGAAGAAGTTGAAGGCTAATATATCAGTTATGGACATATGTAGAATCCCTCAACAAAAGGACTTCCTGTTACAATCTTTGAAATTAGTAGAAAATCCTATGACAAGCACTGAACCAAGAAGGAATCTAACTCCCATAGATCTAGGGAATAAACTGTCTGTGAACGCTTTCTCTGAAGATAAGAAGGGAAAACCTTTTGTCACACCTTTCCTTTTAACATTCGAAGTCTTTAACAAAAGCATCCATAACTGTTTGGTCGATTCAGGAGCATCCTCTAATGTTATGCCACTGTTTATTTGCAAAAAACTAAATGCAGTCCCTCTCAAAAGTGATAAAAATGTAATACAAATAGACAAAACCTAGGTGAAGGTCATTGGAGAACTAAAATATGTAATGATCAGAATAGTGACACATCCTAAATTTGTGCAAGTGATTGACATCATTGTAGTAGATATCCCAGAAGCTTACGGGTTATTATTAGGCTAGGATTGGTATGAAAAGTTAAATGAATACTTTATTAAAGATTGGGCTCACCTTTGGCTGCCATTAAAAGGGCACAAAAATATGATCATAATTGGTAGGGAAAGATATATGAAACATATTGTCACTGACCTAGAAACCCTAAACGAACCCTCATCGACAAATTTCCCTGTGCTAGGAAATTATTCCTGTGATTCCTACTTTGGGAACTTATCCCCCCTCTCATCTGATGTCCCTCTTACTCAAAACTCTGAAATGATTTTTCAAGAGGAATTGCCGACGATGACAGGAGAGACCCTATTCTGCCAAGAAATTGCATTAGAAATCACATAACTCACATGAGGAAAAGAAGAAAGTAATAGGAAAGAGGAAGATGATACATTTTACCCACAAATTTGGACCCTATATTTTGATGGATCTAAATCACAAGAAGGGTCAGGAGTAGGTTGTATCCTCATTAATCCGAAGGGAAAATGACATTTCCTGTCTTGTAGACTAGAATTCTAATGCACAAATAATACTATCGAGTATGAAGCTCTGGTAAAAGGGTTAAAGAAAGACACGGACCTAAACATCCAAGAATTAAAGGTTTTCAGGGACTCCAAAATAATTGTCATACAAGTAAGGAATACTATACATTGCAATTCTCCACACCTGAAGAACTACCGATAGGAAGTGCATAGGCTAATAGAACATTTTGAAGCTTTCAACATTACAGAGATTCCCAGAGCGAAGAACATTCTTGCTGATTCTCTGGTTACTGATGCTTCCAGGCTGTCACTTCTAGAGGATTATGAATCCTCCTGGTTCACTGTGGAGCTACTCTACAAACCATCGATGCCCAAAAACATTTCTAATTGGAAGGTATTTGAAGGAGAGGAACAAATTATAAACTTTATGACCAATCAGGATAATTTTAAGACTCGGCTATTGACGATGAAGTATTCTAGGAACATTCGACAAAAACTAATCTTCATATAGATCGACCGACTGACAAATCGAAGTCCCACATGATACTGGAGGGGATATCCAACTTAGAAAACCTTTTTGACCTAAAGGAACGATTTAAGGGGTCAAAAAATGCGAAGACCGATAGTTCCTGTCCCATGCATGAAACTATAAATCTCAAAACCCCGGTTAACCCAAAAACTATAAACCTCAGAAAGATGATATCTAAAGAGGAAAAGAAGACCTACCTCAAAATTTTCAGACAATACCAATATATCTTTGCATGGTCCTACCGAGATCTGGAAAATTTATGATACCCGTATCATTCAGCACACTATCCCTTTAAAGCCTGAAGTAAACCCTTCCAACAAAAGCTACGGAAGTACCACCCATCCCTGGAGCCTCTCATGTGTCAGGAGTTAAAGAAACTGTTAGATGCCAAAATTATCTTCCAGGTTAGACACTCTGTATGGGTAGCTAATTTAGTTCTTGTAAGGAAAAAGTCTGGGGAGATTCGCCTATGCGTAGATTTCAGAAATCTCAAAAGAGCTTCAGAAAAGGACAACTACCCAGGCCGACCGATGGAGAAACTCTTGCAGACCATGTCTGGATCTAATATTCTCTCATTACTTGACGATTTCTTATGTTACAACGAGGTTCTAGTTTCAGAAGAAGACCGCTTGAAAACTACCTTCCAAACTAAGTGGGTAACCTTCGCCTACAAACGCATGCCTTTTAGGTTAATAAATGCATGAGGGACCTTCCAGAGGGCTATGGATGTATCATTTTGGGGACTAATTAAAAAGTGTGCAGTAGTGTATTTGGAAGACGTGACTTTGTATTCAAAGAACAAAGCAGATCACATCCAACACTTAACCGAGATTTTCGAAAGGTGTAGGAAATACGACATATCCTTAAAACCCAAGAAAACTATTTTTTGGTGTTGAGGAAGGTAATTTGTTAGGCCACCTCATATCTCAAGCAGGAATCCGCATAGACCCAGAAATAATTAGGGCTACAGTTCAATTGCCATTACTCACAACAAAAAAACTGTGCAATCATTTTTCAGAAAAATCAATTTTGTGAGGAAATTCACCCTCGATTTTGTGGAAACTATCAAATCCTTACAAAAAATGATTCGTAAGGATGCTGAGTTTAAGTGGGATGATGAGAGAAAGAAATATTTCAACAATATTAAAACTGCAATCTCTCAAGCCCCAGTATTGTGAAGTCCCGATTTCAACAAAGATTTCTTCCTCTATACTTTCGCTTTCGACCAATCGTTAGCCGCAGTATTAACTCAGATGGATGATGAAAAAAATGAAGCCTCGATATATTTCATGAGCACTAACCTGCTATAGATAAACAAGCCTATGTGGTTTATAAGGCAGTGAAACACTTCATATCTTACATCCTCAAGAACCACACCAAAGTAATCGTGCCTCACCCCGCAGTCCGATCCCTATTTACTCAACAGGAGATGGGGGAAAGAAGAAGGAATTGGATGGAAGTATGATCCAGGTGGATATTGGTGGCCACCCACCTATTCCACTTGGACCCACACCATTGTTTCAGTTTTTTAGTTTCCTTAATTGTAGCACAATTTACTATTTTTAGCAGTTTTTCGGGTCCTGAACTTCCAGAGCCATTTTGAGGCCCTAAACAACGTTTTTTGGGCATGAATGCTTTGACGAATATCAGTACATTCTAGACTCAATAATCTCTATTAGCAGTGTAGTCCTCAAATAGATCCTTCTAACGATGTATCATGTGTGTCAAACAGAGATAGTATGCCAAAGTTACGACCTCGGGAAATTGATGTACCAATTTACCCCAATGGGGCCCATATTCTGGTGTTTCATCTCCTAGGGTTAGGTTTTTGGATGTTTAGGGTTTTCCATTGTTTCTCAATAATATATAGGCCTTCGAGCCTCATTTTAAAATAGATTTTAGAGGCCAGTATCCGCCACATCTCTTCTCAGAGATAAGCTACCAACGCCCACGCTATTTATTTCCATTCTGTCTGTAAACATATTTCAGTGATTTGTTGTTAATGAAATGAAGTTTTACTTTCACTACATCTCTACATTTATGTGTATTTTTGTATTTTTGTATTTCATTATGTTCCTGCATAAATCCAGATCAGTGGTATCAGAGCATTATTCTCTTTCTCGATCCTTCTTTGCATGTCCCCAACGAGGTCGGGGTATAAGGAGTTAGGGCTTGATCTGGTTGAATCGTTGCAAGATCAGACTCTCAAACCTCGATGGTCGCCCATGGGGGAAGAAAATAAATATGAGGGAGTAGGAGATCCTATCAAATTATTTCTCTAGGAGGCCCTCGAGAAACAAAGGAATGCAATGATGGACAACTTTGCCCAGATCCTTCAACGACTGCCCACTGGCAGCGCATCTACATCCAACAACCACTCTAGAGGTGCCACTCCTTTTAAGGTACAAGTAAACTTTGAAATTCCCATATTTGAGGGCCAAATATATGTAGATGTCATTGATAGATGGTTGAATCTGTTAGAAGGATATTTCTCGGTTCATGAATTTTCTGACCGAGAAAGGATTATTTTTGCACTCCTTAAAGCCGCCCCCCATATCAAGGACTGGTGGGAAACCTACTGGGAGAAACATAGTGAGGGGGAACCCTCTCTGTTCTCGGTCGCACCCACTTGAAATTATTTTTGAGATGCCATCAAGGAGCAGTATTATCTCATGGGGAGCTATGAGGACAAATACATACATTAGACTACGCTGCGACAACAAAGGGACCAAGATGTGCATGAGCTGATGAATCTGTTCCATACCCTATGTACAAAGTTGGGTATCAAAGATTCAGAGAAACATTTGGTGTTAAAGTACCACAATTGTATTCATAGATACATTCAATAGGAAATGGAGTTCCTCGACATCTCCTCGCTTGGTGTGGCATACCGGTATGCTGCCAATATTGAGAAGAAGTTCAAACATAAGAAGTAAGACTTTGGGTCTGCGAATCAGAAGCAAGGGAAAGGTACCCCAAAACTATCAAACAAAGGACCAAGCCAAGGAGGGGTGACCCAGGACAACCCACCAAAGATGCAAACAAAGAACAACACCACTGTTGGGACAGGGGCAGACTCGGGGTTCAATGCTACAACAACGCACCAACAAAAACCTAACTACTGGCCCTTTCGACAACACCTGTGAAGCAGATGAAGTCTCACTCGATATAGAGGCAGGGGTGGTTGCAGGACTCAGATGTCTGGAACCTTAGATGGGACACAGATCTGTGATTCAGACACTTAATAGATCACTTAGCAGTCAACATTCATCAGGATTCAGTCTAGTAACAATGCAGATAAACCCTAATTACAAAGCATCGTAGTATTTAACCATATCCAACATCTAACAACACTTATCATGAAAGAAACTCATTAGATCCAATAGATTCAAGAACTAAGCATACTCACATAGGTCAGATGTAGCATTCATTCACCTTATTACACACAAAGAAAAAACATATCTATCTAAAATTCGTAAAGCACCAAGAAAATAACACAGAAACACATCAATACATTGCACCAGGCAGAGCAACACAACATATACATGGTTCACCCCCATCTTGGGGATACATCCACCAACTCTTCTTCTCTTCTATTATTTTCTGTCAATTAGTTACATGCACAAAGCCTCAAAACCCTACTTCACTTAGGATAGGAGATCTACACACTCCACTAGATCCTCCTTCCCTGAGATAGGTTATAGCACAAAGCCTTCTTACAACTACTTGCACTTAGCTCTGCAAGTCCTACACAACATGCACAAAAGTAATCTCTATTCAACACTTAGCACTTTTGATCACACAGATCGAACTTGTAGCTCCTTGTATCTCCTTGTAGCTCTTTTTAGCTCCTTACTTACTTCGCCTAACTACTTATTTATACATTACAAAAGTGGGCCTAAGCATGGGTGAACCCATGGACCGACATTCCCATACCTGTTACATAATACCAAAACCCAAAAAGGTCTGAAAAATGGGCTGTTATCCCATGATATCCACTTTGTCTTGCGCTCCATCTTCGATAGCATGTCGAAGTCCCAAAAATAGGTCAATTATGAGCAAGTATCCTCAAAACTTGGTCAAGGGCCAACAAGCCCCCAACACTCACTTGTGACTCATCCCGAGTCACTCTGATCTGGGTAGTTATGCTTCGAAAGCCTCGAGCTTGGCTCGAGCTACTTCAACTTGTTGATGTACTACAACTTCTTGTTCTGCAAATTCTTGGATGAATTCCTCGTTCACGGGTCCCTCTAGGTGTTGTTCAGCTACATTAACAACTTGCTCCAGTTCCTCTCCTCAAAATTCTATCTCTATGAACAGTTGGTAAGCCTCATCATGTACAGGTTGGAGCCTTTGAGTCACTTCCATGAATTTTCTCTAAACAATGTGAACCTGCTGCTGGGAAGTGCACTGCTCGTAGGATCGCTTCATTCTTTCAATAGCTGAAAGGGGCTTCAACTGCACCTGTATTGTTTCTACTTCCTTCTTTGGCTCTTGGNTAACAACTTGCTCCAGTTCCTCTCCTCAAAATTCTATCTCTATGAACAGTTGGTAAGCCTCATCATGTACAGGTTGGAGCCTTTGAGTCACTTCCATGAATTTTCTCTAAACGATGTGAACCTGCTGCTGGGAAGTGCACTGCTCGTAGGATCGCTTCATTCTTTCAATAGCTGAAAGGGGCTTCAACTGCACCTGTATTGTTTCTACTTCCTTCTTTGGCTCTTGGAGCTGTGACTCCAGTGCCTTCAGTTCTGCATTCTTAGTGAGTTTCTCATAATTCTAGGCACTACGATCACTGAGGTGCTTGCATTCTATGGCAAGGGCCTTTATTCTCTCAATTGTGCTTCGGGAATTTGCTTCTCTTTGGTTTCTTACATCCTGCAGAGTGTTGGGCACTGTGCGAGGCTCTAGATCTTCTATTCTTTGATGTAGCTGCTGGATGACTTCCGCGAGCTACTCTACTTGATGCTCAACTCGGTCCTCTACCTATGGCTCTAAGTCTGTCATAGAGAAAAGTTCCCTATTGACTGCTTCTTTTACTTCGAGTTGCCCTGCGAACAACTAATATTTCTCTTGCTACATCTGTTCTTTCGCTTCGTCAAACTTGGCCCGGAGAGCAACCTTCTCTTGTTCTACAATTCTACATTGTTCTACAATGTTGCCCTATACTTGATTCAAGGTCTGGGTAGCTTGTTATGCTTCTTCTTCTGTGCAACGAAGATGAGCTTTGACCACATCATATAATTGGCGGAGTTGGGCCGACTCATCCCCCAACTCTAGTTCTCCTGACGATAGGGGCACAATGGACACTATGCGGATGGACTGAAGGGCCTACTGTACCCCTCAGAAATCGACCTTCAGTCTATCATACATTTATTCCTACTTTCTTCTTTCTTCTCTGCGATTTCCAGCGAGGCATCGTTTAGCGTTGTGATGATGAAATCAAAATCATCGGTAGTAAGCACAATCTTCATCTTGGTCATGATGGATTTTGATTTCTTCCGGGAAGAGGGTTTCAGGGGAGAAACCTTCCTCTTCTTTAGGAGATTGGTTTCATCTCTTGGCGGTGTTACTTCGCCTTTCTTCTATTCAGCTCCTGTTCCATTTATGTCTTCTACTTCGTCATCACCCCCTCGGTCAGGTGATACTAAAGAAGTCTTTCCTGAGTCACTTCTTAATTCTTGTACTTCTTCAGTCTTCTTCGTTTTACTAGGTCCGGGTGTATCATGTGCGGTTTCTAGGCTGTCAGGGTCGGACATCTCTGTAGGGTCTTCTATAATAAGGAGGTCTACTGACCAGTCCTTAGTGATCTCCTCAAGATCCTCTTCTGTGAGCTTGTAGTATGGTTGTAGCTTGTCCTTATGTTCATCGGCTCGTGTTGTAAGGTAGATGAAGTGCCGATCTATGTAGAACTTCATCAGAGGTCGGGATCTCTGTAAAGTGTTAGGAGTCATGCAAGGTTCAAATTCGATGGATCTCTTTAGATAAAGGTAGTACGTATGAAAAACAATGTTCGATTGCCACTGTTTGTTCACATCACTTGAATACCACAACGTAGTGAACTTCGTGGTGAGCAGCTCAAATGGTTCGATATCCGGGAAGGTCGCACCTTCTGACATCTCCCAGGCAATAAAATCGATGAGGATCAGGAGCCAGCTAAAGTGGAACTCATATCCCTGATCCTGCGCTTCGCGATAGTCTAAGTCAAGCTGATTGACTAGGTACTTCACCGAGTTCATCTATAGACCTTCTACACACTTCCCCGCGAGGTCAATGACGAAGATCGTGACCTATGTGGGTCTATTATTTCATACCATCTTTCCAACTATTAACTGACATGCTAGGCACACTGCGGCATTCTGGATGGAGGATACCTTGTAGCCTCACGTCCCCTTCTCCACATTGTCGTATGTATCCTTGATCTTTTTTGCTAGTGTGTGATCAGTGGCTTTTCCTATATAGAAATCCTGTGGATCAGGTCCTTGCATACTCAACCCTGTGATCCTATGGATCAATGTGATATCGACTGTAATACGATGGTCTAGCCATAAAAGGATGCCATGGTAACACGTTAGTAGCATCTTAACCCAGATGTTGAATTCTTGGTGCCTTCCGAAGTGTGGGATTTTCATGACATTTAACAGAGTGGACTGCACGAGGTTCATCATCCACGATTGAGGGATTATCTTGGAGTTCTTCCCCTTCATTCTGGTCAGGTTTTTAAACGGATCGAGTGTCTATAATTCTTGCGATCTCCGAGGTTGAAGTCACTTAACTTCAATGCTATGATATTGTCCTGCTGTGCTCGAACTGTGCGTATCCCCTTCGGGAGGTACATCGTAACCATGGTGTACTCAAAATCTCTTGGCACACTATCGCGACTCACCATGCCATCCAGAGGTGGGATGTAGTTGGGTAATATGGTCAGGATCACCTTTGCATTGGCTAAGTCATCTTTGTGTTTGGTTATCTTCTCTACTTTCAGTCGGGATGGCCCCGATCCGCGAGCAGTCGATGGAGAGGCTTGTAATCCTCTCATCGATGACACTTGTATACCTGTAGACATCGACATTACTCTTTCGGTCATGAGGTTGATGAGAACTTCCTCGAAAATCTTCTTTGCAGCGCTAAAATCGTCCGACATACACGCTCAAGGTTGAAAATCTCGGGTTTGAAGAGAAATCTCTCAATGTGGTGGTATATATGGAAAGAGCATGATGATCACTGGGAAAGAATCAACTAATCAGTGGGCTCAAATTCATGGTTATCAAAAGTTTTCTCGCTGCATGGCGTGATGGGATAAATAGATAACTTGGAAACGAATCTCTCCTACGGATGAGAAGCCTCCATTAACTCAATTCTGTCCATGATGGTGTGGTCCCAACAGTTTGGTGGCGAGATATCTAACCATAAATGCCTTTCTACCCATTTGGGCCATTGGTTGAACGGTCATACTGTCTCTAATGACTATATTTCTTCACCATGTGACGTTGTTTTGATATTCTGGTGAATTTCCAATTTTGCAAATTTCCCTTCTGCGAAGTTCCTTCTGGAACTTTCTGTAACTTTTCAATCTTATCTCTCTTCTTACTTAGTTTTTGGGCCTTCTTTCCAATGAGCTTCGTGTCAGAATTCTTTTTTCCATTCTGATTCTTATCTTCTTTTGGCAGAGTAACTTCGCGCTATTGAGGTTCCTTCCTAGAAATCAAGGGTAATACTTCATCTGTATCTGGAATAGGTACTTCAGTCTTATGTGGGTCTTCTAATGTTCTTCCAACTTCGACATCCAAATATCTGGTTTGGAATAGCTTCACCTGGTTCTCCTGTTCTTCAATCAAGTGTGCAATCCTCCTAGCCATGAATTTTTTTAACTCTTGCTTCTTCTTCTCTAGGATTTCCTCTTCTTTTCTTCTGGCCTGATCTCCTTCAATCCAAGGTTTTCCTAATAACATAGCAAATGGAGCGTTGTTCTCAATAAATTTATCAACTTCAAATTCTTCCTTTGTCGAAGTTCCATTGGCACTCATAGATATCTGGGTGAACTTTCCACATAGGTTTATCAACTTTCCTCTGAATAATCCTATTCCTCCCAATGAAGGAATCATAGAATGCTTTCCTAAAGTTTCCCAAGTTCTTTCTGTCATAATATTCACCTGTGTTTCTTCATCCAGAACACAGTCAATTTTGAAGTCTCCTATTCTTGCTTCTATGTACTCTTTTTCTTTGAATATCTCCGATAAGTTGACATTTCAGTGGTCATTCAAGGTTTCTTTCATCTGTAGTAATACTTTCTCTGATTCTTTCTGGGGTTCTATCTTGGTTTCAATTGCTTGACCTTTCTCATGGTCTTCTTATCTCATATTCATCCTTTCAACCTTAGTAATCATTCTAGGGCAATCTAAAACTTCATGATCCATAGAATTACAACAAAGACAACTAGGTCTTCTTCTAGGGAATTCCTTAACAAGATGTCCTGGTTTTATGCAACTATAACAAAGATTTAATCCTCTCTTTCTCTTAAATGATCCCCAACCTTTTCTATATTGTGTGCTAGGATCATAGTAGCTAACCTGCAAAAAATTCTTTCTAAGATCCTGCATCCATCTGTTAGTCCAAACATTTTCTCTATGCACAGGCATAACATATCTTTCACTATTCTTATCATATCTACTCATATCAAATCTTCTTTCATCTATCAGTGCCCTAGTTTTCAAGCTAGGAAAAATCTTATCAAACATACCTAGATCCATACTTTAGAAACAAAAATTTCCACTTATCTTACTTCCACAGAGCACAAAGCTTCAATATCTAAAAATTTGCACTATTCTTACCTTTATTAGAGCACAGAGCGTTCAGATCTTACCTCTTTTCTTCAGATCATACTTCTTTCTTTAGCACAGAGCTTCACAAATCAAGTATAATACTGTGCACTAGAGCGACGGATCTACGCACAGAGATTTCACAATTTCAAGTCGGATCTTCGCATAAAGATTCTTCTTCCTCAGTTCCCAGTAATCAAAGTTTCAGGTCCCAGAAACGGAACCATTTGTTGGCACAGGGGCAGACCCAGGGTTCAACACTACAAAAACGCACCAAAAAAACCCTAACTACCGACCCTTTCGACAACACCTGTGAAGTAGATGAAGTCTCACCCGAGGTAAAGGTAGGGGTGGTTGCAGGACTCAGATGTCTGCAACCTTAGCTGGGACACAGATATGTGATTTACACACTTAATAGAGAACTTATCAATCAACATTCATCAAGATTCAGTCTTAGTAACAATGTAGACAAACCTTAATTACAGAGCATCATAGTATTTAACCAGATCCAACATCTAATAACACTTAGCATGAAAGGAACTCATTAGATCCAATACATTCAAGAACTAATCATACTCACATAGGTCAGATCTATCATTCATTCACCTTATTACGCACAAAGAAACAATAGATCTATCTAATATTCATAAAGCACTAAGAAAATCACACAGAAACACATCAATACATTGAACCAAGTAGAGAAACACAACATATACGTGGTTCACCCCCACCTTGGGGATACGTCCACCAACTCTTCTTCTCTTCTATTATCTTCTGTCAATCAGTTACATGCATAGAGCCTCAAAACCCTACTCCACTTAGGACAGGAGATCTGCACACTCCACTAGATCCTCCTTCCCCAAGATAGGTTACAACACAAAGCCTTCTTACAACTAATTGCACTTAGATCTGCAATTCCTACACAACATGCATAAAAGCAATCTCTATTCAACACTTAGCACTTTCAATCATAAATATCGAACTTGTAGCTCCTTGTATCTCTTTGTATCTCCTTACTTAATTCGCCTAACTACTTATTTATACATTACAAAATTGGGCCTAAGCATGGGTAAACCCATGGTCCAACATTCCCATACCTGTTACATAATCCCAAAACCCCAAAAGGCCTAAAAAAGGGTCGATATCCTACGATCTCCGCTTCGTCTTGCATTCCATCTTCGACAGCCTGTCGAAGTCCCAAATGTAGGTCAATTATGACCAAGTATCCTAAAAAATTGGTCAATGGACAACAACCACGAAGCCAAAAAAGGACACGGGGAAGTGGTGTGAGTTCCATAAGAGCTCCACTCACAACACAAGTGAGTGTCGGGCCAAGCAGTCATTGGTACCCGAGTTGAAGGCTTCTAAATCGGATGCAGGCTCTGATTCTAAATCAGAACCCGACAAGGGGAATGACAGAGGGAAGAAGATTATCGATGTGGAGCCCAATGCCACTGTTGCCACCATGAATATCCAGAAGAAGGAACCAAAATATCTAGAAGAGGCGGAGTGCCTCTTCCATTCTGAGATGTGGGAAAAGGGTTCCCCGTTGCAGTTCATCGTCGACAGCAGGAGCTAGAAGAACCTCATCTCAGTAGATGTTGTGAAATGGATAGGATTTTCGACCACAACACACCCACAACCATACACCATCAGGTGGTTGCACCAAGGACGAGACCTCCGCGTCAGCCAACAATGTCGCCTTCACTACAACATCAAGCCCTTCACAGATGAGGTATTATGTGACATTGCTCCTCTTGATGTTTCTGATGTATTATTAGGCCAACCATACTTGTGGAAGCAACATTCTATGTATGAGTCGAGGCCTTGTGATGTTATTATTAATTTGGGAAATAAGTTGTATAGGATACCGAAAATAGCACCGCCTACAACCATCTCTTTGGTTACTACAAAACAATGCAGTAAGCTCATTTCCAAAACCAAGAAATTTGTTTTCTTGATGATCCACCCTTAGGGAAAGAAGAATACTATGGCCACGACCTCCAGGCAGGGGCCCTATGCATGACAACAATAGATGGATAAGGTCATGGAGGAGTACGAGGATATCTTCACCTCCCCCGCAGGGGTGCCTCTACACTATCAGGTCAAGCACCCCATCGATCTAACCCCGGGTGCATTTCTTCCCAATGGACCAATATATCGACACTCTGTTATGGAGAATGAAAAAATCAAGAGGCAGATTCAGGAGCTATTGCAGAAAGGTCACATCCAACTGAGTTCATTTCCCCGTGGGAGCTCGATTTTGCTGGTGCAAAAGAAGGATGGGACTTGGATACTCTGCATTGACTATCGGGCACTGAATAAGATCATTTTCCAGAATGGGTACCCGATCCCACAGATTGATGACCTTCTGAACCAACTCAAGGGGGGAAAATATTTCAGCAAGATCGACTTGAAGTCTGGGTATCACCAGGTACCAATCGAACCCTTTGATGTGTGGAAGACTACCTTCAAATCCAAGGAGGGCATTTTCGAATGGCTGGTCATGCATTTCGGGTTGACGAATGCCCCTGCAACCTTCATGAGACTAATGGATGACATATTACGACCATTCACCAACTCATTTTTAGTGGTGTACTTGGATGACATTCTGATCTTCATCCATACTTGGGAAGATCACATCCAACACATCCGACAGGTCCTCCAAACACTGTGGCAACACAAGTTGTGCCAATTTGGAGAAGTGCACTTTTGGCATGACCCAGGTTCAATATTTGGGATACATTATTGATGACTGGCGGGTGCATGTGGATCTAGCCAAGATCCAAGTCATTCAGGATTGGCGATCCCCAACCACCCTAACAGAGCTCCACAAATTTTTGGGTCTTGTCAATTTCTACCACAAGTTTGTGTTGGGATTCTCTCATATCACTTGGCCCTTGAGTCAAGTCACCAAGGGAGGAGAAAAAGAAAAATTCTCTTGGCCTGAATCTCAATAGAAGGTGTTCGACGATTTGAAGCATTGCCTTTGCTCTACACCAGTGCTCACATTACCAGACTTGCAAAAACCATTTGAGATCGAGACAGATGCCTCCGACTATGCTATTGGGGCAGTCCTTACTCAATAGGGCCATCCAATGGCATGTCACAGTGAGACACTTTACAACATAGTCCGGTAGTATCCCACTTATGAAAATGAGATGTATTCCATTGTGCATGCTTTCCGACAATGGAAGCATTACATTTTTGGAAAGGAAAAGGTCATCCACACAGACTACCGACCCTTACAATTCATATAGATACAAGGGATGTTGTAGAATGATCGCCATAAGAAGTGGTCCAAATACCTGCAACAGTTTCAATTGAACATTAAGTACAATAAAGGAAGCACCAATAATGTTGCAGACTACCTCAACCGACCCCCTATCATGGCGCTAACCATGGTTCTCAACTCTTGTGGGAATGAGACTTCCGATTGGCCACTTCTCTATGAAAGTGATCCAGAATTCAACTACACATACAATACACTCCTGGAGGGTAAGAAAGTTCCTAATTTACACCTCTAGGATGCCCTGCTATGTCACCTGGGACACCTTTGTGTTCCTTCAAGCAAGCATGCCAAGATGATTTGGGAGGCACACTACAGCTGGGTCGCTGGGAATTTTGGGGTCGAGAAAACCGTGGCAGTACTGCAAAAGTATTTCTATTGGCCAAACCTTCGACAAGATGTTGGGAAGTACATCAAGTCCTGCACTGCTTGCGCCATTGCCAAACCAACCATAAAGACGCAAGGCCTCTATACTCCACTGCCTACCCCTATTCGACCTTGGGAATCCATCTCCATGGATTACATGTCGGGCCTTCCTTCTACTAAGCATGGAAATGACTGTGTTTTTGTGGTCATCAATAGATTCTCGAAGATGTCCATTATGATGGCCTGCAAGAAGAATATCACAGTAGAATCCACTGCTAAAATATTCTTTGAATGAGTGTGGGTACACTTTGGGATCCCATAGTCTATCATATCATATCGGGACAACAGGTTCCTCAGTACATTTTGGTCTAGCCTCTGGTCTATGCTGGACACCAAGCTCACCAATTCCACAACTTTCCATCCGCAAAATGATGGCCAGACAGAGGTCATCAACCAGATGATTGTACACATTCTGTGTATGTACAACTCAAAGAATCCATGCACATGGGATGAGAGCCTCCCCTATGTACAAAACAGCTACAACCGGGCTCTCCATATCTCAACCAGCCACAACCCCTTTTAGGCAGGCTTAGGATTCCAGCCACTCTGTCCCATTGACGTAGCCATGCCATTTGTGGCTACTCAGGTAGATTCAACCCATGTTTAGTTTAAGGTTGACAAGGAAAATATCTTCATTGAGCGCATTCAGCATATCCACCAACAAGTTCATGACATCTTGGATAGAGTCAATGCTAAGTACAAGCAATGACATGATCAACATCGAGTGCCACACAAATTCCAGGTGGGCGACAAAGTGTGGCTACATTTGCAAAAGGATCACCTCACTGGACCCTATCGTAAGATTCACCCACTCTGATATGGGCCATAAACTATCACCAAGGCTGTAGGGAAAAATGCCTTTGAGCTCATTATTCCACCATTCCTTGGTCTGCACCCAGTGTTCAATGTGGACCGCCTTCGGCCCTACTTTCCACCTCTACTGGACACATCTGACATGGAAGAACAACTCACACCAACAGAGATAAAACCGGATTGCATGGAACAAGCCACAACTGATCAGATTATGGACACACAAATCAAGAACACTCGCCATCAGAGGGTCCAACTATAACTAGTTGTCAAAGCAGGCCAACTCCTTCACCAGGGCAAGTGGCTCACCGGGGACCAAGTTCAACAGAAGTTTCCTCATCTCATGGAGGAACTCAACGCAATGGGGACCATTTATTCCTAAGGGGGGAGGAATGATCTAGGTGGATATTGGTGGCCACCTGACTATTCCACTTGGACCCACACCATTGTTCTAGTTTTTCAGTTTTCTTAATTGTAGCATAGTTTACTATTTTTAGCAGTTTTTCAGGTCCTAAACTTTTGGAGCCATTTTGAGGCCATAAACAATTTTTTTTGGGCATTAATGCTCCGATGAATACGAGTCCATTCCGGACTCGATATTCGCTGTCAGTAGTGTATTCCTCTGATAGATCCTTCTAACGATGTATCATGTGCACCAAACAAAGATAGTATGCCAAAGTTACGACCCAGGAAAGTTATGTGTATTTCTGTATTTCATTGTGTTCCTACATAAATCCGGATCACAATAGTCCAAGAATTTGATCTAGATATAAAACCGTCTAAATTGGTTAAAGGACAAGGGTTATGTAAACTGGAAGCTGAAGCTTAAGACCAAGTAAATGGAGACCCCAGATGGGAGAATGAAATGGAATTATGGTGTGGTGAATCTTCATACATTTCCCCATGACAAGAGTCTTGGTATGAGAATTTGACTTATCTCCTGCACCATGGGACTTGTCCAGAAAACCTCAACCCTAGGGAAAGGAGAGCTCTCAGGTTAAAATCTGCACAATATCACCTCATAAATTCGGTACTCTTCCGGGTTAATTATGATGGGGTAATTTTAAGATGCCTCGAATGTGAATATGCAGACAAATTTTTGAAGGAACTCCATGATGGCCTTGCCGGTGGACATTTTGCAGGAAACACCACCGTTCATAAGATACTGAGAGTTGGTTATTATTGGCCCACTTTGTTCAAAGACGCTCACACATACACTAAGAACTGTAAAACTTGTCAAATGAGCATTGGGAGGGAGAAGAGAGAAACTGTCCCACTCTAACTGGTGGTTGTTTCTAGGCCTTTCGAGCAATGGGGGTTAGATATCATAGGAGAGATTACACAAAGTTCTTCAAAACAACATAAGTACATACTTACTGCCACCGATTATTTCACGAAATGGGTAGATTCCATCCCTCTGACTCATGTAAACGAGAAGGTGGTAATCCAATTCATAGGACAACAACTAATCACAAGGTTTGGCGTCCCTTCTGTCCTGGTTTTTGATAATACAACTTACTTTTCTTCCACCCTGTTAATGAAGTTTTCCGTAGACAAATGAATCATAATTAGATACTCCACAAACTATTATCCACAGGGAAACGGAGTGGCAGAGTCAACTAATAAGAACCTAGTAAGAATATTAAAGATAACAATTGCAAACAACCATAGAAATTGACATAATTCTCTTCATAATGCTTTATGGGACGATAGAGTCACACCCAAGGAAGATATAGGTAATTCCCCATACTTTTTGGTATACAGGCAGGAATCCATTCTCCCAAATGGGCTATATCTTCCATCCCTTCAACTCGCTCAAAATTCCAGAGGTCAGCCCTCATCAATCTTACAACAAAGAATTGACACCCTGCTCATGATAGAAGAAGAAATGGAGAAAGATAAATCAAAATTCATAGCTCACCAGCAGATAGTCAAAATATGGTTTGATAAGCATAAGGCTAAAGAGAAGAATTTTGATGTAGGAGACTTAGTCCTAAAATGGGATAGAGCAAACGAGCCTAAAGGCAAACATTCTAAGTTTCATAATCTATGGCTCAGACATTTCTAGGTGGATGAGAAGATTGGGTTAGGCACATATAGACTACAGAATCTGAGGGGAGAATACGATGCTCTCCCAGCAAATGGCTAAGCCCTCAAACAATGTTTTCATTAATTAATTAATTAAAAAAAAAAATTAATTTTGTTTATTTTTGATGCGTTGATTTATCTTTTGCATTTATATCTTTTGTGTTTTCTTTTGCGATCATGCTTCCGAGATTTTGAAAGATTGTGTTTAGAAAGACAATGGTTGACCTCAAATCATGTGACATAGTGAACTCTCTTCCTAAATCGACACTCACATACAAACACAAGAAACGCCGAGGAACCTACGGTTGCTCAAGGGATTATCTATCTAACCTGCGCAGATGAACAACTCTGGATAAATGTGGAAGTGCCTGCATAGTGGTCTAGTAGAATATTAAGGGAAAGAAGGAAAGATGGATAGGACTACATGCACCTCAGAGGTAGAGCTAGTGAGTTACACCTTAACCACATCATCTTTTTGAAAATAACAGACATCCTCCTCTCCCTCTCGCTCAAGGAATTCTTCCAAAATAAAATTTAACTATATCAAATCAACACACAGTAGGAGAGGGTATGCAGATATCTCCGTCGGGGCTATGGATTCTCCCTGCCAGCGGAGAAAGTTCTATGACGTCGAGGTGACTCCATCAGGGCTATGGATGCTCGCTGGCAGCGGAGAAACACCGTAGAAAATGAATACGTATAACTAAAAGGTCTGGTGCTAGTGAATGATCTACTAGAATCTTTTCAAAAGAGGGCATGAGTCAAGGTTATAGGAAAAGAAGGTGGAATAAATATTAAAAACCCCATAGGCAGGCCCAGATGCATCAACTGGGGAAATTCCAAATGCAAGGGTAAAAGAAGCTCTGATGAAAAATAGTTAAGTTCCTAATCAGATTTTGCATCAGCCAAGCTCGAGGAAGGAACAAAGTTTCTTCTTTCACCCAGTAATTTGCCATTTTTTGAGCACTCAACACACCCTAAAAAGCCTATGTCAATTTTTCACTTTTTGGGTACCACTTGATCTTTGCACTCTCTGAATTCAATTTCCTTTTGAGAAATGTTTTGGTTTTTATTTTTCTCTTAACTCTCATTAGATTTCCAGTTTGATTTAACTCTATGAAACCCCATGAATTAAAAAGGGCTTAACACTTAAAAAAGGAATCACTCAGAAAACCTCAATTGCCAAGCGTCGATCTTCACCGGTATTGGTGAAATGAAGTTTTGTTTCTCAACAAGTATCACATATGGATATCGCCGATAGCTGATCCCCTTCGACATTGGTAAAAGGCGAAGGGAGTAAATGTTTAAAAAGAAAGAAATGAAATCACCGATAACTGATACCCGATGCGCTTGTCGGAATCAGAGAAAACTGAATCGCGACGAATGTTCCAACCACACTAAATAGTTTCCCTGATCATCGATTTCCGAAGCGTTTCGACATCGAGAGTTTTCAAAGAAGCTAATATGAAGATACTCATGATAAGTTTAGCCTTGATTTCTGACCCTTGATATCTCATCGACATTGGGGATCCCAGGTTTTAGTTTAAAACTCACAACTTGAAGAAAGTCCCGACTAATACTCACAAGTTAAGTCACCAGTCTTCATTGCCATGTGTCCTGAGCCAGTTTCACCACGTCAGCACCGTACAATGAAATTGATCGACGTCAAAGTTTTTTTAGAAGGATATCAACGAAAAATTCCACAAAACATTGTCGATCCCTGATCCGCTCACTAGGAAAGCGACATGATGGGACGTTTTAGCGCTAGATACGTTTAGATTTGGAGCATTTAAGGGAATAATTAATTCCAAATCTCGCATTAGTTGCTACTTCATGTGAGAATCAAAAATCCATTTGAAATTAGCGATAAAACACATCACCCTCCATGCCTCCGCTGTCAACCCACGAAGAATTAAATTTGCAGAGATTCAACGACATATTCGTTTGAATTTCACTCATAACCCGAATTAATTGGTTGATACGACACGGTAAGTTCTTCCCCATTTGAATTCTCTCGAGCCATTGTAAATGGAACCATTCTATGTGCAAAGGATTTTCAGAGCATCCAAAGAAGCAAAATAATCAATTCAAAGAAACCGAGATCCCGTGAGTATCAAATAACCAGTTTTAGCAAGCTTTACAGGTATGCACCAGTCTATATTTTTTATGCTTACACTTCATACATATATTTTATCCAGTATTTCTCTATATGATGTCTCTAAAGGATTTTATTTTGATTACAGGAACAATGGATCCAAGAAATCCAAACACTAGGTGATCGCTGAGAGTGCCTAAGATGAAGGAACCAGAGGTAGGAGAAGGCTCTTCCCCAACGGCTGCAAAACAATTGGAATTTTCTCCAAGGCCAGAACGAGTCATCATGCCATCTACCAAGAATATTTTTAGTCAACTGTCGGCCTTTGGAGACATGGAGGAAAGCATAGGGACCAAATAAGTACTCCCACATTGGGGAGAACTATTCAAGAAGATCAGTCGGGAAGAATTCCCAGAGTGTATCCCGCACAGTGACCTCGATATGAGAAAGCTCGACGATGAAGTTTTTCCCAATATCTGCCGATCGTACCTGCACATGGTAGCGAGAAGAACCTCGATGTTTCCCTATATAGAACTAATGTAATGTCTCATCGACCACATAGACACACATAAGTTCCTGATCAATGACGAAAATGGAGAGTGTGTTGAGGTTTTCCTTTCGGTAGAGGTGCATAGTTATTACAAGCTTAGAGACCCAGAGGAGCGACTAAACACCAATTTCGTCATAAAATTATACGAGCACCACAACACTGGTCGGGTGATGGATTAATGGTGGAGAGAAGATAAAAAAATACACCAATCGGACCTCTGATTGGTACCAGACGACCAACTTAAGGGAGCCATATATCTATCTAATGGCTCTCATCTGCTGGTTGTATGGGGACAAATACTGTTCCAGGTTTTCAGAGGCATGAATGCCTCTAGCTTACATAGTGGCCATTTCTGGGAGAGGTTTCAACTGGGGAGCCATCATTTCAAATAAGTTGAGCATATGCATACAACAGGCTCAGACGTTGAACGAAGGAGAGACTCCATCCTTCTACATGGCTTCATATTTACTGGACATCATGTGCGCTAGCAATGTCTTTTCTGACATGAACTTGAGAAAGGAAGTTCAAGAACCCAATCTTGAACAAGTATATACCATCGAGAGTCTGGGGAATACAATCACTTGGGGAGATCAAAAAATTCCCGAACCCATTGAAGAAGTAGCCGACATACATGCCATAGCTTATGACCGAAAAATGAAGGCTATCGTCCAAAGAACCACCAAGAAGAGGAGGATCACTTTAGACCGTTCCATCCTTATCACCACAAAGGAACATCTGATCAACATAGAGCATGCTAAAATGTTCGAACTTATCGACGAAGGGATGGAAATCATGGATGCCACCTTGGACAGAGCTAAAAGAGATGAAGAGGAGCTAGCTGTTGCTTTAAAGGAATTGGAACATTTGTGCCACTTAGCGAAGTATTACCAGGACACCACACAGGTCGCGATGTACCTAAGGAACAAATTCAAGGAGGCCTACAACAAGTTCACAGATGAATGACACCTATTCAATGCAAGGATAGCTGAGCTTCAGGAAGACACCCTCATGGCACTTACGACATGCAAAGATATGGAGCGGTGGTACAAGAAAGCGCAACAAGTTGTGGAGAGGGTTGACTACATCGGTGCGGTCTAACAATGCCGAGATATAGAAGAACACAACATCTGGGTGTTAAAATAAATAAACCTTGATCGCATAAATAAATCGACTGAGTATTGGGAAAAAATGGCTCGGGAACCTCACTGATAAATCCAAGAGAAATGGGCCAAGTGAGAGAAAACCTGGGTCAAGATCAATCAGGTGATGAAAGACATCGGACTCTTAGATTTTCACACACCTGATGACTTTGTCGACTTACACAACATAGTCAAGTCACACACTGAGCAAGACTCATCATGGGCCGAAGAAATAACAAAGGTGACAGACACGATGCCAGGTCAGGTGCGACAGTTTATGGAGCACTCGATCAAAGCTCGGGCCATGTTGTAACAATTGAGTGCCAGTATAGTCAAGTATCGGGCACATGCAGTAGAGATAAGAGAGATTCATGCGGCCCCAATGGAACAACATATATTCCCATACGCCAACACTTGCGAGGATTTGTTCATCAAGTGGTCGAAGTACGAGAAGAGTCACCCTCTTAAGTGATATCTTGAGATGACTCTTAGAAAAATCATAGGAGAGAACTCCATGTGGTGATTTTTTTTTTGCTTATCTGCACTTTTGCTGTTATTTTTATGTTATAAATAAGAGCATCAATCAATTAGTGAAGGGTCGATGGTTGTGGCAAGAAACTCTCATTTTTGGTTTTGCTAAGAATTATTTCAGAGAGACCTTTAATTGAGAATTCTTTTTGGACCAGAGACAAGTTGTGTTTTCATCAAATGCGTGTATGATTGGATGTGGAGAAGAACTATTTCCTATTTCATCTCATGAATGGATGTTGTAACGAGTAAGAGCTACTAAATATTGATAATTTATCTGATGCAATGCTTTATAGTTCTTTATTTAATGATGAAAATAAATCTTTGTGTTAGTATGTGATTGATGATTAGAGTTGAGTGAATTATTTTACTTTCCATCGTTTATCACATGCATGTTTTCTTCTGATAATTTGTATCTCAGTCAGTAATTGGAATACTCACATGGTTAATGTATTAGTACTAGGCCTGTGGTAGATGATCACCGCCTACATGCTAGAGTAAAGGGTTATCCCAAGATCAACCTCTTCTCCAATAGTTAAACTTGTTCCCACTTTGTTACCTAGTTGGTCTATACCGACTTTCATCTTACATCAGTCCCACCTAAGAGAAAATACAAAAAAGAACGTCTGAACTGAAGGAGATACCTTCACAAGAAAACGTAAAACCCATCGATTAATTGGATGGATCACAAGATCTAGATAACCATTCCACCATTAAACACTGCAGAGTCTAATTGAGCCTCGACGACGGGTTTGGTTCCAGCTGTTGAGTTAAATGGATTTTAAACCCATCAACACACCGATAATTAAACTGTCGCGTGACAGGAATATACCCAGATTGCATGCGCATGAAAAAAAATTCCTTTGCGCTCTGCCAATACTGTACACACCATGCACACCAATATTTTTCATGTGCACACCACACGTGCTAGTATTACGCATGGACCACTCAATCCAAACTACGGAATGCTAAATTTAGTGCGCACATCCATGCACTGTTATTTTTTGCACATTACCACTCTGCACCGCGCAACGCCAAATTTAAGTGCGCACACCCGCGCACCAATATTTTCTGCACATTACCACTCTGCATCGCGCAATGCCAAATTTAAGTGCACACACCCACACACCATTATTTTATGCACATTACCACTCTGCACAACACAACACCAAATTTATGTGTGCACACCGCGTACCATTATTTTTTGCGGATTGCCACTCTACACCGCGCATCGCCAAATTTTAGTGTGCATAGGCACGCACCTTTATTTTCCATACATCACAATCTTTTCACTGTGCAACATGCATTTTTAGTGCACACACCTGCACACATTCATTTTTATGCACATCAATTCCTTGTGAATTCCGCTGCAGAAATTGGGGATTTTTCCAAAAAATTTCCCAATTTTCACCATAGACATTCTACAACTATTAAATTTGTTCAATTTCACCCTGATAACACCAATTCAACCTCTGCAACAACAAATCATTGCTGGTTGACATTCCTGGAACAAGTTTTTCACAAACTCAATTCACGAATTGAGAATTTTAATCAATGAATCTCGCTCCATCTGTCATGGATTCCCTGTAACTTCAAATTCGACCAATTCCAGGTCATAATTTGCTAGAAAATATATTAAATTAATAATATTTCACTACTTGGACAAATTTCTCAATTTTCCCATGAATTTAACAACATAAATTGGGGATTTTTCCCAATTCCACACAATTGCTTCTAAGTTTTACCATGGACACTCTGTAACTTGAAATTTGGCCACTTCAAAATCAATTATCTATGAAATTTCACTTCAATTCAACTTGCTCAGCGCATTTAGGCTAAGTGTTGAAAACTGGAGCTCTGATACCATATTGTAGCATCCCCAACATCCAATTGGGCTATGCCACATAATTTTTTTTGAACTGTATACAAATTAAAACATATACACACATAAAATATTGAGGAACTTTATATATATAAATTAAAATAGACAAATACATTCTGCAAATGCATAGATTCATACAGAACAATAATAAAAATACACATGCAACACAGACAAGAAAAACCCCAAAAAATAAACGCATAAATAATAATGCAACATATAATTTAACACATAATTCACACTTATCTTGGTAAGAATATCACCAAATACATGTAGACCTTCCATGAACCTCCCAACGTTAGATCTCATCACTCTCAGTAGTGGGTCACCCCCGAGCTGGGGCTAAACTCCACCCGGGTAAAGGGATTTCTAACCAGGCTGATGTGACTTAGACAACAGGAAAGAATCTATCACAGGTGCCAAATCAAACTAAAAACCAATAGTACCTCATTCCCCACATGATCTATATGGATATCGGTGGCTACCAACCTTTTCCAACTAGCTAAAAATAGTTTTATGACAATTTTGGCAATTTACTATTTTTAGCAGTTTTAACTTCCGGGGCCATTTTGAGGGCCTAAATGAAGGTTTTTCAGGATCAAGCTCCTCAATGATAGCCGAAGGAATGATTGAGCCCCCAAAATTAATCTCCTCTATGATACCTTTCCAATGGGCTATCACACGCCTGAAACAGAGATCGTATGCAAAAGTTACGACCCTGGGAAGTTGATGTACTAACTTACCCAAATGGGGCCCACATGACTTTTGGCGCTTCATCTCCTAGGGTTAGGTTTTTGGATGTCTAGGGTTTTTGGAATTCTTGTTTATTGTAAAAATAAATTCAGAGCCTCATTGTAATCTTCTTCTTGCGAATGCGCACAACTGTCACATATCTTCTCAGAGATAAGCCGCCACCATTACAACAAGCTTATTTTCGCTGCATTTTACAATTTCAGCTTATTTCGTTATTGAATAGAAAACCAGTTTTACTGTATCTCTATTATTTTATGTTAAGTACCTGTTAATAACCTGTATTCATTTTTTTCTACTCATAAAATCTGGATCAGTGGTATCAGAGCAGTCTTCTCCTTGTCATCTTAATGCATGTCCCCAACGAGGTTGGAGTACAAAGAGTTGGGTCTCGAGCTTATTTCTCTTGAGGACAGAAGCTCTCGCACGCCCAAGCGACCTCTCATGGTAGGAGAAAATAAATATGATGGGATAGGAGATCCTTTCAAATTGTTGATTGAGGAAGACCTCACGCAACAAAGGAACGAGATGATGGATAGTTTCACGCAAATCCTTCGGCGGCACATCTTCTTTGAATGGAGGCGCCGCCCCCTTCAAAGTACAAATAAACTTCGATATTTCTATATTCAAAGGTCAGATAGATGAAAATGCTATAGACAAGTGGTTGAATCTACTAGAAGGGTACTTTTCTGTCCATAACTTTTCGAATAGAGAAAAGATTACTTTTGCACTCCTCAAAGCTGTTCCCCATGTCAAAGATTGGTGGGAAACCTTCTGTGAGCAAAAGGAAACAGAGGAAACCTCATTATTTCCAGTCATGACCACCTGGGAATCCTTTAGGGATGATATTAAAGAACAATACTACCCTGTCGGAAGTTATGACGACTTGTATACCAAATGGACCACACTGCGGCAAGAAAGAGACCAAGCAGTGCCAGATTTCACAAATATCTTCCATACCTTGCGCACCAAGATGGGTATCAAAGATTCAGAGCGACATCTGGTGCTCAAGTATCGTGATGCTCAGCATAAATACATCCATACCAAAATGGAATTTCTAGACATCTCATCCTTGGGAGTGGCCTACTGATATGCCGTCAAAATAGAACAGAAGCTCAAATAAAAGACGTGGCAATTTGGGCCTGGGAACCCCTCACAAAAAAAGCCAGGAAAGGGTGGCCCCAACCCACAAAACAAAGGACAAAGCAAAGATGGGCAGTATTAGGACTACCAGTCCAAGCCACAAGAAAATAAGGACACCGGAAATACAAAGAAAGATACCGGGAAGTGGTGTGACTTCCATAAGAGCCCTTGGGATAACACTGCTGACTGTCGCTCAAAACAGTTGCTGGTGGCCGAAGAGAAAGCCTCTAAATCAGATGCAGATTCTGACTCTGAGCTAGAAGCAGAAAGGGGAAGACATATCATTGATGCGGAACCCAGTGCCACTGTTTCTACCACCAAGCTTCAGCCTAGTGAACCAGACGAGCCAGAAGAAGGAGAGCGCCTCTTCCATTCACAGATGTGGGTAAAAGGCACCCTGTTGCACTTCATTGTTGATAGCGGTAGCCAGAAGAACCTCAGATCAGCAGAGGTTATCAAGTGGCTAGACCTTCCAACAACGCCACACCCACAACCCTACACCATTGGATGGCTTCGCCAAGGAAGCAGTATCCACGTCAGCAACAATACCGATTGTCGTACGACATCAAGCCCTTCAAAGACAAGGTATTGTGTGATGTTGCTCCTCTCGAAGTTTTTGATGTTCTTTTGGGCCAAACTTATTTATGGAAACGTCATGTTGTATATGATTCTATTCCTTGTAGTGTTATATTACTTTGAACATGAAATTGTACAGGATACCTGAGGCAGTCCCACCTAGTGCTATTTCCTTGATCTCTGCTAAGCAATGCATGAAGGTCATCTCTCAGACGGGGAAGTTTGTCTTCTTCGTGATTCACTCTCAGAATAAGCGAAAGATCATAGCCACATCCAAGGTCTCTACGACCAACCTCTCCACACAACATAAGAAAGTAGATAAGGTCGTGGTAGAATACTTGGATATCTTCTCCTCACCTACAGGGGTACCTCTGCATTGCCAGGTCAAGCACCCCATCGATCTAACCCCTGATGCATCACTTCCCAATGGGCTAGTCTATCGTCTCTCTTTGTTAGATAATGAGGAGATCAAGTGAAAGATCCAAGAATTTCTCCACAAGGGGCACATTCTCCCCAGCTCATCACCTTACAGGAGCCCAATCATGCGGGTACAGAAGAAATATAGAACCCGGTGACTATGTATTGATTACCGGGCTCTGAATAAAATCACATTCAGAAACCGATACCCGATTCCCCAAATCGACGACCTCCTTGATCAACTCACGGGGGCCAAATACTTCAGTAAGATTGATATGAAGTCTAGCTACCACCAAGTCCCGATAGAACAAACAGATGTATGGAAGACCACCTTCAAGTCAAAGGAAGGCCTTTTTGAATGGTTGGTCATGCCCTTTGGTTTGAAAAATGCTCCAGCCACTTTCATGGGGATGATGGACGATATCCTGTGACCATTAACCAATACTTTTGTAGTGGTGTATCTGGATGACATTCTCATTTACAACAAGACTTGGGCCAAACACTTGCAACATATTCAACAAGTTATGCACACCCTGCGACAGCACAAGCTATACGCCAACTTGGAAAAATGCTCCTTCGGCATGGAGAGGGTCCATTACCTAGGCTACATCATTGATCAACATGGAATACATGTGTATCTAGCCAAGATACAAGTCATCCGTGACTGGCCAACCCCAACAACACTCACTGAGCTTCATAGCTTCTTCAAGGGCCTTGCTAGTTTCTATCGCAGGTTCATGTTGGGATTCTCCCATATTGCATGGCCCTCAGCCACATAAACAGGGGTGGTGGTAAGGAAAAATTTGTGTGGGGCCGGTACCAACAACAAGAATTCGATGATTTGAAGCAACGCTTGTGCTCAACCCCAGTACTTTCACTACCATACCTAGAACATCCCTTTGAGATCGAGACATATGCTTCAGACTATGCTGTGGGCACCGTTCTCACTCAGCACGGAAACCCTGTGGCCTATGATAGTGAGACACTGTTAGATACTGTCAATAAGTACCCTACTTACGACAAAGAAATGTACTCCATTGTGCAAGCCTACCACCAGTGGAGACATTACATTCTTGGGAAGGAGACAATCATCCACACTGATCATAAGCCACTACAGTTCATGAATACACAAGGAAAATTACATAATGACCACCATCAAAAGTGGTCCACATAATTGCAACAATTCCACCTCAACATCAAGTATAAAATAGGAAGCACCAATCGCGTTGCTGATTGCCTCAACAAACCACTAGTCGCGACACTCACCATGGTGCTAGATGTTAGCCTATGGCTTACCTTTACCAATCACTAAGTCTAAATTGTCACCATATATTTGTATTATTCATTTAGGATATTAGTAATATATCCTCAAGTGATGACTAATGAGTTAGTTAAGATTGCCTAGCCTAGTCATAATGC
>ML780507.1:337216-350421 GCA_009831015.1 Picea engelmannii | reverse complement strand
AATGGAGTCAAAGTGAAACCCTCATGCACCTTAAGGGGGGGAGTTCAAAAATCCAGGGAAGATGGTTAGTGAAACCACTTGTGGTCTCTCCTTTCAGTTGACAAAGGGGGGAAATTAATGATGGAATTGCAGATGGTTGTCATCCTGAAAGTTTCGACAACAAATATACCAGATGGGTATCGAATTTGTCAGATGGGCAACTGTTGTCTGTATATGGCAGACTTTGGCAGAATGATGGTTCTATATTGAATCACACACAGGGATGTTGTTTTTTGAGAGCAATGATGTGAACATTTGGTTCACCTAGATGGTCATTGGACCTAGCAGAGGAAAGATGGATTCTTCTGTATTGCAGCTTGGCATTGATTGAGTTGTCAGGCATTTTCAGGGATGTGGCATACTTGCAGCTGATTCACTCCTCTTTGTTCGCTCTCATCATATTGGAGTTCACATCAGTGAATAAATTTGTTGGCATTCTGGCTCACATGATTACACAGTGAGGTTTTCCAGATTTCTTAGCATACAGATTTGGCGGTTTTTCAGGCAGTTCTTCATTGCGACTCAGCTCAGGAGTTTCAGTATGAAGACATGGAATTGATACCATTTTATGCTTTATTGCTGGTATTATTGATCGGACTTGTGATTGAGGGGGGGAATGTTAGCCTATGGCTTACCTTTACCAATCACTAAGTCTAAATTGTCACCATATATTTGTATTATTCATTTAGGATATTAGTAATATATCCTCAAGTGATGACTAATGAGTTAGTTAAGATTGCCTAGCCTAGTCATAATGCATGATTTTAGGATCTAGAGAAAATATCTCTATGAGGTGGCATCACCCATTGTACTATAAATATGTAACATTGGAGTGAATAAGTATGTGTTGGCTATTATGCCTTTTCCGTCATGTTGCTGTTATTGTCTCTATTTTGTCAATTGTTGTTCTTGTGTTTAATTTCTTCACTAGACTCATGTGGCCATGAGACATCTGGATGGCCCCAACTCTATGAGATAGACCCTGACTTCGTCACTACCTACCAAATGTTGGGTGCAAACATAGTTGTCGATAATTTCCACCTTCAGGATGGGTTGTTGTGTCGTCTAGGCCATATCTGTGTTCCATCAAGTGAGTGAGAGAAGATGATCTGGGAATCCCACTACACTCAGGTGGCAGGACACTTTGGCATTGAAAATATAGTGGTGATGCTACAGAAACATTTCTACTGGCCACAACTTTGACAAGAGGTTAGCAAGTATATCAGGTCTTGCACTGCCTGTGCTATTGCTAAACTGACCACTAAGAAACATGGCTTGTACACCCCTCTTCCTACTCCTGACAGGCCATGGGAATCTATGTCAATGGATTACATGTCGGGCCTCCCATCCACCAAGCAGGGAAATGACTATGTTTTTGTGGTTGTTGATCGCCTTTCTAAGATGGCGATTCTTGTTGCCCACAAGAAGAGAATCACAACAGAGGCCACTACCAAGATCTTCTTTGAATGAGTCTGGGTACATTTTGGAATCCCACAAACCATTGTCTCAGATCGAGATAGTAGATTTCTCAGCACATTCTGGTCGAGCCTTTGGTCACTGTTGGACACCAAGCTCAACAAATCCACGGCCTTCCACCCCTAGACAGATGGCCAAAACGAGGTTGTAAATCGAATGATTGTGCATATCCTTCACATGTATAATTCAAAGCACCCTCACACATGGGATGAGAGCCTTCCCTATGTCCAACATAGCTACAATCGAGCCCTACATAGCTCAACCGACCACAACCCCTTTAAGGTGGGGTTGGGATTCCAACCATTGGGTCCCACAGATGTTGCACTTCCCCTTGAAGTCACCTCGACCGACTCATCTCCTGCTCCAATTGAAGCTGACAAAGCCACCTGATTCATTGAGTGGATCCATCACATCCACCAACAGGTTCAGGATATCCTACAAAAGTCCAATGATAAGTACAAACAATGCCATGATCAACATTGGGTGCCACATAAGTTCCAGGTGGGCGACAAAGTTTGGCTGCACTTGCAGAAAGAATGCCTTACAGGACCCCATCGGAAGCTTCGCCCACTCCGTTATGGGCCATACACTATCACCAAGGATATGGGGGATAATGATTTTGAGCTCAACATTCCTCCTTTCCTTGGCCTGCACCCAGTGTTCAACGCAGATCTTCTTCGCCCTTATTTCCCACTATTATTGGACACCTCAGAAGTAGAAGAACAACTGACACCAACAGAGCTCAACCCCGACTGTATACAATAGGCATCCAATGATCATATTGTGGACACACAGATCAAGGGAACTTGACAACAAAGGATCCAACTTTATCGAGTCGTCAAAGCAAGGCAGCTCCTGCACCAAGGCAAGTGGCTCACTTGGGGCCAAATTCAACAAAAAATTCCTCATCTAATGGGGGACCTCAATGAAATGGAGACCATTGATTCCTAAGGAGGGAGGATTGATCCATATGGATATCGATGGCCACCCACCTTTTCCAACTGGCTCAAAACAGTTTTCTGACGATTTTGGCAATTTACTATTTTTAGCAGTTTTAACTTCTGGGGCCATTTTGAGGGCCTAAATGAAGGTTTTTCAGGATATAGCTCCTCAAAGATATCCAAAGGCATTATTGATCCCCCAAAATGAATCTCCTTGACGATACCTTTCCAACGGGCCATCACACGCCTAAAACGGAGATCGTATGAAAAAGTTATGACCCCAGGAAGTTGATGTACTAACTTACCCAAATGGGGCCCACATGACTTTTGGTGCTTCATCTCCTAGGGTTAGGTTTTTGGATGTCTAGGGTTTTTGGCATTCTTGTTTATTGTAAAAAGGCCTTCAAAGCCTCATTGTAATCTTCTTCTTGCGAATGTGCACAACCGTCACAACTCTTCTCAGAGATAAGCCCCCACCATTCCAACAAGCTTATTTCCATTGCATTTTATAGTTTCAACTTATTTCATTATTGAATAGAAAACCAGTTTTACTGTATCTCTATTATTTTGTGTTAAGCACTTGTTAATAATATTTATTCATTTCATTCTACTCATAAAATTCGGATCACCACATGCCTATCCCACCCCGGAAAGTGTGTCCCTTCTCTACTCAACAGTCCTTTGGCTGCCCCACTTCCTTTCTGGGGCTTCAACAACATGCCAAATAGGAAGTCTCATAGCCATGTAGCTGCAACTTGGCACCTTCAGGAAATCAATTCCCAATAATTCTCTCACCTAGAGAGAATTTCTTATGGGCCTGACAACCCGTCTCTTCAGTATCCCACGGGCCTGACAACCTGCCTCTTTAGTATCCCATGGTCCTGACAACCCGCTTCTTTAGTCCAACTCCCAAGCTAACTAGGTACAAATACATGTATAGGTATGAGTAAAGGTACAATAAGTTACAGGTACGGGGACAGTGACAGGAAGGTAGCAAGAATAGGTACAGGTACATGAAGGTACAAAGGATAGTTGAATGAGTCAGTGAATGATGATGGAATGAATGGAAAAATGAACTAAGTCCAAACTATATGTATGCGTGTTCCGAACTTGACACTTGTCATGTTGAGAACCACTTTGTCCCACTTGTACCCATCCTTTGAAATTAGGATAAAATAATTATCCATACTTTATACTTTAAGTAATATTAATATAATATTCCTTTTTGGCTTAAGCTCCCTATATTAGCCTCTTATCCTTAAATTTTATCCCCCTTTCCCTAACTAGTCGAGTTTAGTCCCCCATACTCTTTTATCGTGGTCAGTCTACACGCATCGATGTATTATATTAATGATAAGAAATATACAAAAATAGGCTCACTGGACTTTAGCATCTAGGCTCTCTGACCTAATTCAATACATAAGACTCCTAGATTATAATAACTGGCTCACCAGCCTATAAAACATAACATATACACAAAGGCTCCCTGGCCTCAAAATCATGCACACTTAAGTTTGCTACGCATGGTATCCTGGAATGTGCACACTTCGTCATTTTAGTGTGCAGTACATGTGCACATTATATGATAGAAGATGCATGCAAAATTATATCAACAACTCACCAGCTTAAGTACATTTATATTTACATTTACAGTTGGGGTTCGACCTAGGGGTATTACAATATTCGCCATAATTATTTTCCAATAGTCATAACATAATAAGCAACATTCATTCTTGGTGTAACACAACCACATACTTCAAAAAAAATGGAATTCCAAACAAATTTCCCAGCTCGAAACTGTAAATGTGTTGAACCTGCACATAATAGATCTAGCTAGAAAATACTACACACATTTGCAGAGAGAAATTGAGAAAGAAGAAGCAAGATAGAAAGAATGGAAGAATTCTCATTAACCGTATTCCACACTCAAAGAGTGAATAATTTACAATATATAGAATAAATGAGTAACTAATGAGCCATAGTGGTGGTCTAGATTTATCTGGACACACACAAACAGTTACAAGAGTAAACTGCCACCTAGTCTAGTCTCTCAGGCAGTTACGGGAGTGAACTGCCACCTAGATGAGTTAACTAGTCAACTAGTCTTCAGTTAATTGACTGAACAAAGAGTAGTGAGTTGGTGATGATCCCAATGTTGCATGGTGACAAAATCAATGCAACATCTAAAATCAACTCAACTAGTAAAACTGAAGTGTCAACTGAAAGAGAATATTCTCCAGGTGGAATATTCTCCCCTAAAATATAGGAGACTAGATAATGACTAATTATGACTAATAAACAAGGAATAAACTTAGGAAAAATAAATCCTAGGTGTGTGTGAAGTAACTCCAATAGAAACATTTAAATTTCAACCGGAAGAAACCGCATTTAAATGTAATTTTCACAACCAGAATGCCCACATACATCCACCGTAATCTTCGGAAAGCAAACACACCTTGTAAGAAAAATCTAAGAGCCAACATAATGATTTTATTCAGAGAAAAGTTAGAGTTCATGAATGGAGAGATAAGAGCCAACATACCTATAAGGAGAATCTCATAAAGCTAACGAGCACCACTATTCTTCCAAAGGTCGAGAAGAACGAAATCAATACTAATGAAAGCAACCAAAACAATGTTAGTATAGTGAAGGTGGCGACCTTGAGGTAGGGTAAGAATGGCATGCAATAATTGCATGACGTTTCCCACATTAATTTCCATCCACCATAACCAAGTACGAGCACACCTAATATTCCATAAATTTTCCCATAGTTAACCATGTGTGCCACCAAAAACATCTGGTACACCCTGTTTCCCCCAGTCTGTAAATATAACTTTATTGGCCAGGAACTATGGAAAACTCAAAGTGTGAATGTTTGATTTGATGGACCTTTGCATAAAAGGTCGTTGAATGTAAATCTTGTTATTTTAATAGATAATGGAAATGTGTTGCGTAACTACTAATAAGGGGATGTGCTAAAAGAGACCACGATTACTAATGAAAAGGTGGCAGAGGGGACTCAGAATGGTCATGTTAACCTCCACCGAACCAGTACTATGCTGGTTTTAATTTCTCCAGATTAGAACAACCCTCTGACCCGAAAAGAATTACAGTCAGGCTGGTAGGTGGGAAGAGCTCCTCAAGAGTTAATGAGGGGATGGGGCAGACTGCCCATTTGTAAGGATTCCAGACCTGACCACGGACTGGGGATTCAAGCCACACACAATCTTGCTGAGGAAGGAAAGAAAGGAAGCATGGTGTGGGTCGAGGGGGACCTGCGAAGAATGCAGATACAAGAGCGGAAACTCTTGGGTCCGAGGAAGGGATTGAAAGAGAAAACTAAGTTCTGATCACAGGGGATAGATATTGAGTCAGGAGAAGGAGAGTAACCTTCATCCTCGTCTATTCTTGTATAGGGAGAAGGAGAGTAACCTTCGTCCCTAACTTCCATTGAGATGGAAGTGAGAGATTAAATCTCAAAGTATCGTGGCCTAAGCTCGGGGGTGGCTAGTGATAAATCCATCGGGAGTGACTGAGCCTATGGTTGGGTGGAAATGAGCACCCCTCTCAGTAGTTGCATCACGCCTTATGGTTCTGATAAGTGTTTTTATGCCTTGTGCTTGGAATTGGAAATAATTAATTGCATGCTTGTATTTATATTCCTAAAATGGTTTCTGTACTGAATGGTTAAGTTAGAAGTATGCATTCGTTCCTTGAAAACTTTCATATATGCTTGATTTCCTTATGCGCTAGCTTAATTCCTCGGAAGCACCTTCCCAGAGAATTTCATCACCATCTTAGAGTCACATGAGTACTTCTTGATTTCAGAGGTTGAACCCCACAATCCCTGCGAGGACAGAGTCCAATAAGCTCAAGAGAGGTAGTTCATGTATGCATCGAGTATCTTTAAGGTGGGCAGAGACTGAGAGCATCTTAAGTCCTAAAGTTGAGGAAGGAACATAAGGGTGCATGAAATAACTCTTCCAAGCGTTATGTTCATGAGAAAGAGTGAAAAACCCTTAAGCCTTTTAGAGCCAATGGAGCTCAGGAAGAATAGTGAGGCTCAAGTATCGAAAGGGAATATCCTTTCATTTAGAATATGAACGGATGAGACCCATTTGGGAGGACCCAGGGTCTGTCGCGACCATTAGATTTGAAGAAGGGGCACAGGCATTAACATCTCTACTCCGTTAGTCTTCGCAAGATCACACATCGGTAGATTCGCATGTTGGCATGACTAAACTCACGAAACCTGAAATTGTGACGTGATCTGGACTGTAGATATAAGGATTTATCAGACCCTCCTTGACTCTTGGATTAGCGATATCAGGGATTCACACATCAGGAGATTCACACGTTGGTGAAACTAAACTCTCAAAACCCGAAGTTGCAATGCACTTTGGTCCGTTGGATCAAGGAAGGTCATGGACCATCGATATGATGCGAGTAGATTAACACTAGAGTATGTGGGAATTTGAAATTCCCTAAGAACCAATCTCAGAAGAGATAAGCACCTTTCCGAAGTGCATATGAGGTCTAAGAGGAGAACTTGTCTCAAGTTCGTAAGCAAAGGAAGGAAAGTAGGAGTTGAGACCCATACATTAGGGCTCACAGGAAGTAAATCGAAGGTTGAGACCTTTGAAACATCCGATATCTTCCCAGTGATGGAATAAAGTAGAATCTCAAGAGGAGGATCTACAGTGATCGTTGGATCGATCATCGTGAAAGATCTGGATCATCAGATCATAGTCCAGACAATGAGGAGTAAGCACAGAGGAGAACAGATCTCAGTCATTCAGTCTGAGCGTAAAAGAATCGTGGCCTCCCAATCAAGGTAAAATGAACTAACAATAAGCCTTGAGGGTACACGAGAGGAATGAGGTTCCAAAGTCCCAAAATCATCAGATCCATCCATCTAGGAGGACATTTGGTTATATATCAACATTTCGATGACTCACGACTCAGGGAAGTCAAAGGGTGGAGTTGTGAGAATTTAAGAAACGCGAAATTGTGATTTGATCTGAGCCGTTATTTCATGGGGAGTTGTGAGTCGTCGATATGACGCTCGCAAATATCGAGAAATCGGGAAATGGGAGAATAGAGGTGAACCAACCTCCAAAGTCATGAAACGTGAAACTGTGACTTGATCGCAGCCGTCGATCGAAGGAAGATCGTGGGCCATAGATCTAGTCTTATCAGGGGTCTGCAACTCGGGAAGCTGGAAGTAAGAGTTATGGGAACTCGCGAAACATGAAATATTGAATTGATATGAGCCATTGAATCGAGGAGAGATCCGGGTTGTCGACTCATTTCAAAGGAAGGAAGAGCAAGTGAACATCGTAAGACGTGAAACACGAAATCACAACGTGCCTTTCGATTTGGCGATTGACCATAGCCTTGGTCACATAAAGGAAGGGGCGTAACCAGGGGAGCTAGCACCTAAATACGCTGAAGCTCAAAGGCATAAAGGAGAAAGCTGTAGGTTCGACATAACCTACGCTTTAAGGGAAAGAGGGCATGTTAAATGGATTTGAGGTTCTTCCTTGACTTCCATTGACCAGGATTAGAGACCATGAATGGAGGAAATGACTAATTGAGGAAAAATAATTTTTTTTTATTTTTTCCTCGTCGTGGGTGTGTTACAAATTGGTATCAGAGCATGGTTACAACACTTGACTTGCTTGGGCTCATGAACAAGTCACTTAAAAACTCTATTTGGAGTACTTTTAAAAGAACGACACTCTACCTTACCTCTTTCTTAAAAAGTCTGATTTAAAAATGTTAGTAAAGAAAATAATGGAATTTTCTACTGTGTGTATGCATTTAAGATATTGAGCCATGTTTTGTTCATAAACTAATAGATTGTTAACTAACAATAAGTGTTTTTGACAATACTTAAGCAGTCAGTGAATCACAGTAAAACTCCAAGACTAAAGGATGGTGACGTGTCATGAAGTGGGGGATGGATCCCACAATAGAGATGAAGAATATGGCGAAAGGAGGGCAGTGGAAACCCCTCCAGATCTGGCTAAAGCTGTAAGGAGCCTCAGGGATAAGTTACAGAGTTTCAAGGCTGACAACGAGAGATTGATAAAGGAGCAAGAGAAACAAATATAAATTAACACAGTCTTGCTATAGAGCTTATCCAACATATAGAGGCAACTGCAACATGAACCCACAATCAGTCATGCGGACCGACGACACCAGAAGAGAGGTCAGAGTCCACCTGGGACCTGAAAACATGACTCCATAAGTGACCCCACTGGGAGAAGTATCGCGAAGAAGGTCCAACCTAGAGGTAGGGGACACTCATTGAGAGAGTCCTATGGAAAGGAAGCTGATAACTCCAAAGTATATTCTAGTAGCAAGGCCAACTCGCATTCTCAGAGGAAAGGAAAGAAACGAAAGCGTTCCAAAACCCGTGGTCCTGAAGAGTTCAAGAAATCCAAACCACCCTCTTTCGAAGGATATATTAAGAAGGGAGAAGAGGCAAAATCTTGGCTTCTTGGTTTAAAGAAGTATTTCAGAGTCCATGACTACTCTGAAAACTTGAAGGCTTGAATAGCCATATTCAACCTTAATGGAAAGGATTCCATATGGTGGGAAGACCTTAGGAATGTGAAAGGAGTCCATGAGAAGGACTTGTCATGGAAACAATTTGAGAAATACTTTATGAAGCAGTATCTTTCAGAAAAATACATGGATGGAAAACTGAGGAATTCTATGAACTCCGGCTGGGGAAACTCACCATAGATGAATTTGTCAATAAATGCCTGGAACTACTGAGGTATGTACCCTACATAAAAGATGAAAAAGAAAAAATGCAGCGGTTTATTAGTGGGTTACCTCGGACCTACTAGGATAGGATTGATTTAGACGAACCAAGGACCTTAGAAGAAGCTATCCAGAAGGCAAGGTATTGTTATGAACAGTTTGGGAGCAGGAGAAGACCCTACAAGGACTGGAAGAAGAAGAGTAGTTCGGGATTCCATAAGAAAAGGTTTAACTCCTCAAGATTTAAGAACTATGGAAAATATTCTAGGGGGAGCCTTCCTGTTAGAAGTGTATATCAACAAAATTTCCCCTCGCAAAGTGGAAATAAACCTTTTCAGACAGTCCCAAAAAAGACCGATAACCTAAAGAAGGAACCCTTAAAATGCTGGGGTTGTGGAGAAAATCATATATTGAGGGACTGCCCACACAGACAACAAAACAGTAAGGGGGTATACAATATCCAAGAAGCTACCACCATCAATGATGTGGCTAGGAGAATGCCATGAATCTATGCAACCATGGACAATAATCAAGTCGACCACCAAGCTTCAGTAGTGGAGTTGGAAGGTATGATCGCCAACCATCCAATTTCTATTTTAATTGACCCATGTTCTAATTTGAGTTATGTGGCCCCTCAGACTGCCGATAAGAGTAAACTACAACTAATTAGACATGTTAAACCATGGTTAGTACAACTAGCCACTGGGACCAAAAGAAAGGTGGCAGAGGCCATAACATCCTGCCAATTCATCATGGGTGGATTGGCCACCCGAGCGACCCTTAACATACTTCCCCTGGGATCTTATGACTTGTTGACTGGTATGGATTGTTTGGATTCTTATAAAACTAAAGTGGACTGTTATCATAAAACTTTCAAATGTGTAAACGAAGAAGGGAGAAAGATGACCCTTCAAGGGATTTAGAATCCTATCTCAGTGAGACAAATATCGGCCCTTCAAATGAAGAAGTATTGCAGAAAAGGGTGTTCCTTATATGAAATGCAGGTGTCGAAATCTATTGAGGATGACAAACCAAACCTAGAGGACCACCCCATATTAAGAGAATACGAGGACGTGTTCCTTGAAGAAGTACTAGGTCTACCTCCGAGAAGGGATATTGATCTCTTGATAGAGCTTACACCAGGAGCGGTACCAACATCTAGAACGCCATATAGGATGAGCACGCTAGAGCTAGTTGAGCTCAAGCTACAATAAAGGAGATGATGGAAAAATGCTACATTTGACCCAATGTATCTTCGTGGGTAGCGCTCGTCCTGTTTGTGAAAAAGAAATATGGCACACTCCGACTGTTCATAGATTACAAACAACTCAATAAGACAACCATAAAGAACAAATACCCCTTACCCAAAATTGATGACTTGTTTGACCAACTGGGAGGTGATACCACCTTCTCGAAGATCAAATTGAGGTCTGGATACCACGAATTCTGGATTAAGGATGAATACATCCACAAAACAACCTTCAGAACGAGGTATGGTCACTGTGGATTCGTGGTAGTGCCATTTGGGTTAACCAATGCCCCCGCCTCCTTTATGTGCTTGATGAATAATGTACTCAACAAATTTCTAGACAAATTTTTATTGGTTTTCATTGATGATATCCTAATATACTCCAAGAACAAGGAGGAGCACGAGGAACATATTAGACTCGTACTTCAAGTACTAAGAGAGCATCAACTCTACGTTAAGTTTAACAAGTGCGACTTCTTTCAAAAGAAAGTCCATTACTTAGGCCATGTCATTTCTAAGGAAGGGGTGGCAGTGGACCCCGATAAGATCATATCTATTATGGAATGGCCTACCCCAAAGGATGTATTAGATATCAGATCCTTCATGGGCTTAGCCGAATACTATAGAAGGTTCATAAAAGGATTTTCCAAGATTGCTTGTCCAATTACTGCCCTTCAGAAAAAGGGGATCAAATTCATTTGGACATCAAAATGTGAAGAAATATTTCAGGAACTAAAATACCTCCTGACCCATGCATCCGTGCTAAAGATTGCAGACCCAGATAATGATTTCCTCATATGTATAGATGCCTGCAAGGAAGGACTTAGAGGAGTCCTTATGCAAGAGGGACGTGTAATTTCCTATGCGTCTCAGAAATTAAATGAACATGAGACCAATTATGTGATCCATGACCTAGAATTGGCTTCCATAGTACATGCTTTAAAAATGTGGAGACACTACCTCCTGGGAAGGAGATTTGTGCTTATGACAGACCATTGTGGGTTGAGGCGCCTATTTGACCAACCAAAAATCAATGCCATGCAAGCTAGGTGGATGTCTCTCCTAAGTGAATTCAATTTCGAAATCAAACACATAAAAGGAAAGGAAAATAGGGTGGCTGATGCCCTTAACAGAAGTATAAAAACAATTCATATAGCAACAATAAGCACCTATGAAATGGAATCCAGGGAAAGAATCAGAAATGCACAAGAGACAGATGAATTATTTAAGACTGTGATCTCATACCTAATACAAGAGAATACAGGGCTGAAGTATGAAGGCTACCAAATGCTCGAGGAAGGGCTGCTGACTTACATAAATAGATTGTATATTCTGAACTGTGACGACTTGAAGAGGTTCATAATGTATGAACTTCATAAGAGACCATATACTGGTCACCCATGATATCAGAAGATGATCACGACCACTAGGAAACAATTCTATTGGCATGGGATAAGGAAATACATAGCTAACTATCTAGCTAAGTGCCTATAATGCTAGCAAGTTAAGGCATAGCACTGACATCCAAAATGATTATTGAAGCCCCTACCGATCCTAGAATGGAAATGGGAAACCATCTCCATGGATTTCATCACCATATTACCAAAGTCGACCAAGAAAAATGATGCCATCATGGTTGTGGTGGACAAACTGAGTAAGTCTACTCATTTCATTCCTTTCAAATCAACTTGCAAGGCCATAGATATTGCCAACATCTTCATGAAGGAGATATTTAGACTGCATGGCATGCCCAAGGAAATTGTATCTGATCGAGATACCAAGTTCACTTCAAATTTTTGGAAATCCCTAATGGCCGGTCTGGAGACAAAATTGCTATTCAATACAGCTTATCACCCTCAAACTGATGGACATACAGAAATAATAAACCAAATAGTAGAGGACATGATAAGGATGCATGTAATGCATCAACCTAAGAAGTGGGAAGACTACCTACCATTGGTAGAGTTTTCTTACAACAATGGTTATCAGGAATCCTTGAAGATGAGCCCTTTTGAATTCCTCTATGGTAGACAGTGCAAGATTCCAATCAACTAGAGTAATCTAGTGGATAGAATTACAATTAGACCTGACATGCTGAAAGAAATGGAACAACAAGTGTTGCAGATAAGGCAAAATCTGAAAATTTCTCAAGACCGACAGAAAAGTTACGCCGACAGAAAGAGAACTCCCTAAGAGTTCAAAGCTGGAGACCATGTCTATCTCAAAGTTAGACCCCAGAAGATTTCTCCAAGAATGGGAAACTGTGCCAAGTTGGCACCTCGGTATTGTGGACCCTTTGAAGTATTAGATAGAGTGGGACCTGTAGCCTATAGGATAGCACTTCCTCCCACAGTAAAGGCACATAATGTTTTCCATGTTTCATTATTGAAGAAATATGTACATGATGCTAATCATATAATTGACTGGTTTGTGATCCAGGTGGAACGAGAGGGAGAATTCCTACCAGAACACCAATGCATACTAGATAGGAAGGATACCACACTCAGGAACTGAACCATTGCACAGGTGAAGGTGCAATGGAAACACTTTGGCCCAGATGAGGCTATGTAGTATACCTAGGGAGGTAATATGGGGTACCTAGGGAGGTACCCAATGGGAATGTAGTTATGTGTTATTAGTGGAAGTCAATTAATATATGGGAATGTGGTCATTCAATGTAAGGTGGACTAGGTCCACTATATTAATAAAGGCCCACTATGGTAGTT